>CM060843.1:101411868-102004368 GCA_030762175.1 Metallyticus violacea | reverse complement strand
CTCGCTCCTCGAGCTATCAACAGAACAGGCGCTGCAAGAGGCACTCAACGATTTGCACATCGCTGGCAATTTTGCGTAAGTGTAAATAAATAATTGCCTCCATTAAAATTCAAATTTTCGAATATGCCCTCGGCATTTAGACTCCTCAGTGCATAACGTAGAAACGAAGGCTGTGAGCGACTCTAAAGCTGATATTGATAATTAATACACAGTTACTTTTTAATGTACAATAATCGTTTTGCTTAGTTACAAGCGTTGTGTGCATCACACAAAATTTAAACCAGTAGCACTAAGGCTTTCTTCGACAGAGGGAACGGGGCTTGGCAGTGAGTAATCAGAAACAGAGAGAGACAAGTACTTATGAATGAGATGATGTACCCTTATCGCAGATACGAAGTTCAAGGCTAATAGGAATACAAGAGGGGATTGAAAAACTGCAAAATAAAACATCTGCTGTTCTTGCTTGATTGGCAGAATCTTGTGAAAGAGAACGTTATTTATGAGGCCCCTTTCTCTGTCTGCTTCCCTTCCCCCGTTTTGTTTTCAGAGCTCCCTCGGCTTTGCTCGTCTTTCAAGATACATGCTGCCTACGGTCATTTACTTGTTACGTTATGTCCTGGTGATATTTGACTTGTAGACCCAAGATCGCGGTTTCGATCCCGCCTAGGGTCGATGGATTTTTTCTGGCGTAAAAATCCAAAGTACGGCTTCCATCGGAAGAGACGTAAAGCCTTAGGTTCCGTGTCGTAAATTTATAACACGATAAGAACCTCAAGGCTGAAAGAAGAGGCCTCTGAGCAAAATTTATCGGCTGTTTCATGTCCTGAATTGAATGGGACGTTGATGACCTGCGGTGTTAAAGAGCGTTCGTAAATAAACCAAATAGTAAATTATATACCCGAAGACCATGTTTTTCTACTGTGAGAGATTTTGTTCCATAAGAGGCGACTGGGTACTTGTGATTAAGACTTAGAGGAGGATAAATAGTCAGTTGGTATAGCATCAGTGCGTGGTTCGAATCCCGGCCTGACCGTAATGTTTCCAGTCGGATTCTTCATTTACAACGTATGTCCTACACATCCCTAGTGTAAAATAATAATTTATGTACCTATTTATTCACACATTAACACGATTTAATGACTGAAAATGTAAAACTATTCAGTTTTATAAAAAGTATGAGAAAAACATATCTACATGTTAATTTTTGTATTTAGTTTGTATTTAACGTTACTGACAACAAAAGTTCCAGGGGGCGTAGATTTCACCAGACGTTGCAGTTCTTGCTTGTGGATAATGCAAAACCAGCTGTAGAAAATACGTTTGATTAATTAGTTTTGTCACTGGAATTTGAGATCATTTTTTGAATTTACAAATGTTCAGTCGGAATAAGGTGTAGATTATTCCCAGATCTCTTAACACCTTGATGTTTTTTCTCTTTAAAGCTGCAGCACTTATGGTAAGTTTCCTTGTTGATATTGCGAAGTCTTTACAATTAGTCTTTAAGTCGGTAATACATTCATCCCAGGTTATGAATAACAGGATGTTTCATTAAAGTGGTGAAGCACCAATACTATGGATATCCCTCATGGATAAAATATCTGTGGAATTTAAGAAAAATATCAGGACTAAATCGAGCAAACAGATTGAAGTGGAAATGGGGCGGCCATGTAGCAAGGCTACCATATGAGAGGGGCCACGTATCGCTAGAAGAGGAAGCGGGAGACCGAGAAACAGATGAGCAGATTCCTTCGGCAAAGCAGCCGGGACACATTGGACGGAACCGCAGAGCTGCAGAACAACCGAAGCAACAGTGAAAGTGATACCGAACTTATAATACAAAACTTAAACCTTCGATTTAACTTGATGTTAAACTTGTAAAATAAGAAACGTTATAGACTGAACTAACTCATAGGGACAATAGCTACTGGATAACTTTACATTATCAAATGTTTGACGAAAAGCTGAGTAGGGGGTAGTATCAAGGAAATTGGAGTACGCCTTTATTTCTCTCTGGGTGTTACACTGTTTTTATACAGCACGGACTTCAAACCAGCCGACAATGCATTTGTGTGAATTATTGTTATTGAGATAGAGAACGTGAGTTGATTTTTGACAGTATATCTTAGATTATGATTATTAATTTTATTCTCAAAGTAAGAAATGACTTTCAGTTTACCCTATTTCACTCATGTGACGTTACTTAAAATCTACCAATGAAACGAAACATTTTTTTTTTTTTTTTTTTTTTTTTTTTTTTTTTAAATTTTGAACAATCACGGTCGGATTCTGAGTGAAATTATCGAGGAAAAAACTATCAAATCCGTTTTATCACGCGACGTGCACTTGTCTAGTGGTCAGGTAGCTAAATATCTCCATTATATAATTCCTGAACATGCAACACTGACCACTTTTGCTAGAGGCGGTGGGGAGCTATTGATAACGACAAAAACATGGACAAGCGACAATTGTAACGCAAAATGGAGGGTTCTTCAAAGCGTTTTAGTGATGCTTCAAATGTGCAAATTGATCTTATCATTAGGAATTCCAAACCACAGAAAAATAGTCACCTATGTTTTTTTTCTCCCTCAGTTGGTATTAGAATATCGAAAGGCAGCGATTGTAATAGTAGACTTTTGTCCATTTCAGCCTTTGGTTTCTGAATAGAATAGATATTCATAAAGTATAACATTTTATACAAGTGTTAATATTCTGTACTTGAATTTTAAATATATATATATTATATTTATTATTCTATACGTTAAATAGTCCTAACCTGTATTTTGTTCTTCTCTATTAGCATTACTAACAATCCATATTCTTGTGTCGCAAGGTTGCTTGAAAAGGTTAAGTACAAATATGCAGTTATTACAATTTTGTAAGCCAAGTTTAGAGCAATTATATTTGAATTCTGAATTTATTCGTGAAATAGTCGTAATAAATATCAGTAGCTTTCCACATAAATTTATCGGTAATCTCAGACCCTCTCGTGATATTACCGGAAATGGCTTTATAAACGTGAGTTGTATTACACAATTGACTACATAGTTGTTTTTATTTTCAAGATAGTACTTTGGAATGAAACCTGGTAAACATGTGCCTTTGGGTTGAAATACGGACTACCCCGTTCTTGCTTTAGACTGTCTAGTAATATCACGTGACATCATTTCATTTTTATGTACCTAACAAGCTGAATTTTATGTTTCATTTTAATATTGTCAAAGTTTTTAAGATTTAGAATTTTAAAATCATGACTGGTTACCTAATTACAAACAAATTATTTTAAAGAGTCTTTCTGCTTTTTAAAATAAATATTTCTATTATGCCAAGTACTTATAGATGTAGGAATAGTCGCCAAAGTTGGTGGAAGAAAACATGACAATGAAGTATTTAATAAAACTATGGGATACAAAAGTTCTATGTGCAGTTATGATGTACTTTAGTCAACCCTAAAGAACATAGTGAAAAAATAGTGTTTATAGTTCTTGAGAGGATGCGGTAATAAAATGGTAATTAATTAATGTTTCATTTGTTCCATAAATATATTAATAAAATTATGTAAAACGTAATTATTCTCTTTTATCTTTCAAGGAATGGGCAATTTTCAAGACTATTTTCTTCGCTGAACAAGAAACCTAATTTGTGGCTTATTTTAAATTGTGAGATGTCATTTGTTTAGCTTATCAATACAAGATGCAGGCTCTGGCATATAAATAAGCAGGAAAAAAGTAGCATCAAACGTAAGCTATAAAGAAAATAATAAATTGGCGGGGCTGAACTCTAGTAGTGTTCTTAGGCGTTGTTTTGATCTCATGTTAATCGCGTGCAATTCAATCGGACATTTGTTTCTTGTGGTTTTGAAAAATGCACATTCTCGCCGAATAGATTTTCAACTTTAATGGTTTAACAGCAGTGTCATTCGAAAGTGTCAGTCCAAAAGGTCAAGAGACAGGTTGGAATCGGAACATCAGTCAAGCGAAGGCAGTTGATTACATCAGCAGCTAGTCAGTTCATTCCGACACTTCTAATTTCCCCAAGAATTCGAATGAAGAAACACTGCCCGAAATGATTGCAGTTTGGCAATTCTAGTGGATTTATGCAATTTGACAGGTCTTCAGGTATTAAAACATTTTAACAACTGAACAAGACACAATGTAGTGATTTCATGCTTTCCGCCACTGCATGCATCAATTGCAGCTGTTGGATGTCAGTTTCAAGAGGTTTTTTAAACAGTCATTCCAATATCATAATGTATTTGCATATGTACAAAATGCAATCTTTGGACTTGAAAAAACGTATACAGCTCCACTTGATGCTAACAGATTTGGATACGAGGAACGTGTCCACTGGCATGGAGAACAAAGGTTTACCTTCCATAACTAGGCTCATCATCAGATGTGCTGTCCCACTCAACAAGGTCCCTCCACAGCCAAGTTTATCACTAGATGTGCAATCAGAATCCTCCGTAGCGGTTTTACCAGAGTGTTATTCCCACTACGACAGACCAAGTTGTCATTATTACAGAGCCCCCATACAAAAGTGAAAAAGTTGTTGAATGACTTCAGAGTAACAAGTCAAAAATGTGCCTACCTAGCGACAATTTATCTGAGGATGAGCTTTTTGTTTTGTCTTGTTTAAGTGTTTAACGCTCGTTTTTAGTACTCAGGCATCATAGGCGGTGAATACATGAAATGAAATGATATATTGGGAAAGGATTTTTTTTTTTTAAATTAAGGAAATGTTCCATGCCTAAGTTCAGGGTGTCTCCCCGGCATTTGCCATTTAAAAGGACTGAGAAAAATTTGGAAAAACCTCAGTCAGGAAGGACGGTACTGATGGGAATCGAATCCTAGACCTCCCGCTCACGAGTCCGCGCCTCAACCACGCGGAAGGTAAGATGAGAGAGGAACACTCTCTGTGAAAACCTCTTTTCGGGAAGGGTGGAGGAGATAGTTGGATGTAGTGCTTGAAGTGGGTTCATCAGGTGGAATAAAGATATGGATGAATATCAATGCCTTCCATGCCTCAAATTTGTTTTTGTTTTATATCTTGTTAAATAAATAATTTGAATTTGTGTTTATAATTAATTATATGTTGTAAAAAACCATTACTTCACTTAATTCAGCAACATTTGAATAAAAATGACAACTTTGCAGTTTTCCCTGTAAATTTTCGGTTCTACCCAATGTTCCCCTATTTCCAAATCAGTGTTACACTCATAACATTTTTCTTTGTTCTGCGTATTAGAGTCTACGGGTGCTTGGGTTGTAGGGTATACGAAAAGACAACAAACCCTGTTCAGTTGCTCTATTTCTCATGTATTTCCTTTATTTTTATTTATTTACATCGAATTGCTTTGTTTCCATCTGCTTTTTCAATACATTCCTTGGTCAATTTTGTTTCCTTGTGTATCATTATTTGTCGATATTTATTTTTGCATTTCTTGTATACCTCAATAATCTGTTTTGCAGTAGGTTATAAAATAGATTTGTTAATTGTTACCAATTCCTCTGGGCTGATTCGATATTATACATTACGGCCGTGTTTATTTTTGTACTCTGAGGTCAACTGTGGATTTACAAGTCCACATGCAGCTTTTTTCTTTTCGCATCCTTAATTCCTGCAACTCCTATTCGTTCGGAGTTGCTGAACAAGGTAGCGATCAGAATCATAATTAAAAAGACAATGTCAAAATAATTACTATATGATGTTCCTGGAGTTCTCCAGGTTCATGTGTTTAAAATCACCAGTTTTAAGTTGTAGGCTCCAGCAAAGTTTATGAGTATCACCAGATTCCTGTAAAGAGTATTTTCCTGTCACATCCTATATAGAGTCCCATTAAGATGGCCGAGAATCAACGTGTGATACGGGCATCACTTTTAGTGAATTCCGAATGAATGTATTGCGGTTGTACTTGAAACCTGTATATAATGTCCGTTAACGCTCTAGCTGTTGCAATTTTTGTTTTTTGTCAACGAAACTCGGCATGTAGCCATCAATTCCTCGAGTTGGTTAACCAGCAAAATTGAACCATTGGAAGTGGAGAGTTAACCGGGTAATCGCTCCATTAGAAATGAAAAACGAGTGGGTTTAAAGCGAAATTTAAAAACTGTTTTAACGGTCGCAATTTTAATTATTTTCAAATGGAACTCGGTATATACCATTAAAACAATAAAAATAGTTTCTAAAAATCAGTGAAATTGCACTATTAGGAAGGGTTTTTTTCTACCCGAATCCTTAAGTTTAAAAATCGCTTTAGCGACACCAATATTTGTTTCTTCACGACAAAATTTGGTATATACCATTTAAATATATAAGGGTATACTTAAAAACCGAAATTTAAAAAGAAAAAACCTTCTTACCTTTAATTTTCTCTATATTGTTTTAAAATAGAAGAACAAATTAATTCACTATATAAACTGTAAATTATGCAAATGTTTTATGTTTAACAAAAGCATCGTCGTGAAGATAGCAAATGTGAAAACCTTCAGAAAACCTTTGCATTACATGTTTTTGCAACAGTAACATTTAAATTAAATTTCAAAGCCAATGGAAATGATGAAACTTTCGATTTTTTATTGTTGATTGTGTATATTTGCTTTGTAATTGTCACTGAATAGAAACGTTTTTGTTTTATTGAAACACATGAACTTCATAAATACAAAATGAGTCAATTGAATAAGAGTTTACATTTACTGATAAGTGCTACGTGGATAATATTCCGTTTTAATTTAATGAACAGCAATGTGGTTTTACTTCTTTCTTGCCTTTATTTATAGGTGGCTTTTCCTATAAAATAATACAAACAAAGGAATACCAGTAATGTACAAACATCTATAGAACTAAGACAGAAATTTGAAATCTAATTTAAAAAGTTAAGTATGTCATGTGGAGAAGGAAATTGTTCATCTGCGTTAACGTTTATAAAGTATTTTCAAGAAATGCCCACTTCTTCTATAAAGATCAATGACAATCACATTTATGGCCGGCAAAGAAAACGCTTGGACGGAATTTAAAAATGCATATGTGAATACTACAGGTATGTAAGTTACTATTGAGCAACTGCAGAAGATGCTGAATTAAAGATAAAGAAAACAGATAAAAGGTCAACTGGGAATAAGAAAATTAAATTGTTGAAATGGGGAAAAGTTCTTCTTGACTTGTACAAGTATGATGAAAGCCTGTGGCCGGTGGTAGCAGAGTTGGATTGTTACAAATGAGATAATCCTCATCCGATGACCCGCCATTCAGGAGAAGTTCAATGAAACCACCAGGACTACAGACATGACTTGCAGTTGAGGCTAACAAGAGAACAACGTTTACAGCAATGTCAAGAGTTTTTCTTTTGAAATTTTGAACATGGATAATCCACATGAGTTTGTGCTTAAAAGTGTTCAGAAAACTTACATAAATGATGGATGTAACATTTATTTTGAGGTGTTATCTGTTTTTTTAATAATAATATGATTGTAATTTCTTCTTGAATCTGTTTTCAACATTACTTGTAGATCAGAAAATAAAATTAACAATTAAAATAGCTGCAAGTAACGTTTGCTCCTTTTGTTTCCTCTTCAGGAATAAGTTCATCCTTTAAATGTTTTGCTTTGTTATGTAGAACAGCACATTATACTGTAATTTTTCTGAACCTTATTCAGTGACAAGGATAGAGAAATGTTGTTTAAGCTGTCCATAACGTCTTTCTATAATAGCTCTTTCCGTGGGTCGGTCCTGGTGGTGTAGTGGTAACCATACTTGCCTTCTGAACCCAAGATCGCGGGTTCGAACCCGGCCAGGATCGATGGATTTTTTCGGGCGTAAAAATCCTAAGTATGACTTCCTTCGGAAGGGAAGTAAAGCCGTGGGTCCCGTGTCGTACATTTACGACACGTAAAAGAACCTCAAGCCTGAAAGAAGAGGACTCTTTCAGCAAAATTTGTCGCCGTTTCACGCCCTGAATAGAGTGGGACGCTGATGACCTGAGCTGTTAAAGAACGTCCTTAAATAAACAAATCAAAAAAAAAATCTTTCCGTGGAATAAATGTTATTATGATTTTGTTTTTCCTGGTGTTAGATGCAGCAAGCATATGCAGTGAGCAACCATGGTTTTACTTCATAACCTCTGTCTCCAAATAAATTTGCTGATTCATTAGGATGTGACAGAACCTCATAAATAGAGCTACGGTTAAACATTGTCACGTGTGCTACCCCCCTTGCGTATCAATAGTAGTAAGTCTTTCATTAGCATCACGCAATGCTTGCACAAACTTTACTACTAATGTGGTAATCACCAAATCGAGTAGGCATTTTTATCTGTACATGTGCACAACCAGCTAATAAATAGAATGTGAAGACCATTCATCTCATGCTTCCTGAATTGCAAATGCTGAGATTGGAAACTTTATCCAATCACCTGCCTTCGCTTCAATTCTGTCTGCCAGTGCACACAGTGGAATGATGGATACCAAAATCTTCTGCATCTCCACTCTGGTATCCTGGATCAACTAAATAACGTAAAAACACACACATTACTAATGTGAACTTAATGCTCCATTCCTTTTTTCATCGGTGTCAGGTAGAAAGTAGTTTGTTAAAAAATGGACACTTTCTCTTTCAAATCTCAGGTGCTTCTTTGAATTACTGCCATTAGTTTTCTTCTTCCTGTTGTATCTCTCTATCTGGTGTATGGAAAAAAAAAAGTAATTACTGAAGTTTATTCAAACTCATTTAATTATTTATTGGAAAATTTAATATTTACTGAATAAAAAAGTAATATCTCTGAACTGCAAATAATTACGTATATCTTATTTAATTTCACATCACTATTAACTGGAAATAATGCAAAGAAAAGAATTTATTTGTTTATATTCAATTAACCCAATGTAACTGGAACCTTTCAGTTATTTTCCGCTATTTTTTTATTGTAAAGATGATATCAAGGTCATGTCATAAACTAGGTTACATTTAAAAATGTTTAAAAATGTCCACTAGTATAGCTTTGCCTACTAGTAATATGTTTCATTCATTTAATAATATGCCATTAATATTTGTACTTTAATCTCAATGTAATAATAATAATAATGATGATGATGATGATGATGATGATGATGATGATGCAGTTTCTATTTTATGGTACAGGTTGCAAAAATTCTAATATTGTTCCCTAATAGCACACAGTAATGCCATAACTTATATCATTTTATTAATTTATAACACGATAATTTGGATTTTGTATTCAACATTTTTCTACTATGTGAGGAATTCGCCTAGTTTTACACAACTCCTGCTGACGAACTTTTATTACATTCGCGTTCTACCCTTTGTTTTTTATTTGGTTTATTTACGGACGCTCTTTAACATCTCAGATCATCAACCTCTCATTTAATTCAGGACGTGAAACGGCCGAAAAATTTGATTCAGAGATCTCTTTTTTCAGGCTTGAGGTTTTTTTATCTTGCCGTAAATCTACGACACGGGACGCACTACTTTACTTCCCTTCCGAAAAATGTTTACGTCCGAAAAAAAAGTACATCAATCCTAGGCCGGGATCGAACCCGCGATCTTGGGTTTAGGAGGCAAGTATGGTTACCACTACACCACCAGGACCGACTTCTACTCTGTCATAAAAATTCCTCTGCTCTCTTACAGTTTTATCTTCCGTTGGAGTCATTGCAGAAAAAATAGTTATATTTCGAAATCTTGCTCGAACTAACAGCGAAAGTTTCTATTTTCACATTAATCATAAATTTTGTCCCGTACTGTAATTTCCGTTTTTCTGTTTCAACAAACTATTCCATCTTGTTGTAGTACTGGGCAAAACGGTTGTGTTGAAAACAACCATCGTATAAAACGGTTGCAAATAAATTGACGTAATACAACTGGGCTCATGAGAAGTCATGTATTGGAATGCGCGTAACAGGTTGTGAAATGTCACTTAGTTACTGGTGTTAAGCAACAGTAGGGCGGCACTACAACTGCAACTGTTATTTTCAGGTAATGTGTTCCCGAAACAGTTGGTGTATATTTGTTCCAGTCTCACCATCTGATTTCCTGAATTATTATAAGAACAAATGTAAATTTTCACAATTACTCTCTATCCAACTTTTCTTTAGGTTGCAACATTTCATGTTTTGGTTTTTAACTTTCATATTTTCTCGTAGTCAGAATTCGCTTGCACGTTGTCTTCTGTTAAACGTCTCATGACCTTTCTAAACAAATGAATTTTTTATAGGTCTAAGGTCAACCTTTCTCCCCTACTCTAACCTGGATCGTATTCCACACAAGTATAGCCTAATACATACAAGTATATTAGTGCAAGCACTTCTAAAGTATGATTTGTAACTTTCTGTTCCACGAAAGAAATGTCACCACACTGGTAAAGTATTAGTAAAAAGCTACAAGTGACGTCATATAAAGCAAGATGTAAGAACAGCTGTTTGCCATCATATCTTGAATTACGTTATGTTCACTTTTTAGGAATTTTTAATGTACAGAGCGGATTATTGTCATTCCTGCAAATTGGGTATCCAGCTATTGATAATTTAAATACTTTATTATCTATTTATGATATTTAAACGTAATGATCCACTTTCAGAAGACCGTCCCATACAACTTCATTTAGTAACATCAATTTCAGTCGTCGAGAGATTGCAAAAGAATCGAGCTTCCCGATTGCTCTCGGTTATTTATTGTATTAGTCCATTTGCTCGTTTATATTTATTTATTTGTTTATATTGCTTCACAATCGCTTCTCATTATAAGCAACCAAAAAAAAAAAAAAAACTGGGATTATTGTGTCAAAAGAGATTATTTTAAAAGAGAATGAAGATGAAAAGAAAATAGTTTCGAGGTATGTAGCAAGAACCCTTATAACTAAAATACTGATCTGAAATATGCATTTGAAACATGAAACGTCAATATCAGTCGTAACCGTACTTTAATTGCACTTAACTTAACTTTTTCATTATGCACAAATATTTATTTATTTTTTTCTTTATACATACTCCTTCCTACTCATCATTATCATCATTTTCGCTAATACTTAGCACGTGTGAATCAACTGGCTCCCAAAATCATTGATAAATGTTGTGCTAAATGTGATAAATGAAGTTACCAATGTTCCTACACTTGTAGAGACATTTACACAAATTACCAGTTCCTGACTAATACTAATACATTTGTGGAACAGAACAACGAAAATTCACTTGCAAATTTGTAAGTATGGAGTTGTAAATACAAGTGTTGCAGAAACCTTTGTGGAACAGAAATTTACTAATAAGTACAAGTTGCAGGTCCATACACTTGTAATGTATAAGACCATGCTTTTGTGGAACATGGCCCTGGAGGACCAGCGTATTCTTTTAGTCACTCATTGCCTTCGACCTTTCCGGCCAGTAGTTCAGCTGCCACTAAAACAAAGTAAAGGGTATTATAATGTAATTTTCAAACTATCTGTATCACCTAAGCGCCACTTCTGTGTTCTGCTTTTATTTTTGTTTGATGGGGTCTCGAGGCGTGGTAATGGCTTGAAGGGGGGCATGTCAATGTCCTGGTGCGTTAGTATTAGATTGTGCTGTATGAGAATCAGTCCCAAGTTTGAAAGGGCTAAAATAAAAGCAAGAAAAACGGAAGGAAAAAAGGGAGTTGACCGAGCACTGGAAGGGATGTTGCAACACCGCATCTTGGAGCAGCTGGTAAGCAGCAGGAGTCATCCCCATCCTTGTCTTGTCTTCTTCGCTGCTTTCTATCTTCCGAGAATACTCAACATTAGTGGCGGTTACATTTGTCTGGGCGTGGTTCAGCTGGTATCGAACCTTTTGGGTCAGCTTACTAGAAAACAGTGCGTTTGCATAAAGGAAATGAAGGGTAGTCTCAACTGTCCTATAGCTCGTATTAACCTGCAGAGTCCTAAAAGTCAAAGCTCTCTTCCCTTTCTAGTATGTAACAGAATTTCATTTCTTTACAGAAATTCAAACTGGATGTACAAATAATACTTTATACTTTCTCTTGTAGTAGAAAATAGAAAATCGTCTTAGTACTTTATACACAAGTGTGTCCACTGGTCACTTGTACCGTAACACTGTGCCATCTGCCGGCCATGTACGAAGGCTGAAACGGCCGGTCGACCGATCGAATTCCCAGCCTAATCGATCCGTAATCTCTCGCTCAGTGTCATATTCAACTCTTGTCGCTAAATCAGTTTGTTATGCTTCCATTGCGTTAACAATTTCTGTTAATTTGACATGTCTCTGAGTTTATAAGTTATTGCATTGAAATGCCTCCACAAACTTACATTTGGGGGAGGGGGCGGGGCGATAGATGATAGCATTCCTAACCGAAAACGACGCCTTCTGACTGAGAAAAACTTGATGGTATTGCAGAGACCTACATCGTTCTCCAAAGATCTCTACAGCAGTATCACAGAAAATAGACATATCAGAATTTTCAGAATATAGAGCACTAAATTACCAAAATTGAAACCTTACACAGTGGCTATAGATTAAAAAATTGCAACCGCTGCTGATCCGCAGTCTGCGAGAATTGGTTTCATTACATAGTTCGCAGAACCATTCGTGAAGCTCCCTTGCATGATGAAAAAAATTCCTGTATGCTGCGTTGCAACAGCAGTACGAAAAATACGACCGTTAGGTTTAATCAATAAGCTGTAAATTAAGAGACATCACGTCCAAACAAAATTATCCGATAAGAGACACAATTGCTATTATCAATAAGACACTGCCATCCTTTGAAGATTCTAAGGGAAGGTTTTGATGACAATCTTTCTAGAACGTCATTGTCCTCAAATTACCAAATGTTGTCATTGCTAATGTTACATTGTTTTATATATATATATATATATATATATATATATATATATATATAAAATATGATGTTTTCAGTTTTAAACAAAATCACATCAAATGTGATATAATACTTCTATTTTTTATGAAATATGAAGTTTTGAGACATATAGCTAAAACAACATTGTTTTTGTAAATTTCATTTTATCTTAAATATTAAGGAATATGTTGAAAAAAAGAGAGGCATGTGTCAATAATTATGAATAACCGAACTTTGTTTTACTATTAGGAAGAAGAACACCGAAGCTCTGACATGTCCTTCACTAGTGTCGATTTTCAAACACCAACGGTAATCAGCCATCATTGATACATCCCAATGGCCTTGATATCGGGTTTCCGTTATTTTAATGTCTTTATGAAACCTCTCACCTTGTTCTTCACTCATTGCAATAAGATCTGCAGGGAAGTAATCTATATGGCTGTAAGAAAATGCACTTTGACACTCATTGTCAGATTTCTTGTTACCGTGAAAGTTTTCGTCACTTTTTTATATGTCACAACCATGCTGACTTCTCTAACTTGGACATCACTGAGGAAAGGTCTCATCCTGCATAAGTTCACGAATCTGGGGGTACATCTGGGGGTACATGCCGCTATCTTAGCTTCAGTTTTCTGTGGGAACTTTGTAACAAGAAAGTTGAAGCAATCACTATCCTTATTCAGAGCAGTAACTAATTGCTTCATCGGGCCTAACGATGTGGAGTGGTGGAAGAAGACATTACAAGGAGAAACATGTGGTTCATTCTTCAATTTTTTTTTCTCAAGGAACTAAATTGCTTTTTTGTGGCCAATTTTTTGTGATTCATTGCCCTACGGTTTCATTCACACAATGAATGATTTATTATCTTCTTTAAATCTCTCAGAATATTTATTTTGTGTATAAACAAATAATAAAAACTGTTATTTTGTATAATGTAGATTTCTGAAAAACTGTAGCTCGATGAAACAAAACTAAAGCCGCTTTGAGAGATTCCATCGGCAAGGAATCAGAAAGCAAGAACAGTTTTCATTCACCAAGAATTCTGTAGACCAAAGTTATTTGCAGGAGCTAACAGAAATATAGATGAAATACAAAAACACAAATTCTAGGGACTTATAAAATACACCTTTTGAATGCTAATTCCATCAGAAGATGTCGGAGAAATATCGCTTTGAATATCCGTTTCAATACAGATTATCGCTCATTATAGGATAAAAATAAGATTAAATATGTGCTTTTAATTATCAGGGCTCTACGAGTATTTGCGGAGAGATTACGAATCGACAAGGCCGCAATCCAGTGGGCCACCTGCGATGCGCGCATTTCGCCGGCGTTTTGCTGATTGGGACGCACGTTATCAACAGTGTTGTTCATTTATTGGCCATTCGCTGTGAATGACCCAGCAAAATAGTTTTGTTAGTGATGTAGTAAGAAGGAAATGCTGAAAAACTGCAGCTTTAGTTCTCTTTTCTGTTAAGTCAGGCAATGTTATCAAAAAGAAAAACCTGCCTCTCCGAGCTGAACACATTAGCATGAATTTTACATGGAGTGGGGTGATATATCCGGTTTCCACACAACCTGACGATAGATTTATAATTGTTATTTAGTTATTATTTATTGCTAATGCACTATCATTCTAATGTCGATGAATAATTCATACTTGAAAAGAAAACGGCTTTTGAAAAATTGGCGCCTCTGCAGTTATAGCTCGAAGACAGGCAACAAGTCTGCTAGCAGGTGCAAATGTCAGAAACCTGTTTCTAGGTTCATTGCGCCGATCGCATTTAAAGTTTTTGCCCCGAGTTTTTCTCTAAGGACAAATGGAACTGTACTCTTGGCGGACAGACTGGATTGTAAAAAGCAACAGATGGGGATGGATGACCTCCCAAGGGCGTCGATGTTGAGGTCATGGCTGCACCAGGTGCTTTCCATTTTATGTTATCAAAGACAAGAGGCGGGTAGCTAGTGCTGATATTTTACATGTATTTAGCAGCTTACAAGAAAACGTTAATCTAATATAATATGGAGCATATCACATGCTGCCGTTCCATTACACTTTCCTTACTTGTTCTCAGAACACAGGTAACATGTCACCAGTCGCGCCTTATTATCGTCCGATTCGTGTCGACAGTGCTTTCGCAACAGACCTTACTAATAAAATATGCTCAAGTTGTAACAAACGCATCGGGCGTACAATGAAATCTGTGGTTCATTCAGGTTCGCCAACCAATATGCATAGAAATAAGCGAGTGCTGTTCAAAGAAACATGTACTATATACACAGCCTACACAATTTTACAAATAGATTTACAGGAACGTTCATGACATTGGTTGCAGCGAACATACACTAGCAAAAATTTCAGGTACTTGAATTTAAATCACTGTTACAGAAATATTGCAACCGTTGAAATTCGGAGGAATCGTCAAGAAATTATTTACTTGTACTTGTTGTTATGTCGTCATCTTAAAAACAGTCAAATCCCACAAAATGAAACAATTTTTTACCTTCATATTTCCTATTATATGTACAATTATATAAGGTCCAATAAACTAATATGTGTGTATATGCTTTATTTCCACTTTAGTTCGTAAAAAGTGACGCATGCTGCAACACTCTCTTAGTAGACCCATGTTAGCGAATTCCGAAGGAATGTAAACTATTGCGGTTGTACCCATAAAACAATTTTTGAAATTTACTCCCTACTAGAAACCGAAAATAATGGGGGGGAAGGAAAAAAAAAACTAGCGGTCATTGTTTTTGTTTTTTCTCAACGAAACTTGCGATATAACCATGAATTAACAAACGATTTGCCCTGTTCGTTAACCAGCAAAATTGGACCATTGGGGGTAGGAGTTAATCTAAAGCGAATTATTTTTTAAAAATTGAAAAATAGCTCTAGCGGTGGCATGTTTTTGTTTTTCTCAACGAGCTTTGGTATATTTCTTTAAAATAAATTGTTAAAAGGGAATTCTGAACATTTGGAGTGGGGGTTAAAGAAATCGCTCTTGCGTTTTAATTTTTTTATAATTGTTTTAAAATAAAAAGCAAATCAATTCAGCATTTAAACTGTATTTATAACGATGCAGGTGTTTTATATTTAATAAAAACATCGTTGTGAGGTTAGCAAATGTGAAATATTAATCTAATATGTGTTTGAGAATAAAATTTTATGTAAGAGCGCTCTTAACCTTTAGAACGTGTTTGCGCTATATGTTTTTATTACAATAACATTTAAATTAACTTACAAAGCCAATGAAAATTGATTAAACTGTCAATTGTTTTTTGTTGATTGTGTATTTGCCTAGTACATTGTAATTGTTTATGAATAGTAACATGTTTTCGTTTTATTGAAACATTTAGCATCTCCTTAAATACAGAATGTAACTCGAAAGTTTCTGTTATTTCTCTCCATTTTAGCGAATGTAACGATATCAAGGGCTAGTTCATAAACTTAGTTACGTTTAAAAATGTTTAAAAATACCCACACATTATAGCTTTGTCTATCAGTGGTCATATATTTTATTTAATTAATAGTATACCATTAATTTTTGTGGATTAAGCTCAATAATAATAATAATAATAATAATAATTCTAAAAATGTTATTTCTCTTTTTGTGATAATTGTAGATTGCAAGAATTTTAATTTTGTTCCCCTAATACCACACACTACCGCAATAACTTATTTCATTAATTAATAAGGCCATAATTTGGATTTAATATTTTTTAAATTTACTCTACTAGGTGAGGAGTTCGCTTTGTTTAAAGGACGTTTAATTTTTTGGAGAGTACATCTTAAAAACCACCTTTCTTAAAACATTTATTAACCGAATTTAATATAATTGTTTTAAATATTTTTGTGGTTCAGTTTTTAAAAGTTAGATATCAATGTGAAATTAATGTATTAAAATATGAAAATAATAAAGAAAAACTTACCAAGTTGCTTTCAACAATAGATGAAAATATGTGCAAACTGTTGTAATGTCCGCACAAAAATCAGTAACCTGGAAAGCGCTTTATTAAATCCATTAAGAAACGTTTATAACAAATGTTCTTTCCAGGAATTTACATATATAAGTATGTAAGCCTAATTTAACTTTGAATATTAACCTAAGTAGTGCTTGCGTACAATTTAACATGTGGAAGTTTAAAACCTAAGACAATTATTAATATTAATATTACAAGGTTAGCCCAACATTTGTAAATAACAAAATTCTGTACATTAAAACACAAGAACTATAATTAAATTAAAAATCATAACATACATTACAGGTTTCTGCTGCTTTGGTCACTGGATGAAGCGTGGAGAGAGTAATGGCCCTAAATTTTAGATCAAACCCTATGAACGCGCTACTCCATATAAAACAAAACCTGGCGTTACACATAGGCTGAAAGCTTCGAGCTGCTGGTGCAACTCTTGCTGCTAGCGCCCGAGCGGCAGCGGAGAGAACGCCCGCCTCCTTTTCTTGAATAGAAATGGATAGGAGCGGATAAATCACTGTAATGAGAGCATTCTTAGGCGGGTGAAATAATGTAACAGTGGGAAATGCGCTCTTATTCCAATTCACAACTAATTCATACACACACACTAACCTAATCTGTCGGCTAAACTCGGGCAAATCCTAGAAACCGGTGGACACAGTGGTTTAGCGAGTAAACCATTGTAATTGTGGCAAACTGCTCTTATTCCAATTCGCAACTAATTCAGCGAGTAAATCATTGTAATTGTGGCATCTCCTGTAACTCCGGCAGAAAAAAAAAAAGTATGGGGATGATAGAATTAGAACCCCCTGTCTTCACAAGTGTAGCATGACGCTCTAACCGCCTGAGCTATTGCACCATTGATCCTGAAGCGTTGTTACCTAGATAATAGCTGTGCCAGTTACTTACCTTCGGCTCTCCCCTATCGAGGAGCACCACCAGCAGCACCCCACATACCAGCAGTGCTTTTCAGCCCTGCGAAGTCGGTCCTGGTGGTGTAGTGGTTACCATACTTGCCTCCTACACCCGAAACGCGGGTTCGAACCCGGCCAGGATCGATGGATTTTTTCGGGCGTAAAAATCCTAAGTATGGCTTCCTTCGGAAGGGAAGTAAAGCCGTGGGTCCCGTGTCGTACATTTACGGCACGATAAAGAACCTCAAGCCTGAAAGAGAGGCCTCTGAGCAAAATTTGCCGGCCGTTTCACGCCCTGAGTTGAATGGGACGCTGATGACCTGAGCTGTTAAAGAGCGTCCATAAATAAATCAATCAAAAAAAAAAAAAAAAGCCCTGCGAATAACGAAATCTTAAAGCAGGAAAACCGAAGGTAAAGTTGTGACGTCGTTTCACTTCCAGAAAATGTAAGCCAGTGAAAGAAAGGTCACATGCAACAGGTTAGGAAGGCGAGAGGAGAGAAAACAAGTATTTGGTACAAAGGTTCACACAGACGTGTATAAACTTATGGGCTTGCCACCCCGTTGAAATAGGGCGCCTTTATTTGTCCCAGTGGTGATGATTGTTATGGTGTACCGGTGGAGGGGGAGGGGCTTAAACCTATGAGTGTCTAATTGTTCTGTATGGATGAATGATTCACAATGGCGCAAATGAGCTCGGAGTCCTCCGCACCTCTTGCCTTCACCTTCTCACTACAGGAAAAAACATTGAAATAACCTTGACGTGACCGGAAATCGAACCTACGACCTTCGAAGTAGTAGTCGCAAACGCTAGCACTAGACCACGAAGGCGGCATTGTTGTTGCAGAGCCTACTGCAGAAAATCGCCGCAAGCACAGAACATCGGCATCTTCAACACAAAGCTAGTGAGCGGAAAAGCGAGCATCGATTATTTAAGAGCTATACCGAAAGTTTTCTCTCTCTGGATATAAACACACATAGAGACAATTGCACTGTTTTCTTGAAATTCCAAAAAGATCAGTCAGTGTTGTTTTTACCTTTGACGTGGAATAGTTAATGCAATATAGAACGTCCCTTGTAAATAAAATGCAATTGTTTGAACAATAGTAGATTTCGTGTTTGCGAGTGAGGAAAAGTGGAAGAATTACCCAAGAGGATTAATGAGATAAGATAATTCTCTGTTGTCGACTAAGATACCAGCAATTTCCTGGAATTTAGCTTCATCATACACCCCAACAAATCTCCTTTCCTTCTTCGTTTCAGAATGCAGTGGTTTGTGTTCATTGGTTATATACCACATCATGTTTCGTTATTTACAATTTGCATCCAGAACTTACTGGGTCGCCCGAATTTACATACTGTTGTGAGCTGGAGTGTAGGGCAGTAGACATATGCGGGGAGAGGAGGGCTTTATCTGCAAAGTAAAACACAACGCACTGCATGTGTATAACTTTTCAAATACTTACGGCGTTCCGTTCTCATTACGTTAACGAAAACAGAATATTAATAGTGAACAGTTGCACGTTATATATATATTTTGGATGTACCACAACAACGAAAGAAAGAAACAATACACAGTAAAGCTCGAGGAATTGAGAATTTTGATAGCTGTATGTGATGAGTGGAGATATTAAACTTACCCATGAGAACAAGTACAGGGTAAGAAGAGAAGCGGCCGAGTCTTCTGCAGGAAACAGACACAAAAGTGAATTCGAATGTTTTTGACAAGAATGAGATACGCTGCTGTATAGACGAATTTTATTTAGTGAGGAAGAAAGTTCATACATGTCCAACATTTTATGTGATATTAGAAAAAGAAACAATTGCGTTTCCTTAAGAGTTCACTCTCTGAAATGAGCTATTAAAGAAATGAGACACAAATGGAAAACGTGAAAAAATAAAGGAAAATGTTAATTGATAAGCCAAACATAAATGGAATGGCGCTGTATCTGAAAGCAATACGCCGCTCTAGGGAACAGACTATATATATATACATAATTGCACAATGTTATATATTTCTTCTTCTCTAGTTTTTGCTATGTTAATTACATTGTTCCAAGAGTGTAGTATTCATATATATATATAATAGTGTTTAATGCCCGTTTTTAGTACTGAGACACCACAGGTGGTGGTGGACAGACACTGATGATACATGAAATGAAATGATAAATTGGGAACAATTTTTTTAAGGAAGGAAACGTTCCATGCCTAATTTTAGAGCCCCTCCCCGGCATTTGCCAGTTATGAGGACCGAGGAAAGCCTGGAAAATACCTTAGTCAAAGAGGACGGTCCTGGTGGGATTCGAACCACAGACCTCCCGCTCACGAGTCCGCGCCTTGATGACCTCGGCACCCATGGCGGATATATATTTAATGAGGCTTGGGTGGACAATAATTTAACAATTAGGAAATGGTGGCAAAATGAAAGACAACCAGGCGTATTGATTAATCCGAATTTCGGTAACCATATCATTGTCGTCCACGCGGGATCCAAATCGGTGTTTATGAAGAATTTGTTATTAATTTTTCAAGCAGCCAAGAGTTCGTGAGATTATCATGATCAAATGAATTTCAGAAACTTTGAACTTTGTATTGACAATCAGTTTCTTTCCAAACTCCCAGAGCAGAGTATTGTGGTTATGGATAATGCTTCGTAATATTCAGGAAAACAAACTCTTTACGAAATTCCCCGTAAAAGAGGAGGTGAAATAATGGGTGCAAAATAGCATTGCTCCTTTTTTCAAGAGATATGAGTAAAAGGTAAACTCTACATATTGATAGAAATCCATATATGACAAGGAAAATGTTCCGCGTGACGAAATATTAAAACTACATGGCCATGAAGCATTAAGTTTGTCCACATACACGTGTGAACTGAACCCCATTGAGCTTGCATAGTTCAGAGTAAAACTAAAAAAATGTTAGTGAGAAATTAATATGCAAGCGTTACTGAAAAATACATTCATCCTTCACTATTGAACATAGGCGCCGACTTCTGTTATATATTGCGGGAAGGGATAACTTCCCTTTGTGACATTTATAAATACACACGTCAGCGTTCTTACCACAAAACAAAGTTTGTAAATGTTTACCGCTCTGTAATTAAAATTAAATCTCTATTAATAATATGCATTAATAAGCAAGCTAATTAATATAAAGTAAGAAGTTTATGATATCTCATGACGTAAAATGCTATCTATGAATTTGTTCGATTATATTTTATTAATTCATTATTAAGTTAGGAAATGTTAAGCATATTAACTTCAGCCTGCCAGTGTTTTCTAAACACATCATAACACAAGTACAGGCTTGGTTTTAAGATACGTGAACAATGCACTCTGACACATTGCGAATCCTCTGACAAGCCTCTCTCCTGCTCCCAATATAACTATGTTCCAGCAGAGCTTCTGTTTTTGTTAATTATTGAGGGTTGTTCCGCTTTTAAACTTTCTGAGAAAAAAAAAAAAACTAGGAATTTACATATTTTATTTTTAGCTGTGGTCTGTTTGCCTTTATTATTGAAACAGCAAGAGTCACGTCATCACTGTGCAGGTAAATGCTGGTTCTACTCCTTATCGATGCATAATTACGTCGTCCAACTGTTCAAAGTGGTGTGACATCTTTTGATAAAAGTATCATTCAGGTACAAAGGTTCTCTTATGAAGATTATTTCCATAGATATATACAAATAATAACCGCCACCGCCTAAAGATCTGGGAAATTTAGGGTCATAAGCCTAACCTCCCTTAGAGCCTCCAAAGAATCACGGACATTGGTCATAGTATAATCTCATTGAAAACAGTACGGTTTATGGTACCTCTCTGAATTTGGAAGATAAAAAGCAGGACTCTTCTATTTGCCTTATAGAACAGCATACCACACACCAATTATTTTCATAATGCAAGAATCATAGTGAATTAATGGCGAATTTTCTGTTCTCCCTCGCCTATAATTTTAGAAACAAACGTAAATATAAACCATTCTGGATCGGCACCATTACAGAAATTCACACTACCTACGTACTCGAGCGGTTGTAATTCTTGGAACACGACACTTGGTTAAGTTTAAATTTTAGCAATTTAGTAGCCCTATGGACTTACTGTTTCTCCACAATTTCAAAGATTTTCCGTTAGAACACGTCGTTTTCGGTTAGGAATCTTATCTTTTATCCCAGTATCTTAACAATTTTGCTCGTCGTGTCTCTGCACTAGGAAATGGCTCTACAAATTGCTTGCACACTGCTCCACAAGATCCTAAAGAGCATTCACAAATATTCGCTCTTCTGGGGTTAACTTCTAACATTTAAAATTCAGCTCACACACAGTAATTGCACTTTGACAGCAGTTATTAACGCACTGCAAGCAGAGCACAAACTGGGCTGGTTTCAGGCATAGAGCAGCGGGGAGACGGTTAGTCGGCCGGCCTTGCGGTGTTCGCGCATGCCCGGCAGATGCTGACTGAGACCCATGCTAGAGAGAGAGAGGAAAGAAAAAGTTTTCGATAAGTCATGATTGTTATCAATTGCCCATTTTTAATAACGTGACTTTAATAAATATCTGGTAATGTAAATGCAAATCTTATATGTTGCTTAACCAATGTAGCCGGAAATTAACTAAACCGTGTTTTTTTTTTTTTTTTTTCCTAAAATTATCTTCCTAAGCCCATGTTGTTTTATATCTTCCTTTCTTAAATCAACTTGGCAGTATATAAATTAATATTATTTTGAGAAAAGAAAGGTGATAGCTGTAATGGGCTATAAACAGAACCGACCCCCATTTGTTTGCTGAAGTGAGCTGTTTTTAACTTATGATGTGATGCTATTTTGAAGTAAAATGCAATTCAAGAATATTTAGCTTATAGTACACCAACACATGTTATGCATTCCGGCGGGTAAGTTAATTTATCTATTTTTATTGCAGCGGTGCCAGCCATGGACTTGGACACCCTGTACGGCGACTACAGTTTGGACGAGCAGGATTTCTACGCTGCGCCCAGCCCCGCTCCTGGAGACCCAATGCCCAAGGTAAGCTGCGTTCGTTGTCTGCCGCTTCTTTAAAGCGATGCTAACGTCACTCTAAAGGTTGGCGTACTGTTGTCAGTAAACGGTGATCCAAAACTGCAAAATTCATTCTTTCATCATTCTTACTGACAGTGTTTGCTTACGGCACGTAATTAACAGGACATTGGATCATCTAAATGAAATGCGGAGTGAACGATCCTTCACGGTTTCGTCATGTGCGGCCGACCGGCGTGGCTGGCCGCTGTGTCGGCGGTGCGGGTGACAGAAACTCCCCAATAAATATAATACGACTTGTAGCGTAAGTTATTTCTAACATACATAAAATAAACACTTAAAAAGAAAATTTAATTACTCACGTAGATTAAGCAAGGAGATGCTGAAACTGCCTCCCTTCGTTGTTCAAACATTTCTGACACTTGCTTAGGAAGTTGCTCATTACACTCTGTAGTTCCCTCTGAGAAATAACAGCAATTTCTAGACGAAGTTCATCTAAAGTGTGTTGATTTGTTTTGTACACTTTCTCTTTCAATGCCCCCTAGAGATAAAGAACACTTCGCGTTTCACGAAATTTATTTTTAATTGATGAATGAAACTCCGATTAGGAACGTGAACTATCCCTCTTGAAATAATCTCCTTACAGCACGCGCTGATTCTGTACGCACGTATAAATCATACATGAATACTCTTTGGGGAATAGAATACTTGTATTACCCCATTTCACTTGATACACTTTCACTCAATACACTGTATTACGTCCCCTAACAAACACGTGCTACTTGCGCAAGATTTCAACTCGCACTGAAGCCTCGCGCAGCGGAGGGGAAATATACTCCCCTCCTCCGATAACTTAGCGACATAGCGCTGCCGGCCAGTGCCGCGGTTGCGTCTAGCATTGCTCATCCAGTATTTTTAAATTAATAAATACGTAGGTAAAAACAAATTGGATTTAAATGTTTTGAAATATTCAATTTTTTTGCTAATAACACTACTTATGTCCAACACTTAATGACTCCTAGAGCACGTTAAAGTCTGAAATCTGATCTTTTTAGAACACGCAGAAATGCCAACGATTACTATACTAATTATTTAATATTCGACAAAAATTTAGCTGAAGAATCAATTTCTAATTGGGCTATAAACATTTTTTTTTTCCAAATGAAAATAGCAAAGAGTTGACCTTCTAAAGAAAGCTTACAGGTGTAGAATGTGATAAACTTACGTCCTACGCGATAGTTTGAGAGCTTGCATCAAGGAATGGCGCTTTCTCACTACGCACTTTGTATTAATACGCCGTACTTTGGAATATGCATAGTATTATTAAGAGAACTCTACTTAAAACTTTCGGGTGCTCACAATGTGGTGTCGAAAATCTCGGAAAGAAGAGTATGACATGTTTAAATATGGTGAAAGTTGAAGTGAACAACGAACACTTTTAATTGGTTATGTATTAAAGTTTTATTTTAATGACCACCCTTCAGTTGAAGATGAAAAGAAGACGTCAAAACGTACGTTTTTTTTAATCGATATTCGACAAACTTTGAAAGTACCGCAGAAAAAATGAAGTACTTAATTAAAATATGCAGGTTAATTGAATGAGTAGGACGCTGTCTATCGATCTTTGATGAAAGCAGTGACATAGTTAAATTACGAAAAGCATAAGCAATGTATAAAGAAAAAAGTGAACCGATTTAGCTTTTGCTACATTAGATAAGACCAGAAATTCCAAAATAATAAATGAAGCTGTTTTAGTAACTACCCAAGAACATGCGGCCTTATCAGCCGAGAGCCTGTATCGTTAATTGTGGAGGAAGCTGGGATGAAAGACAATATAAGTTAATCCAGAAAGAAGATAATGCTGGCTTAAGGTTGAGTATTAACAGTGAAGATGATGTTACATATAAAGAGTCGATGACTTTCAATTAAACATCTGCCGAAGTGAGGCTGAAGGAATTGTTGGACCGTCGGCAAAACCATAAAATATTGTAATCGAATCCCTGAACACATTAAACGAATCTTTAAAACATGGAAAGTGAGCAGTAGCTTTGCCAGCG
Source organism: Metallyticus violacea (assembly GCA_030762175.1). Taxonomy (NCBI): domain Eukaryota; kingdom Metazoa; phylum Arthropoda; class Insecta; order Mantodea; family Metallyticidae; genus Metallyticus; species Metallyticus violacea. The sequence goes on along the minus strand of CM060843.1, from coordinate 101,979,572 downwards.
TTGGAGAGGGGGAAACCGCGTGGGTGATGTATGAAGTTAGTTGGATAACATGTAACAAGGTATACGTAGCAAGTAGGGTCAGATACGTCATAAGATCTGGGCTCCGGTCTGGACTGACGTTAGAAAATTCCGAATTTAGTTCAGAACTAAGTGCATAATGCACATGAGTAACAAAAATCATTAGCGGTTGGTGACGTAACTCTGAAGTGTGCGATTCGCTGCTCCAAGGCTAGGCTTGAGGAGGAAACGCTGGAAAGCAAGCTTGGTCCTTATTTGGCCTGTTTGAGACCACTGATCTCGATGATTTTATGTTAGTATCAGTAATGGGCAGTCGCAATATAAAGTAGAGTTTAGTGGTTCAACTTACAGTGACAGTCAAATCATATGCAGCGTGGTTTATTAGTCATCTCACTCGTTTATAGCAACTTCTCCATCCCTCAATACTTCGATATAACTCACCAAGGATAAAAGAATCGGTCGAATTTGCGCGCAATAATAATGTTAGAATTAAAGTAACACAAAACCTATGACAAAGTATTTAATGCCATCACAAATACCGAAGCCACTGAGAGACCCATGCACATAAACGCACTCTAACGAGATTGTTAATAAGATACCTGCAATTGTTCTCCACCTATCTTATTGAATCCGTATAAAAATTACAAATGCAGGACATAAAAGAAGAAAGTTCAGATGGAATAATAACTAGAGGGAATAAAATCTTGAATGAGACTCGGGGGCGACCCGTGAGGGCCAGATGCCCCCCCCCCCCCTCCAAAAGAAAATGCTACAAGTATCTCTTCTCCAGGTTAACTATTAAAACAACAAATGCATGAAAACAGCTATTAGTTCTTAATTGTATCTTACACAATAAGCGCATTTACTTTCTACTGTAGTAGCGGCAGCATGCGGGTCCTCCGTTAGTGCCAGCCCGAAAAATGGTATGCTTAAATTTTTACCTTCATGGGCCAGCAAAGATTTACAAGGACTTATATTCGTCTTTCTCCACGATGGGTTAGTCTTGCTCCTGTTCTCTTGAGCCAGCAGGAAGACGACCCATGGCAGCGCACGGCATTTTCTCTTTCTTAGGCGCCAGATGTTGAGGAATTACTCGCATAACCGCATACGGGTTGTTTTCGCCTTTGTTTGAAATTGGATGGCCTCCCCCACGTCCGTGGAACACGTCTGTCGCATTGTTAAATGATAAGTTCCAAAAAAAATGGGTATCTGTGTTGTGGACTTTTATTGAAAACTTCTTTTTCGTGTTTAATTAAACTTTAAAGTTACGTGTGGACCTCATCAACCGAAAGTTGTAAGAGCTTGCTCAGCAAGACAGCGCAAAATTAAGAAGTTTTTTTGTTTTTTTATATTTATTTATTTGTTTATTTTTAAGTTGTTTGTAAATCATCTTGGTTGACAGCGTGTAAAGTGAAAAACATATCTTGTCTATAGGATTGAGATTAGAAAGGAAATAGGGCAAATTCCGTATCTGTACAGGCCGACGAAGCGACAGATATTACATGATGTCACAATTTGTTGTAATATTACGATACATCAGTGGGGTAAACCGGCTGAAAGATTCATAAAATTCATTGCTGTTTCTGAATTTGCAGAAGGCTTAAGGCATGCTTTAACAGTGAATTACAAAAGTTCCATATAAACTATAAATTTAAAGCACAAACATACGGTGGTGCTGCAGTTATGAGAGAATGTCGGGGAGGAGATATGTGTTGAAAAAAGAGACTTTCCTCCACGTCATTTGCGTGTCATGCAATTTCATAATTGCATCAGTGTACATCGCCTGTGGTGCCTCAGTAGTAAAAACGGGCATTAAACACTATTAAGAAAAATAGTTTCTAAAAATCAGGAAAATCGGGCCATTAAAACCATCAGGAGTTTACCCGAAACCCAACATTTAAAATTCGCTCTAGGAGCACGAATATTATCTTTTCGCAAGAAATTACGTATATAGATAGAGTTTAAATAAAGTAAAATTAAAGTTAGTTTCTGAAAATTAGAAAAATTGGACCATTAGGAATAGGGGGTATACTTGAAACTAAAATTAAAAAAACACTTGCGTTTAATTTTCACTTTATTGTTTTAAAATAAAAGGACAAATTAATTCAGCATATAAACTATATTTATTTCGATGCATGTGTTTAATATTTACAAAATCATCGTCGTGAAGATAGCAAATTGAAATATTAATCTAATATGTGTGTGGGAATTTATTTATATGTAAGAGCTCTGTAAGAACGGTCAGAAAATGCTTGCATTGCACGTTTTTACCACTGTAATATATAAATTAAGTTTCAAAGCCAATGAAAATAGATGAAACTTTCGATTGTTTATTATTAGTTGTGTATATTTACTTAGTATATTATAATTGTTTATGTAACATGTTTTTGTTTTACTGAAACATATGAACATCTTAAATACACAATGTAACTCAAAACTTTCTGTTATTTATCTATTTAAGCGAATGTAAAGATAATATCAAGGGGTTATTTCATAAATGTAATTTCATTACATTTGAAAATACTCACACAATATATTTTTATCTGTTATAGTCAAATATTTCATTTAATTAATAGTATATCGATAATTTTTGTGGTTTAATTTTAATAATAATAATTATAAAAATGTGGTTTATCTTTTGTGATACTTATAAATTGCAAGAATTCTAATTTAGTTTTTCTAATACCACACATTAATGTCATTAACTTATTTTATTTCATTAATTAATGAGGTAATAATATAGATTTTATATTATTTTGTAAAGTTACTCTATTAGGTGAGGAATTCGCGTAGTTTAAGCAACTCCCGCCTGCCGGACATTTTTAACCTCTAAAAGTGCTTCATAATTATATGTATGGGCATGAATCGCATTTGTATAATCCAGGACATCTTTCTTAGTAGTGTGTTTTCAAACGACGCGTTCGGAATTAACTTGGCCGTTTTCTAGCGGAATAAGAACTTGCATACTCGCTCGGAAAACGCAGAACCGTTCATCGTTCCTGGTTGCTGCTTTACGCCTATAATTGCGTTGAGCTTTGACAGTCAGTATACAGTTTTTGATAGGTCAGCAGTGGACAAATGTTCTCTCAACGGCTACTAAGGAGAAACAGTTGAAAACCAAAAGAGCAAACGACTGTGCATCATCGAAGAGCATCATTCATGGCGACGAAACCTCTGTGTATGAGATTTAAATTTAGGGAGAAGGGAGGGTTTCAGTGTAACCTGTTGATGTAACCGAAGAATTTACCTGTTGAAGAGGAAGCGCGGTCTGAGGGTTTCTTCCTGTTCCATTCTACCGATCTCACAGGAAATGCGGCATAATTGGAGGGGGCACATAACGTGTCTTCACTGGAGATTCCATCGCAACCACCTTCACAGCCAAACTGCTTGGGGCAACATGAACTTCTGTGATTTACAATGTCCTTCCTCTACGTTATCCTTTCTTGCACACTTCTACCAGAGTTGAATCTCGTATCATCAATTGTCAAATGTTATTACTAAATTCTCTAAACCCTTATACTTCATCCCTATGTCCTTACGGTGACATGTAAGCGGAAATCTTCTAAAATGAAAATGTTTTCATGACTGCAATTTTTATTATTTTTATCATAGGGCAATAAAGTGTTGCACTATTTTTGGATATCTGTGTTCTATTTCTGTGCTATTTTTTGTTTGATTTGATTAAAAAAAGAAGTTACATATATATATATATATATATATATATATTTTTTTTTTTTTTGATATTTTTCAGTGCCACATGATAAATATGTACCTTTTGCTCAGTGTAAGTACGTAGAAATATACTACATAAGAAGTACCTTTTTTGTTGCAAGCAGTTTGTTCTTATATCTTTTCATTGATTAATAACAAAGTTTTCAATGCAAGCAAACATTTCTGTTCAAAATATTGCTTTAGAAACTACAAAATAAATAAATGAAAATAAAAGTAAAACTTCTAATATGATACAGTTGAATTTCTTGAGCGAAAACTAGTCCAAAAACGTCAATTGTGTTAGCAGAGAAAGCGGGCGTGATAGAAAATAGAACCAAAATTTTTAAATTTAGTGGCACTAAACAGCGGAATTGAAATATGAAACTTTGGTATATTATTCTTGAATCTATGAACTATAAAATTAAAAAAGTATGATTTTTGTCCTATATGACATCTTACAGTACTCCAGTATTTAATGATCAGCCGTAAAATAATTTAATCGGTTTTCTCAAACAGCATCGGATTTACTATACTTCCAGCGAGTTTAACTTGGTACAAATAGTAGGCTAGATATTGCTTCGTAAATACTGAAAATGTTAAAGAAAATTGTGTAGTACTAAAAAGTTCTGAAGTACTTTTTTAGATTCAAAATAAATGCGTTAACTCTTCAGAGTAAATTAGTTACTTGTCACATAAACAAATTAAGAAAAGCCAATATTAAATTGAAAGAAATGTATTTTCTGTCAAGGAACATAAATCTATAATGAAAGTGAAGGAGAATTTTGAAATTATTTTTATGTTTATTATCTGTTTGTGAAAACAATGATTGTCTGATTTAACCATTTGCATTTGTACTTCCCGAAATCCGCCATTGATGACATGAGCAATGAGGGAAATGTGGGAAAGTTGTCCCTCAACAAGTATTTAAATGGATTCTGCTCTTCAACAGGTGAATGCTACAAATATTCAGTTAACTATTGCATGATATTGTTCCTCCACTTTGCACTGTATTTGAAGAGCAATTGTTGGCTACAGCTGAGTGCAATTGGACAAGGTTCCCTGGCATTACTATTTGTTCTACATTGATTAGTAAAATTAAATGTATGTCACAGTAATATTTATGGATGTTATTCATATAGAAATTATTTTTGCTTTGTTCTAATAGCATTTAAATACAGTAAAATGTATTTCACTAACACACTAGTTAGTGCACCAATTACCTGTAATAACACAAGTCAGAAATTATGCTTCCTCTCCTAACAGCAAACTGCGACTGACTTTCCACGCGGGAAGTATGCAATTATGACATGTGAGGTGACTACGGTGGCCGTGGCCCAGTGTGTTCTGCCGTCAGCTTCGGACGCAGGCCAAAAATAACTACGTGCTGCAAATAACATGAATAAAAAGTTAATCACTTGCGCAACAGATACGGATTTCACTTTCCTTATCACGTATGCGAGAACCGAAATATGTACACGCATGTGGAAGCTAACACAACGCTCGCTCGCTGCGTAAACCAAGCCTAGCCGTTTATTCATAAACCCTTAATAGCGTAAGTATATTTAAACCCGAGTAACCGGTTAGGTTATGAAGTAGTTGGGTGAAAATAAGCGTAACGTATAAAATTACATAACGCGAGAGAACTTCTTCCGTTTAGCGCGTTAAAAAATAAGCAAATTTAACAACAGTGTCGCGAGATAGCTGAGAACCGGGTGATTTGCCTCGCAATTGATGTGTCATTCTTGTGTTAGAAACAAAGTAGAGAAGCAAATAACGCACTGTATGGAGCATCTATTTGCTCATATTGAATGACTTGGTTAAACTGACGCCAGAATGTATTGCATTTAGTGAATAGGATATATTTATATGAAAAATAAAATCAAACTTTGAACAATGTAACTAATAGCAATAACTAAAGAAGCAGAAAAAGAATAAAACGATTAAATATTCACAGATTACGCTCGCTATATTTCGAACCTCATATGTTCTTCAAAAGCAAGAAGACAAGTGAAGGTAATAAAATAAACATTGATTATCGAAGGTAACGTATGCAAAAATATATCTGCTATCTCTCTATCTCTGAGTAAAACTTTCAGGGACAATTGGTAACGCATCAATGTGTTAAATTAAAAACTTCATCGAAAATCCTTACAGTGAGACAGAGCATATTGGGCAACCTGCAAGGGAGACTTGATTTTAATAGAACATCAATGATTGTTTATACGGAGCGAAACAATAGTAGAAATTAATCCAATATGAAATGAGTTGCTGCTTACAAGATAGCAAGTATACGACGTTCTAAAAAATGTTAAATCTTCTGAATAAATAAGGACCTTGGAATGAATGACATGGAATAATAAGCGCTCAGGTTTTGCATTTAGGGCGTTTGCAAGGTTATGAGCCTACCGGACGAGATAATTTGGAAGTATATATGTTTCGGTAAAATATACTTTTAAGGTTAGGGGATGTTCTAAAAGTAGGGCGGGGTACAAATTTAGATAAAGCACTTAAAAATGAATGCATTAAAAAGTATCGTGACATTCTTTCAAAATAGGCCTGATGCTTTCAGTTCCAGGCATGTAAGTGTAACAAGGTTAATGAAGTTTTAGGTTTGCACTAAAAGATTTGTGCTCTGGGGTGATACGGGATTCTAAAAGATAGGAAGGATTTTTTTTGTCTTGGAACTTTTGAGCTAGGTTTTTAATGTACGTATCAAGAAATGAAAAGTTGTTACAAAGTCGGCAACCACGAATTGAGAGAGAGAGAGACAGAAAAAGGAATAGATTAAAGTGAGCGATAATCTGTGAATAATTAAGTTTTTATTCGTTCTATGATTTATTGTTATGTTCAGGATGAATCAGAATTGTGCCGACCAACTTTCACAAGTTATTCAGGGATTTTCTGAGTGTTTTGATACAAGGAACCCATGGTTTCCGGTTACTCATTACCGCATGATTTCATTGCTTTCGTTTTATTTAATTTAAAATCAATGAAGTCAACCTATTATGAGTATGGAAACCTGGAAATCCCCCCCCCCAAATTTTTTGCGGTATAAATAAAATAAGAAAATTGTTTCTGAAAATCAGCGAAAGCGGACTTTGTGGGACTGTAAACGCATTCAGAAAAAAGGATCCTTAGTATTGTGTACAATGTCAAGGGAAACTCTTTGAAAAGGTATGACGAACAAAACTCTTCTGTGACAGTTATAGAATACCTCAAAGTTTATATATTGATCCTCGTAAACGCATACATTGAATCCATAGTTTGAGAATATACGTAAACCCCGTTCTGTTTATTAGGAACAAATTACCTTAACAAGACGCGCCGCCGACTCTCCTCTCGATCATTATTAAATCTCAGAAGATCAGTAATTCATTTACCAGTCCATCTGCATCCTTGAAAGCATCCCTTTCGTTTCAGTTTAACAAAATTAACGAGGGGAAAAATTAGATTGGTTTGTCATTGCTACAATTAGTCAGCATGGAGTCTGATTATGAACTCTGAAATTTTGTTTGAGGCAATGAGGAATCTGCCATATGAATTGCGTTGCTAGCTAAAAGCTTTGGTTTCTATTAAACATGATTTCTTTTTAAACTAACTTTGTATTAGTTTAATGTACGTCACATTCTTTTTAGAAAATAAAGTAGCAAACAAATGCCCAATATAATAAGTTTGTAGATGAGCCTCCCCCCCCTTATCCTCCCCCATAGGGAGTTCGCCAAGTTTGTAGTTTAATCTCTAATCGAATCAGAATTTGGAAAACTCACTGAGTTGTGCCCTCCAAGGACATATTCGTAACCTGGATAATTTGGATTCGATACATGCAGTCTCATTATGTAATTTATTATAGTTAAAATGTCTGGACATGTTCAAACGACTCATTTAAAAAACATTTTATTCCCTGCCAGAGTTAAAAATAATTCGCTGGATCGTTCCTCAAAATTTTGATCATACAATATTAATTTTCCTTATACAGAGTGCGCACAAATGAATGATTGGAGCGGTTTCAGAACTGTAATCAGCTGTAGTCAGCTTCGTCCGCATACTCGACTTAGCATGGCCCTGTAAATTCGACAAAAGACGTTGATCCTGGACCGCAGTTTTGGCAGATCATCCGGTAATGGTGGTCTCTCTTTACGTACGCTCTTTAACAGCTCGGGTCATCAGCGGCCCATTCAATTCAGGGTGTGAAACGGCCGATAACGTTTGCTCAGAGACCTCTTCATTCAGGCTTGAGGTTGTTTTACGTGCCATAAATGTACGACACGGGACCCACGGCTTCGCTTCGCTTCCGAAAGAAGCCATGCTTAGGATTTTTACACCCGAAAAAACCCATCGATCCTGGCCGGGTTTGAACCCGCGATCTTGGGTTTAGAAGGCAAGTATGGTTACCACTACACCACCAGGACCGACAAATGCATCTTTCAAATAATCCGATACGAAAAAGTAGGTATCAGGTCGGAAGAACGTGCAGGCCATGTTATGAGTGCGTTATTTTCATTCTCAGTACGATCAATCCATCGGTCTCGAAGAGACTAGGAAGTCACGAATACCATTATGGAAATGAGGTGATGCACTATCCTGTTGGTAGATGAAGCTATCGGTCTCTCAACTGTGGCACAAGCCCAAAATGGAATCAAAATTTCAATGAAGAAGGAACCGTAAAATTTAAATCTTGATATCGCACAGAAAACATTCAGTTTGGTAGAGACACGAACGTGTTGGACGATGGAATCAGGATTTCAGTTCCCCAAATGCCAGTTCACTTTACCGCTCAAATGGAGTGCTGCCTCATCACTGAAAACAAGTTTATTACAGAAGTCATGATCTTGCATGACCTCCTAGAAAGGTGTACAAAACTCAAAGCGCTTCACTTTGTCCTCTGGCACCAATACTTGTAGCAGCTGCAAACTATAAGGGTGGAACTTTGATCATTTCCACAGGACTTTCCAAACGATCGAACGCGGCATGTTCAACTCACTCCTCGCTCGACGAATTCACTTTTGTACCACGTGTGAAACTGGCTCGCATACGCTCAACTGTTTCTTCAGGCACACTCAGCCGACGCGTTGATTTTCCCATACGCAGGCATCCTTTGGTTTTAACTGTAGATACCATCAGAGAATGGAGCTGTCACTGGGTGGGTATTCCCGAAGTTCATTCTAAAGTTTCTCCGCACGATTGTCACAAATTGACTCGAGTGAAATTCCAGAACAACGTAAGCTTTATAACTGTTCGTAACCATCACAAGTGTTGGGGTAGGAAATACAACTGTTGCGCTCTCGTGGCCTTGGGAAGAAGTATTATGTTTACGGGGAGTTCAAACGAAACTTTGAGGGATACTTATCTTATAGCATCAAACACAGTCACTACTCTATTAATATAACCATAAAAACATCACGAAACCGCTGCAATCATTTGTGCGCACCTGTATTTGGCTTTGCGCCACTTACTTTTCAGAACTTGTGTATGGCTTTTGCCTTAACATGAAGAAATGTGATCAAATCTTTGTGAGGACCAATGTGCCGGAATGGCGTTTACAACTTCCGGAATTTTAACATGTACTGTTTCGTGGCTGATGTCCTTCCAATGGACAACATTTTCTCCCCCTCCCTTTTTTGTTTTGTTAATCTACCGGCAGGTCCAGTTCCCGAGATGTGACTCCAGTTGCTTCTAGGATCATATTAAATCAATTGTTTATGAAGCACCCGTCGACACAGCAGGAGAATTAGTTGGTACAATTATTCTTGCTTCTGACGATCTTCATAACCAATCACAGATATTTCGAAGGATTCGTCTAGGAATCATACAGCGTTATGCTTGTGTCAACATTAGCGGTCGCAATTTTAAACAGTTCGTATAGTTCGTCAATGTCATTTTCTTAATCTTGGATATTAGATAAAAAAAAAATGTTAATTTGCTACCATAAAGTAACTTTCCAAGGTGAGATTCATTCATCTTTTTATTTTACGCCACTTTAACTTGAAATCGAAAAATCTTTGAACATTACTTTATTAAGAAAAGGGGCATATTTTCATGTCTTCTGTTACATCAGAAAATTACTGATACATTCTGCGTATAGTTCATACACGCATACAGTAGACTTCGGTGGTCTATGTGGTAGGGCGCTCGGTTCGTGGATCATAGATTTTTCATCTCTGCGAGGGATTCAAAGCCATGGATCCCGTTTCGAAAGTTTACAGCATGTTATAGAGTTCCCAGGACAAAATGACGACCGCTTCATGCCAAGTACTAATACTGTCAGGTCACTTTTCGTTTTACGCACGCTCTTTAACGTCTCAGGTTATAAGCGTCCGTCAGATGACGCTACCACTCTTTTTCTGCCGTATGTCGCAAAATAAACGTAATTGATTACTCTCCTTGATAACGAAACCTCCCTTAGGTACTAACTACTAAACATTTTTGACAAGAAATCGAACTATGGATTCTAAGCTAGTGGTTTTTTCCCCCTCCTCTCTCTCTCCCAAACTCGCCATTCGCATAGTCATCAGAAAGGTGTTTGTTTTGACATTGGACTGAGTTTAATGGTAATATCGCCCCGACTCTTGTACTCATGCATAATTAATTGAAAAAAACTGTCTTGATATTGACTTGCTGTTCCAGCTATACACGAATCTGTTACCTGTCAGCAAGTGCAACACTGGGTGTTCCATAATAAAGGAGTCTGCTTGGCAGACTCAGTATTACTCCTCAGTAATAAATGGTAAATAATGGGGAGGTACCCTTAGCTGACGCCTGGAACGCCCTTCCTTTAAAAAAAAAACTTTTTGGAATTATCATTTCATCTGATGTATCATCAGTGCCCACTGTGTATGATGCTTCAGCAGTAAAAACGTGTGTTAAACACTATTAAAACTATACTCGCAAAGTTACAAAATCAATAGCTATTGTAAAAAATATTTTGTGTTTATTTTCCTTTAAAAACGATTTTTCAAAAATGCATTAATTCGTTAATCCTGACTCGCTTTATTGGAATTAAAAATGACAAGAATTACATTTACTGAGAACTGAACTTTAAATTTTATGAGTTTGGGAAACATGGTGTCACTGCAGCGAGTGATGCGCTAAGAATCAGTGAAATAATGTCAAATAAATTAAATTGGTTCGAACCAAAAATAAATGACAAAATAAAAGAAAAGGTTAAAGGCCTCATAAACTGCTGCAAAAATGATTTTCTTTTCTCTTGCATATGTTTTGCCTTGCTTACTATTGCAATAACCTTTTTTTCTCGAAATCTTAAGACTTTTTAACTTTAATATCGCCCATTTTTTTGTCATAATTATGATCAGAAGCAGTCAACATTGATCGATTTGCCATTCCGGTGTACCAGAAATTTGATCTATATAAGTGGTATTATGTAGTGCTGTGATAAGATTTTGAAGAACCTTTTCGGAGTAGTTTACATTTTTTTTTTTATTTTTTTTATTTTTTAGATTCCTAAAAGTTAAAGCTTCATGTCAAGTTTATAAAAGAAAACATTTCCTTATCATTAGTGGCATTACAATGTGAGTAATTATTTTTACCGACTACCAAATGTTATTAATGCTATTTTAGTTGCAACGGCCTTTAGTTTTTTAGATAAACTTTTGAAAGATGCTAGAAGTCATACTCAATTGTATGTGGTTACCTAGTGCACAATAATTAATGTCTAATGTTGGTGTCTGACTGACAAAGTTACATTTTAACTCTGCATAAATGTTTGCCACAAGTAGACTGTTCTAATTTACCAGTTAATCGGTCCAGTTGTAGAACAAAACTGATTATTTTTCTGTGTGTAAACCAGTAAAATACAGGTAACATATTTAGCACGAAATCTAGGACTATCGTACTCAGCTTTTCGTGATATACACATTAGCGAATTCTGAAGGAACTTGCCTATTATGGTTGTACCCATGAATCACATACATATACCCATGAAAAACACACACAAACACACACACGAACATGTCTGTTCTGATAGATAATAGATAGTAAATGTGAAATATTAATGTAATGTGTGTTTGAGAATTATATGTGTATGTAAGAGCGCTCTGTAATAACCTTCAGAAAACGTTTGCGTTACATGTTTTTACTACAATAACATTTAAATAAAATTTCAAAGTTAATGAAAATCTGCGACACTTTCGATTATTTATTATTGATTGTGGATATTTGCTTAAAAATTTAATTGTTTTTAAACAGCAACTTTTTTTTTAATTGAAACATGTGAACATTTTAAAAGCACAAGTACTCGAAACTTTCTATTATTTTAGTGAATGTAAAAGTGATATCAAATGCTCATAAACGTCGTTACATTTAAAAGTATTTAAAAATACCCCCACCGTATAGCTCAGCTTTTTATTGGTCACATATATTTAATATAATTAACAGTATTCCATTATTTTTGTCTAAATAATAATAATAATAATAATAATAATAATAATAATAATAATAATAATAATAATCATACAATTTGTTTTCTGGTTAAATACGAGTATATTTGCAAGAATTCTAATTTTGTTCCCCTAATACCACACAACAGTATCGCAACTTGTTCATTAATTAATAAAAATCATAATGTGTAAAGTTACTGTACTAGGTGAGGAATTCGCTTAGTTTACGCAGCTCCTGCATGACAAACTTCGTTAGTTCTTGTAATAATTTCTTGGGAAGGTCATGTTTGACGCATTGTTTACAAACCGCAGGCATGGTATAAAGATAGATACGAGACACTGCATTACAATGCTAGTCTGTACTTATGTCATTATTGTCATCTGATTCAAACATAATCTCATGACTGTGTACACATCTGCACCTTTTTACTTTTTCACTTTTTATCTATCACATTCACCGATTTCCTCCGTGCCACTTGTATGCGGATAGTACCGTCGTTCTTTTCCATTGCTTTCTTTCTAATGTGTAAATATTTCCACTTTTTGGCGGTTGCATTCCTGGAATTTCTGTTCTCTTTTAAAAGTTTTCGCCTTGCTTATAATAATTCGGGCTTACATTTTGAACAATGTTCATAATATTCTTCCTTGAAACGCTGAAAGGCTAAATAGCTGAATTGTGATTGTGCAAAATATGGGCAATTAATAGTAATAATAATAATAATATAAATCTGTAAAATTAAACAGCTTTTCCTTTAGATATATTGTTGATCATTACACCCATAGACAACCATTGTTGCAATCTAAGTGTTCAATGGAAATTGTAGTTTTCAACAAAATATACTGCTTTTTACATAAAGCAAATACACCGGAAACTGGCAGTGTTTCAACTTATATAATCGATGTATACACTTGTTTTATTAATATTAGCAATTTGCCTTTTGGGCGCCCCTCTCAATCTTAGCAGGTTATGCGGAAGAATATTGCATTGACATCGCAAACTAGTCGCTAATTTCTCTTCCAACTACAACTCGAGAACGAAACATGACAATGTCGTGCGAATAAAGTGGAAAGTGCGTGGTATTTTATTTAGGATCAAGAAGTTTTAAAAAACGGCAAGGGAAAAAATATTAGTGATTTTTAGTTTGAATTTTCAGATGATTCCCGCCTAAATTTACTTTATTGACATTCTCTTGTAGAAAAACAATTTGTTTTTCTACAAGAGAATGTCTAAAACCATCAGATTGATATTTTCTTCCGTTAAATGCTTGTCGTGTATGAAGTGCAGCTGTTCATCTTGTAAATTCCTTGCTTTGTTTTATTCTGCAACTTGAAAGACAATCATGTTTAGTGACGCAAGAGCACTCATTGGATATGTTTCATCACCTGTGCAAACACTAGGAGTACATCAACCAAAGACAATATCTCGTCAGAATTGATTGTAGATTATGCGAAAAGCTCTACTCTGCAGTTCTGTTGTTTATTAGCGAATTCCGAAGGAATGTGTGCTGTTGCGGTTGTACCCGTACGTGCGTGCGTGTCCGCTGTAGCGGGCTCACCAAAACCCGGTATATAACAAACTATTAACAAACGATTCGTTCAGTCCGTTAACCAGTAAAATTGGACTTTTGAGACTGGAGGTTAACCTAAAGCGAAAATTTAAAAAAAGAATTGAAAAATCGCTCAATTTTTGTTTATCTCAACGAAACTTAGTAAATTTCTTTTTAAAAAATTGATAAAAGCAGTTTCCGAAAATCATTGCAATCGGACTGTTAGGAGTGTGGTCATACGTAAAAAAAAAAAAAAAAAAAAAAAAAAAAAAAAGTGGGGGTTGAGGCGAAATTTAGAAATATTTCTATCGCCGCAATTTTAATATTATTGTAAAGAAAACTCGGTATATGCCATGGAAATAAAATAGGAAAAATAGTTTCTGAAAATTAGGGAAATTGGACAGTTAGTAGTAGGTGTATACTAAAACCTAAATTTAAAAATAGCTCTTGAGTTTAATTTTCTCTATATTGTTTTAAAATAAAAGGACAAATTAATTCAGCAATAAACTGCATTTATAACGTAATATATATTCTATATTTAACAAAAACATCGTCGTGAGAATAACAAGTGTGAAATATTAATCTAATATGTGTTTCAGAAATACATTTGTACGTAAGAGTTCTCTGTAATAACATTCAGGAAATGTTTACGTTACATATTTTTACTACAATAACTTTAAAATTAAATTTGAAAGCCAATGAAAATCGGTGTAACTTTCGATTGCTTGTTGTTGTTGATATTTGCTTCGTACATTTAATTGTTTCTGAATAGTAATATTCTTTTGTTTTATTGAAGCGTAAAAATATCTTCTTAAATACAGAATGCAACTCGAAACTTTCTGTTATTTTTCTTTATTTTAGTGAATGTAAAGATATCAAGGGCTCAGTTTATAAACATAGTTACATTTAAAAATGTTTAAATATGCTCACACAGTATAGCTGCGTTTATCAGTGGTCATACATTTCATTTAATTAATAGTATACCATTGCTTTTTGTGGTTTATTATTATTATTATTATTATTATAATAAAAATATGATTTCTCTTTTGTGATACTTATAGATTGCAAAAATTTTATTTTATTCTCCTAATACCAGACAGTAATGCCTAACTTCATTAATTTATAAGCCTTTATGATTTGGATTTTCATTTCTTGTTTAAAGTTACTGTGCTAGGTGAGGAATTGGTTTTGTTTGCGAGGTCTCTCTCTCTCTGTCTGTCTCTTTGCAGATGCAGTTGTGAGTAAAATGCTTTTGACACCTTTATCCTTTTTGGGCCACTGAGCATTCTTTCATGTCGTTTATTGCAATGGTTGTACTATAGTATGATTTAGTATATAGTATAGAAGATTTCCAGTGTTTCATTTTATATCATATAAACTTAAGCATACAATCTGCGTAGTTTGTTGAGGAAAGCTGTTAACTCATTTGTTTCCTTATTGATGGGCAGTACTTGCAGCGCTGACCAAATATTTGACGTGAAGGTAGGGGGAAGGCCAATAGTTGCCTTGCCACCTGTGTTTGATTATTGAGGGCCGATTTACCTACAGATATAGTTATTTTTTCCCAATACAGCTCTGTTGGTCGCAACGTGTAGCTGGTGCCGATTTGAGGTGAGTTAACCGTCTCATGTTAATTCAAGCCTTTTGTTTCGGTGAAAAGGACGTTCCATTATAACTGCATTTAATATGAATTGCTGCCATTTGCAGTTAATGAAATTCATTTCGTTCATAAACTAGTCTTAAAAGGACTTTAATTCGGAGATACATGTTTTAGAGAAGATAATAGTTGCTTTCTAAAATTATCTAATTTAACTTTAAACGAAAATTTATTTTTCATTTTTTTAATCTTAATTGGAGTAAGGAATAACATTTTCGTTTTTGTATTTTGTACAATATACGAAGTGTTTCACTACCTGTCGGCCACTTATTTTTTTATTTATAACTTGCAAATTAATGGATGCAATTCATTGACGTTATGTTGTGTTTGAGTATAAATGGTCTTACGGCAAGTTAGGAAACCATTGCTATTAACAGACTGCACATACATGTAGAAAACTTTTATATCCTGCTGCACTTTCTACCATTTTTCGTGTTTTTATTCTAGCTCTTCAATTGCATCACATATTTTTTGTATTCCTGTTTTACACCATTTTATGCTCATTTTGCATTTTTTCTTGACAGTTTTATCTTTATTTTTCCCGTTTCTATCAAACCCACTTAATTATTTTCAAGAAGCTAATGCAACTTATTTTAAAGTTTGTTTATTCCGAGTTTCTTAAGCATGAAAAATACGTGTCCACCACAAATTGTTAACTTTTGCCAAGTAACTACATTATTTTTCGCAGAAAAAGCTTTATTTTATACAATGAATTAAAATGAATATTTAGACTTTAAAATATTACTTTATACATCTAAAATATATGTATTATTTTGTACATTAGACTTGAAAAAAATTCAGGATTCATGGGTTTATCACAAGTAATATCACGAGAGGCTTTAAGATTACCGATAAATTCACTCACTACGCTCAGATCCTCAAGGATATTTATTAGAACTATTTCACGAATAAAATAAGAAATTAAGTATAATTCCTCTAAACTTGGCTTATAAAATTGTAATAATTTTATATTTGAACTTAACCCTTTTCAAGCAATCTTGCGACAGAAGAATGCCGATTATCAGTAATGCCAATAGAGAAGAGCAAAATAAGGGTTTAGGACTATTTCATGAACAGAATAAATAAATATAAAATTGATGTGTGCGCGCGTGCGTGCGTGGTTTTTTATTATTATTAGCGCAGAGAATATTAACACTTGTATAAAATGTTATACTTGTTCACCGCCTGTGGTCTCAATAGTAAAACCGGGCGTTAAACATCATTAAAAAAATTCTCTCGTTGCACGGCAGAGCTTCAAAAATGCCCTGACAACTGATGTCTCGTTGCTGCTTAAATACAATAAGAAAAATCGTTTCTGAAAATCAGGGAAATTGGACCATTAGCAGTAATACACTTGAAAACCGAAATTTAAAAAGTGTTCTTGCGTTTAATTTTCTCTATATTGTTTTAAAGTAAAAGGACAAATTAATTCAGGGTATAAAATATGTTCATGACGTGGCATATGTTTTATATTTAACAAAAGCATTGTCTTGAAGATAGAAAATGTGAACTATTAATAAAAATGTTTGTGTTACATATTTTTACAATAATATCATTTAAATTAAATTTGAGAGCCAATTATTGTTAATTGTGTATATTTACCTAGCACATTGTAACTTTTTTAAACAATAACGCGTTTTTGTTTTATTGAATCATATGAACATCTTAAATACGCAATGTAACTCAATACTTTCTGTTATTTTTCTCTATTTTAGTGAATTTAGATATCAAGGGGTAAGTTCATAACATGGTTACATGTAAAAATGTTAAAGATACCCACACAGTATAGCTTTTTCAATCAGAGGTTATACTTTTTTTAATTAATATTGTACTATTGATGTTTGTGATTTAATCTCAATAATAATAATATGGTTTCTGTTTTGTAATACTTATAAATTGCAAGGTTTCTAATTTTGTTCCCATTCCACGCAGTAATGCCTAACTTAATTAATAATGCTATAATTTGGAGTAATTGAACTTGGTGAGGAATTCGCTTAATTTATGCAGCTCTTGGATATTTTACAGCTCGGGACTAAAGCGGCCAAAGTAGCTGCAAAGATATGCTTTGCTGTTTGTGAAGAATCAAAAAGAACAACCAAAAATAGTTCAAGAGATTTACAGTTGAGAATAAGAGGTGGGCTGTAGCGTTGTTGTTGACCGACCGACCCGAAGAAGACGATAACTCCTACTTTCAGGTAGCTTTTACATCAGTAGTGAAGCAATTTGCAGACACATATGACAAATGGGAATGGTGTACAAGGTTGGAAAATGTTCCACGGTAGCTGAGCAATCATTACAAAGGGCAGCGCAGCGAACTTCTCCCGAACAGTAGGCTCTGTACAGTAATCCAAGGTGGCCAACTGTCAGCACAACTACAGGTTTTTGTGAACCTCAGCACGAGAGCTAGCTAATCGTAGTGAAAGAAAGTTTTCGTCAGAAACGAACTGGGTTATTCAATAATAAAGGTGTCTTCTTATGTTGCTCACCTTACACGGTAGACTATGACGGGGAACTGTAGTGCATCCTCTTTACTCCCTAGACCTTTCACCAACGGATTATAAAATTTTCGTTAGCTGCAGAACTACCTGGACAAACACCAACCTTGTCTGAAATGATGGCATGCATAGACTTGCGAAGACGCATCGCATAGAGAGACCGCTTTTTAAAGAGGCATTTACATGCCGGTTTCATGTTTCATACAATCCTTATGATGGGAACTGTTTTCTTAAGTTGAGTTATTAGGTATCTAAAATTATTCCCAGAACAACCCAACAACTCACTTGCTCACCTGATATCAACCGCCAAAAGAACGTGAATATTTTCAATAGTGCTCTCAATTTGATACCTG
Source organism: Metallyticus violacea (assembly GCA_030762175.1). Taxonomy (NCBI): domain Eukaryota; kingdom Metazoa; phylum Arthropoda; class Insecta; order Mantodea; family Metallyticidae; genus Metallyticus; species Metallyticus violacea. The sequence goes on along the minus strand of CM060843.1, from coordinate 101,961,398 downwards.
GAGTCCGACACTTGAAACTTGCAAAATATTTCGGTATGCCTCCTTGTGATAATTTTGAAATTAAAGGTCAAACGTGTGTCAATATATGGAGAAGCATTTTTATATCTAATTTCAGTTTTTTTTTCCTCGGATACTCATAACAAACTAATTTTGAATCTGTACGGGGAGTCTTCATTAGGTCTTGGAGCTGTACTGTAGCAAACAGGTCGACTTTTTCTCTTGTTTTCCGAATCTGCAGCCGTAGAGCAAAACGACAGTTTTTCATAAAGCGCTACAGAATATTTTTTGCGCTGCTGTTGCGTAACACCTTGATTGATGAGTCTGCTGCAAGAGAGGAAGTGGGTATTGTTCGATTTGTGCTGATGCAGTTCTGTGAAACAAGATCTTCATGAAAATACAATCAAGGTCACGTTGATGATGGAATAATGCATGTCGGAACTCGTTCCTTGACTTATTGCAGACGCTTCACAGATTCTGAAGCGTCTGCAACAACGATCTTGCAGGTAGTTTTGCAAGTTTCTCCTCAAATCAACTGTGCCTACCATGTGGGTTTCAGTAAATACTGCACTGGTCTCTTATATGAAATCTGTCACGAGGGAATTATTAAATTTACCTGTAGCTGGAAAAAAAAACCAAGTCAGTAATTTACTCCCCCCCCCCCTTTTTATTTTGGTATTTAACATATATATCGATCTCAATTTTTGTTTTTTTCTCAACAAAACTCGGTATAAAACCATCATTTAACAAACGATTCGTCGAGTTCGTTAACCAACGTTAGGGGTGGGGATTAATCTAAAGCGAAACTTTTTAAAATGTATAAAATTCTGCCCAGCCGTCGCAATTTTTTCTTTTTCTCAAAGAAAATCGGTAGATTCCTTCAAAATAAATTGATAAAAGTAGTTTCTGAAAAGCAGGGCAATCGGCTATTAGGAGTATACTTGAAAAACGAGTTGGTGTTAAGGCAAAATTGAATAATCGCTCTACGGCCGAAATTTTAAATGTTTTAAAAGAAAACTTGGAATATGTCTTTGAAATAAAATTATAAAAAAAACGGAAATTGAACAATTATTGGCGGGGCTATCTGAAACGCAGAATTTAAAAATGACTTTAGTAGCGTTAATATTTGTTTTGCGCAACTAAACTCCCTATGTGACATTTATAAAATAACAAAATTAGTTTCTGAAAATCAGGGAAATCGAGCCTTTGGGTGTTGTGATTTACCTGAAATCTAAAATTTAAATTTCGCTCTAGCAGCGCCAATATTAATTTTTTCACAACAAAACTCGGCATATATAATTTAAACCAAATAAAATAGTTTCTGAAAATCAATGGAAATCTGATTTTTAGGAATGGGGGTTTACCTAAAACCCAAATTTTAAAAATTACTCTACCGGCACCAATATATTTTTTTTTTCGCAACGAAACTCCCTATATACCATTTCAATAAAATATAAAGTTCCTGATAATCAGGAAATTCGGGCTATTTACCTGAAACACATTTTTAAAATCGCTCTGGCGGCACCAATATTTGTTTCTTCACAACAAAATTCAGCATACATTTAAATAAAATAACAAAAATAGTTTCTGAAAATTAGGGAAATTATGCCATTAAGAGTAGGGGTATACTTGAAAACCGAAATTTAAAAAGTACTTTTCCGTTTTATTTTCTTTGTATTGTTTTAAAATAAAAGAACAAATTAATTCATCATATAAACTGTATTAATAATGATGCATATGTTTTATGTTTAACAAAAACGCCGTCGTGAAAATAGCAAATGTGAAATATTAATCTAATATGTTTTTGAGAAATATATTTGTATGTAAGAGCGCTCTGTAATAACCTTCAAAAACGCTTTCATTAGATGTTTTTGCTGCAATAGCATTTAAATTAAATTTCAAAACCAATGAAAATCGATGAAACTTTCGATTGTATATTGTTGATTCTGTATAATTGCTTAGTATATTGTAATTGTTTTTAAATAGTAGCAGGTTTTTGTTATATTGAAACATATAAACATCATCATAAATGCACACTGTAACTCGAAACTTTGTGTTATTTCTCTATTTTAGTGAATGTAAAGATATCCAGGGCTTAGTTCATACACATTGTTACATATAAAAATGTGTAAAAATACCCATACCCTGTAACTTTGTCTATCGGTGGTCGTATGTTTCATTTAATTAATAGAATACTTAATTTTTTTAATCTCAATAGTAATGATAATAATTCTAAAAATGTTGTTTCTCTTTTGTAATACTTATGTATTGCTATAATTTTAATTTTGTTCCCCTAATACCACACAGTAAGACCATAAATTATTTCTTTTCATTAATTAATAAGACATAATTTACATTTTATATTCTTTTTTAAAGTTACTCTACTAGGTGAGGAATTCGCTTAGTTTACGCAGCTTCTGCGTGACAAATTTTTTAGCTATTTTTATTCGTACATGTTATATCTATTGCCTATACATCATCCATAAGAAACGAGAGGACGGAGAAAAAGAAAAATAATAGAGGAAACAAGATTAAGAAAAGAATGCCGACCGTTTTCCTGTTTTTCCCCCTTTTCCCTTCTCTCTCTCTTTCTTTCTTTCTCTTTCTTTCTTTCTTTCTTTCTTTCTTTCTTTCTTTCTTTCTTTCTTTCTTTCTTTCTTTCTTTCTTTCTTTCTTTCTTTCTTTGCTCACGAAGGTGGGAGATAGGAAACAATCATTTGCTTTTCAAATCAGAAGCAGACAGGAAAAATTCGAGGTCACGGTCGCCTCTTAGGAATAAAATCTCTGAGATAACCTTCGAGGTCTCCAGGGTTACAGACAAAGTTAACATCTGAGACATATGGTTCGATACCGAGCCGTGACTCTGCGTGAAAATCTTATTGTTTTATTTCTAATTGTTTATGTATAGCATGAAAATCGACGTGTGTGCCTTACACCCAAGAACAAGCTATTATCCTTGTTGCTAATCACAAAAAGGACGATTAATGTTGGCCCATGTTATTACGTGACTTTCAGCATATTTAATGGGATTTAAAAAGGTTTAAAACTCCCCGAAAGGTTCACGTTGAACTGTTGTTTCATCAAAGACTGAGAAATGGCTTTTTTTCGGTACACCCGATGAAACGGGACACATGCTTTCTGGGAAGCATATTTGGGGGAAGGAAGTGGAAGGGTAGAGTCGTCTACTAATACTACGAGAACGTGTTATCAAGTGGCGCACTGTAGAGAGACCGGTATTGTAAATGTAGCGGAAGAAACCGTTTATGGTGATTATTTTACTTCAAGTAAAACGTAAAGTAAGCTATTTTTGGTTGAAAATATGTATATACCGAGTGTCTCAATTACCTCTGCGATCTCAAATTTTTCAAAATGAAACAAGATGTGAAAATGTAGTTGCGCAAGAATGCACCCATGTCAGGGACTCTCACAATGGGAGGGTATGCATACTCCAGAAAATTAAGCTAATATCCAAAGTTACATTTTTCAAATGTTCTTTTTAGCGAACTGAAAACTAGAGGTGCAGTTAGTGGTAACAGAATTGGTTTTACTTTTCTAAACAGAAACTTTCATGTTTGTATATTATATCCAGCACAGAGAACACACAAATAATCAGTAACGTCTTATCTGCTGAAACGGTGTCACTTCAGCCGATGTTCAAAGTGACCACGTTTGCATCAATCAATATACTTATGGAGATGGTGAACAAGCGAACGTTGCACATACTGTAGTGTTTCCACAGATATTACTGCACACGCCGCGGTAATATGCGTTTCATATTCTCTAGTGTCGTTGGGAGTTTCACTTATACACTCTATCTTTCACTGCTCCCCAAAGAAAGTGGTTTAATGGCATCTAATCGGGACACGGAGCTGGCCATCTCACAGGGCCACCTCGTCCTATGCACCGATTTGTGAATTTTGCATCCATAACTTCTCTGGGAACATGGGCGGTGCACCCATCATGCTGGAACCACGTTGATAGACGCGTTTCCAACCCCAATATCTGCACATGAAGGGGTAGAGTGTCTTAACAAAAGGATGCTCATCGCGGTTCATTTAATATTCCCTGATAATAGTGGGGACTTACAACTCGGTTGCCAATGATACCACGCGAAACATTCACACTCCATTGTCTTTGATGAGCAATCTCGCGAAGCCAGTGGGATTTTGCATGCAGTAGTAATGCATTCTCCTCAAAGTCATATACCTATGAGCGAAGCTTCATCCGTAAACAAAATATTACTTAGGAATGCATTATTATCTTCCAGTTGCTTCCAAATACCAACATGGACCAGATCAGGAGACACTAGTACCCTGAGCAGACTGATAATCGTTTGTTTACTGCATGTTTTTAGTACAGACACATTGCAAGCAGTCCATGCTCTGTGTACAGTCTGTCGGTCGGTCCTGGTGGTGTAATGGTAACCATACTTGCCTTCTAAACCCAAGATCGCGGGCTCAAACCCGGCCAGGACCGATGGATTTTTTCGGGCGTAAAAATCGTAAGTATGGCTTCCTTCGGAAGGGAAGTAAAGCCATGGGTACCGTGTCGTACATTTACGGCACGAAAAAGAACCTCAAGTCTGAAAGAAGAGGCTTCTGAGCAAAATTTGCGGAATTGAATGGGACGCTGATGACCTGAAATGTTAAAGAGCGTCCTTAAATAAACCAAATCAACAAAGCAGAATTAGGTGAGATACCCGGTATAATAGATTTAGATACACTCTGTTCTGGTGTTTTAGTCCAGGCTAGGAGTCACTCAGGCATATCGATTTGCTACAGCAATAGCGGATGTTGTAATTTCTATGTACCTATTTATAAACCTACCATTTAAGCCTTAAGTACATTATATAGAAGTAAATTTAGCACCACATACCTAATAGTCCTGAAATAATCATGTAAAGGTGAAATATGACACATTTATCCTGTCGCAAATCATGTCAACATGTCAACTGCCCGAATGCTCAAGCCAGGGTTCTTTTCTTTTAAAAAATAATTCATTATTATACGTTATTATAATTATTATATATTATTAAAAATGTTTATCTCTCTAAGTGTTTTAATTTGCCCATTATTAATTGTCCTCGGCACAATGCAAGTAAGTCTGTTTTCGTAGTAGAAAGTAACATGATTTATTATTTGAGTTTTTAAAATGCAGCTTGGGAAATGCTTAACACTTATGCCTATTTATTCTTTTTTCAAATTCTTCCAACTACCCATTACAAATTATCAATAGAGTTCACGAGCTGTGTAGTCGGTCCTGGTGGTGTAGTGGTTACGATACTTGCCTCCTACACCCAAGATCGCGGGCTCGAACCCGGCCAGGACCGATGGATTTTTTCGGGCGTAAAAATCCTAAATATGGCTTCCTTCGGAAGGGAAGTAAAGCCGTGGGTCCCGTGTTGTACATTTACGGCACGAAAAAGAACCTCAAGCATGAAAGAGAGGCCTCTGAACAAAATTTGTGGGCCGTTTTACGCCCTGAATTGAATAGGACGCTGATGACCTGAGATGTTAAAGAGCGTCCGTAAATAAATAAATAAAAAAAAAAACAATCTATGTAAGCAAAGTGTTAATTGTATTATAAGAACCTGAAACAACCCAAAATGTATTTCTTGTCATTTATAATCTGGCCAGCAATGAAAATGTTGCCTTAGATGTTTATTTATTTTTTAAATAGTGACCACTCTGAATTCAAGCATTGGTCAGAATTTTTCTAACACATGCTGATTGTTTGAAATTTGATTATGTACGCCAATAATATATATTTTAAATACTTGTATATAAGGACTTTTATAACAAACAAATAAATCCCAATGTATTATTTGCAATAATGTTAAACCGTACTGTTTGATGAGGGAGCAAGCAGCATGGGAAAAAGGAAAGTGCAACATGATCCCCACCAAGATGTTTGTCATGCATTTTTAATTCGATTCTTAAATTCATAAATCATGTTATTGCCCACCCAACCATTTTGACTAAATTAAATGCGCATGTTTCATGATTGGGAAAGACAGAGGACACGAGACCGACACTGGATTCAGAAGGATAGGCACCTTGAGAGCTCCTATTTACAAGAACGTACCCGAAACACCTCCTTATGTCAAACTTGGTAAATGAAACTTTACCAAGGCTTTTAACAAAGTTGTGACGATATCCAGCTCTCTCGGAAACAAAACTGAAGACTTTGCATGAAAAATTAGCTCACAATCTCTTGCGACGTTAAAAGGCAAACTCCCTAACTGTTAGTACATTGCCTTTTTGCGTCGCAAGCGATAATGGACTTTATTTCGAACTTGAAATAAATGCATGCAAAGTGCTCATTTAATGATCCAGATATCGGAAAATTGATGTTTGACAGTAGGTACACTTGAATCTACGATGGACGTACAAAAGAGAACACAGCGTGGAAAGCCTATACAGAACTTATTAGAACTTTCCAACGTTGTAAAGATGTGGCCAATATGCCAGACACATTCCAGGAACTTGCCTGCAAAATGAGTCCAAAATTTCATAATTAGGCTCACATATCGACACCTGGCTTCTCTTAGTGGTGAAAGGTTCCATAATTATTTAAAGGTGTTTTAGATAAGGAGTCAGGGACGATGGAACAGTATGATACTGAATATTGTTGCGTGCTCAAGCGAGACATTCCAGAAACTTTACATGAAAGGAAAGAAAGCAGAAGAAATTTCACAATGAAAAAGCCGGGATTGTAATAATGTATTTGCCAAAGGATTGAGTAAAAACCCTAGATATTGTGTAATTTTAATGGTGTAATGGTATGGTACACCATAAAATATAGCAATATTGACAGAATTATTTGGTGATATAAGATCACCAAAATATATGAGCAATCACATATCAAATAAAAATATAGTCAATATTTGTAAACTCGGTGACTTTTTCAACACTTTCTCTCTCTGGTGTAATTGGAGGGTTATATTCACTATAAGTGTATATTTATTTTTAATTAAATCGCATGAAATAGAACTCTATCGTTAATGAATTTGCTCTTATCTAGTTTTGCTTAGCACACCAATTTCTTGTTAATTGACAGTGATTGGTCCAGGAAATAACCACAAAGTTGAAACTTAAGGTAGTGTAATTATTAAATCTCTCTGATGTGCATTTGTCCTTCGGTTGGCGTCGTATTATTGTTGAAATTTTATACACGAGAATGGAAATATAAGCATTTGTTCAGAAGCTGATGCACTTACTAATGATAATATTCATATAGCAATAGTGACGTGTTGCAGTAGATAACAAGGTTATCACTCGCAAACAACATGCTAGTTACGCAATCCCTAGGAGTAAACAGGTAATTATTTTCTTCCTGACGTGTCAGGGTTCTAATTCCAAAATCTTGACTGATGCTTCATTGCTCCTTTTTTGAACAATCTGACATACAAGTTCATTCAGAGAAGTGACTGTAGAAACTACAAAACGAATAGTAACGCAACTGAGAGAATTCGCCGAGAACTATGTACCAACTTCCTTTCTTTAGCAACGAACGCAGTAAATATAAATTTTCAAAATGTGAAAAATGACTTTCACAAAATAAAAAAGATTTTGCCTGATGCAAAAGTTCTGATACATATTTTGATTCAGAATAAAGCCTTCTTTAATGTCACTATACAGTTTTCTTGCAGATAATCAAATCATATTTACATACTTAGATTGTACACAAAGTATATGCGCAGGCCTAGGATATTTTAAAACTGAACACCTCTATTTTTGTAATGCAACAATAACTGAATTGTATTGTGCATTCTCAGATTTGAGTGTTTTAAATTCAAGCTCATAAAACAATCTTATCACTGTGTCTAATGAAAGCAAATCAGTTGTCAAGAGAAATAATGATGAATTGGCATACAAATTGCCGCTTATCGATTCGAAAAGATAATTTTAATTGACGGCAATAGAGCGAAAGATATACATAGTGGCCGAGGCCTTGTGACGACTTTATCATACTTTAATTTGACCTTCATATGACCTGCTCTTCATTGAACAGCAGCAGCGCTTCGGTAGGAGGTTTTTTTTTTTAACTTTCAGCAGACATGGTAGTAGATATTATGTTCGGATAGCCTGCTTTTTCTGCTGTCTTCATTGACACATCATATAACCAATGAACTCTTTTGCCCACTAACACGCCCTTAAATACTAAACCTTCCGTTGCCTAGTGATGAACCTGGCTGTTTATTGATCAGCTAGGCACATTGGGACACTCCTGAAAAGTGTTTCTTATATATATAGGACATCTGGGACATCTTTTAAAAATTCCAATCTTACTGTACAGAGTAATACATCATTTCTGTTTGCACTGTACGAATATATACCAGTGCTACCTTTTAAGATGTAAAACGACCATTAGGTAGCGCTATTGAGATGATATTACTATTTTCGCAACAATTGACATTTGTTATTGTGAAAACAATTGCAACTTAGAAATAGACCGAGAGTTTGTTTGCAATGATCATTTAAACAAAACATTTTTGTCCAGAAATGGCAATCTCACGTGAAAGTTTTCGTTGGATAATATTTTTTTTTTTTTTTTTTTTTTTTTTTTTTTTTTTACGATTTTAATAAAGGCCTAACTTAACAGCAATGCATAGAATCGCTTCGTCGAACTTTTGGTAACAAAGCACCATTAGAAAAGAACATTTACAATTGATGTGCAGAATTTCGTCATGGTAGTGCATCCGTCAATGGTGAACTTCGTTAAGGTTGAACAAAATCGTTGTCATTCCAAAAAGATCGCCATGTGACTTACAGTATAGAGGCATTCTTAGGCATATCGAAGATTGCGGTACATTCGATTTTCCATCAATATTTAGCTGTGAGGAAGATTTGTTCCCGATGGATTACGCATAATTTGACCAAGCTCGTGCTAATTGGTGTCATGAAATAAAAAAAAAAAAATAAATAAAAAAAAAATCCACCAAGGAACTGTAAAATCCGTATACAACATCGTAACAGATGATGTAACTTGAATATATTCGTATGAACCGGAAACTAAGCAGCAATTCACCGTTTGGGCGTTCTAGATGGACCGAATTCCACTAAAGTTGCTTGTTCACGAAGCACTTCCAAATAAATGATCGTTTGTTTCTTCGGTTGTACTGGACATGTCGCAACCATTCCTTTAGAGGGTCGAAGAACAAACAGTTTATGCTGAATGATATACAACAATTTCTTTGCCAGAAGTCATCGGCGATATCAGCAAAACAACCGAAAACATCACATCATTCTTCATCATGACGTTGCCAGCTCTCAGACAGCACGTCAAACAATTGATTATTTGAAGGAGAAAAACGTGGAATTAATGTCTCACTGACCATATTATTCATATTATTTATGGCTTAAAGATTTCTTTTTGTTCGCGAATGTCAAACAAAAAATGCATGGACAGCGATTTTCAACACTTAAAGAAGCTGCTGAAGCCTTTAAAAACCACGATTTTGAGATACCAGCTTCAGAGTGAAAGAATTGTTTCGAAAATTGTTTTGAACGGGTGCAAAAGTGTGTAAATCTTTAAGGCAAATATTTTGAAATGCAATAGAAGAGTTTGTTAGTTTCTTTCCTAGTTTTTGTAACAACTTAAAAGTTAAACCACCGCATATTGTCAAGTAATTACGTGTACAGGAACTGAAACATTTAGTTTTCTTGTACGCTTAATGAAAAACGAAAGTTACAGGAAAAAAAAAAAAAAAAAAAAAAAAAAAAACTTGGTTAAATTGTTTGTGTCTCATTTTCGGTTATCATAAATTCAGATATGGCGGGATGGATTCTATCGTGAGACTGTTTGCTATAAATTCTTTTCTTAGGTTTGTGCTGTTATTTAGACGTTAAATATGATAATTTAAGTTCGATTTCAGATATAGTAGCTAAATGTTTAAATGATAATTAATAAAGGCAAATGAAGATATTTTAGTTTTATCTATACATTTGTGGTACGCATTGTTGAATACATTTATCTACGAAAAATACAATTTTGGGGCAGTTGTTCATACCTATCGCACTATACAAATTTTAAATACAGATTTATTATAAAATTTCGGTCCATTTTTATGAAAAAACATATTTTATATTCAAATCAATACAGTGAATGTAAACCCTAACGCACAGTAACACATAATCCGTCTAAGTTATTTCACATAACTCCCAACGAGTGCACGAAACCTTTTTTCTAGCATTGCAGATGTGGTGTTGGGTACCGCATGCTTGATACATTCTTTATGTGACTATTGGATTTGATTTTGACTCTGTACACTTGTTACTTTACGCAAAAAGTCGAGAGAAGTGAAATCAGAAGAACGTGAAGCCCAAATGCGGCGTGAACCCAACGTGGAAATCTCATTTCAGGTATTCACGAAGTGAGAGGGTGCTCACTCCTGTTGGAAAACCGCCGTTTTCGAGATGCAGTTGTGGTTGAAGGAAGAGCTGCAGCATTTCGAGATACCAAGTGCTTGTCACTGTGAGTTCTGTGAAGGAGAATGCTCCATTGACGTTTGGAGTGTTTCGTTCCCATTCAAGGATCTCACTTGGCGGTTCATCTGCCCGTGTCCGTTGGGAGATGACTTCATCGCTAAAGAGCACATTTTGCAGCACAGTGTCCTCTTCCACTGTCTGCAACAGGTCGGCACACATTGCTTCGTGACCAGCATCCTCCTCCCTTTCCAGCTTATGTCGAATTTGGAGCTGGTATGGTCTTTTCTTCAAGGTGTGGTGGAGAATTTTCCACACTGTCGGTTATGATACACCCAACCCCCAACTTAGTCTCCTGGCTGATGCTTTTTGACTTCTGCTAATTGCATCCTATGTCTGTTGCACAATTTCAGCTGGCACACTGGGCCTACCGGCATTTTTCACATCCTGCGCACTGCCCATGATCTTAAATTTCTGAACCAGTAGTTTGATATTTGCCCTGGTGGGAGTGGGTTTATGAATTTTATGCGTTTGAATCTCCTGGTAGGTAAATCCCTCAAACGCGCACACACCACGGCTATTATTTCTTCATTAGATAGTATCTTTCAGATCAATTGTAAAAGAAACACATAATTAGCCGTGTTCTGAAAAATAGATTGAAACTTTTAATCACTCTGCACATGAAAGCATTTTCACGGTCATTTTAGAAAAATACTACATTGTTATTGTGGTATCGTTGAAGCCTCGCACACTGAGTAATGTACGTTACAGACAAAGAGCGGCAACTTGATTTCTTTTGGCGAAAAAGTGCTTCACGGGCATTGAAGAAACGTGTAAGAATGTGGCGTCAGTCTACAGGAATGTAGAATAATAACCAAACAACTCTTTGTTCAGTTGACGTCAACACCGTGATCCACCCGGTGCTAAAGGATCTGTTCAGAGTTATTTGCCCATTATGTGGCCAAAGGTGAAAATTTCTTCTCCAGCTTTATAACACTAGATGAAACATGGATCCATGGTTTTGAACTTGAAACCAAAATAGAATAAATGGAGTGGTATGCAAGACTTAAAAATGTCCTCAACAGTTTGGGTTGGGACCAGGTACTTCAGAAACTGTGAAGGGGTTGTTTTCATTATCTCGCGGTAAAACACTTAACACCAACGTTTCCCGTACCATAAAACTTCGCAAGTTGAAGAAAGTACCGGCGTATCCGTGAACTGTTCTGCCTCATTCACCCTACAACCCCAATATTACACCATCTATTTTCCATCTCTTCTATCCTCTTGAAATATTTATGCGCGAGAGGAGATGTGTCGAGAAAATCATAGCTACAATATGAAGATGGCTGAGAAACCTGCAACATGGAACCACTAGAGCATTTGCCTAATTTAGTAGTTACTTTATTAGTAATATTGTTAATATTTTATCATGACAGCACTATAAAACCCGATATAAAATATTGAATGATACGTGTAAATTAGTCATCAAATAGTTGTTCCGTGTGCGTTCTTATCGTCGGTTTATACCTTATTTATTTTATGCTTGTTACTCAACAGTTCTTTTGAAAAGACCGTAAACGAACCGTAAAAAAGCTAAAAACTCGAACAATAAAACTAATATAATACATGTTTGTTAATAGACGTGTAATACTCATTTCGTTATCTTTGATTGGTCGAATGTAGAAGATCGTAAGAGTGGGATAGTCATAGGCAATATACACATTTTCAGTTTATGAAAAAAAAAAAAAAATAAGTAAAATACGAAAGTAAAAGTGTGACTGTAATATGAGCATTTGGCAAAGAGAATTATAAATACAACTAATTAAATGTAATTCCTTTAGTACTTAACAGTTCATCTTTTGTATGCTAGAACGGCTCTAACGTTAGAAAAAGAATTTAAATGTTTGTTTATAAATACGATTAGAGACTTTTGCACAACAAACTACAGGCGAATGACGGAACAAGGAAAATATGAAAATTAATTTTACTGTAAACACAGCAAACGCTAAACAGGTGGAAATTTGTTTAACGTGTAATTTGTTTATTTATAATTGCAATATGAATATAATTAATTTATATTTTTTTCTTAAGTGTTTCACCGTACTAACAAGCCAGTCTGGATCGTAACGAAATAGAACAGCTCGACACCTGTTTTGGATTGCTCGTTCATCAGGATTATTTTAACGGAATGTATCTACTCTTGAAGTGCTTTTGTGAGACTATCGTCGTATGGGAAACCTCTGAAGTCACAGCTTAGCCAATTAGATGTGATGACTGCTTATCTGAAATGGCCAAGTTAAACGCCCACGTCATCTGTCCATGTACGAAAATTCAAGGTGAACTTGTGGAAACCTCCGTTTGCTCTGCATGGAGAATCTGGAAACTATAGGATGTAGAAAGGAAACGTTTCATTACCGAGGGAAGTACGTCATGGTTGAAGTATCACAACCCCACCGGAAGTGCCTGAGATGAATTCAACAGATTCCCCGCGCCTGCCGCGAAATGGTTGTTCTCAATCCTTGGAGTAATAACTGTCGCTTCCGGAGCCATATCGCTGTTCGATTGTTGACATAAGTATGGAATGATCAGAGAAAGCGGTTGTTGCAAGGTACACTTTGGCGAGAAATCTGAATAAAATAATTCTTTGCGTTGGTTGCTGAGCCAGTCGACGTCAGAGTTGAATTTGCGGCCCCCATCAGCCAGTGCCAACAAGGAGCGAACGTGTGACAGAAACTCAAACTTACTGAGCAACTTCATCCTGGAGACACAAAAAGCACATAACGCTCGCTTTTGCAGTTGAACTCTGGGTAAAATTATGTTTAGCGCTTTCTTGCCTTAACAGACAGTCAGTATCTACTTTTTTTGGGGAAGTGTGTGGTGTATATCTATGAAGCGAAATGGTGCGTTGAACTTTGTTGGGTAGCGACTATGAAATGATTCTGCTTCATGGTATATCAGTGCAGAACCGTCTGGCAGTAACCACCCGACATCTTCACCTACAGTATGAGCAACCAAGGCACGCATTAGGCATCAATAAAGCCAGGGATTTGATCGGGCGGACCAAATGTGTTTTGCGGTAGATATCTACACATAATATGTTTAATCGAATCATGTTACTGGCCAGTTGGCCCACGTTCCTTTAGCTGTGAAGAAATATTGAGTCATTATATAAAAATGTGATATCAAGGGCTACGTTTTTAATTAAAACTTTGCTTTTGTTTAATTGAAGAAATATCATTCATTATAGAGGGTGAGCAGTGTTTGACGCAACCGCACGATAAGCCGGCAGCGTTATGTATATTTCCCCTTCGCTGCTCAAGGCTTCATTGTCAGTTGATTACACACCGCCGACACACCAACCAGCGAAAGCGGTTGCGTTAAGGATTGTTCATCCTGTAGCATAAGCTGCCTTATTCAACAAGAAAATGCCCTATACAAATGCATATATATATATATATATATATATATATATATATATATATATATAGCGTGTGTGTGTATATATATTAACATCATAGTTCTACATTTATAAGTAATGCCTACTTAAAGAGTTTCTATTAAATTTTCTAGCTTTTTTACATTTAGTAATACTACTGTCAGCCACGCGTAACATAGATAACGTTTCATGCACAGAAAAATGTATGACGGAATAACATTTTCTTTCAGATTCTACCCTAGCATTACGTCAACAAAAAAGTTAAGTATCAGAACATTTTATACTAAAATCAGTGCATTTTCGCAGTGACGCCGTGATTGGCTAAGCACTCTGTACGTGAGATTGTTTAAAATATGAACATTGGCTAGAAAGCGTTTTCTGATTGACCATTTTCACAAAAAGTACACCTTAAACGCAATGTAACATGGTTTTCTAAAATATTTGCAATTAAAATGGAATGAAACTTCTTCGGGAAAGGAACGGTAGAAAGGAGTTGGGGTAAGTGAAGAGAATGGTGTGGAATCTGCAACTATTGTACAACATGCTGAAGAATCTGTTTATGTTGTGAGAAGTAAAGCCTAGCACAGTAGTGATTTGATTTGTATTATTTAAGAACGCTCTTTAACATGTCAGGTCATCAGCGTCCCATTCTATTCAGGGCGTGAAACGGCCAACAAATTTTACTCAGAGGCCTCTTCTTTCAGGCTTGTGGTTGCCACTGCACCACTTCTAGAGCTCGTCCGTAATATGCACCAGCATTCTTCGTTTATTAGTAATATACACTAAGTTTTATTTACATTTATCTCTTGAATTTAACTACAAACTATTCTACATTCATTGCAAAGAAATCGTAACGTTTCAAGTTAGATTTTGATTATTTGTTTTCTTTTATATTATTTTAAGTCTGATGTGAAAGTGGTATGTAATATTTACTAGGAGCTCTTTACTTGCAAATACACCTTTGTGTTAGCATTGCTAACAGCTTAATATAATTAAAAGTCTCATAATCATTATTTGTATTTTGAGATAAAATTAATAATTATGTTACTATAAACAAAATCTGGTAACATTGTTCTAATGTATTTATCCTTTTTGTATTAGAACAGCGTGTATGTTCTTATTCATATATGTACACATTTGGGAGATGTCAGGTATTCACAAGGTCAAGTCAGACAGTCACAGATTATTTGTTGAATCCTAACTTCGGTAGTAATGAAATTTTGGTGATTTTTGTAATATTATGTTGAGGCTTAAGCCCTCTTCTTCAAATATATATTTTTTGAAAAATATTTTCGGAACAAACTTTCAGGGAAATTTCGGAAGAAAAGATTTTACATGTAAAGGATGTCTAACATAAAGATCAATCGATAACAATGTTTGATACTAAATAAAAATTATCTTTTAAGTTTTTACAAACTTACTAAGTGACGTAATTGAAATGTCTTTATCGGAACAATTGACATATAATATTGTGAAAATAATGGCAGCTTAGAAGTTGACGGAGTAGTTTGTTTACAGTGGGCGTTTAAACAAGACAATTTTGTGCAAAAAATAAACATTTCATGTGAAGTTTTTCGTTCGATAAATTTTTTACATTTTTGGTAAATGAATAACTTAACAGCAATGCTTAGAATCTCTTCGTTCAACTTTTGGTAATGAAGCACCATCAGAAAAGACTGTTTACAATTAATTTGCAGAATTTCGTCGTGGTCGTGCGTCTGTCATTCATGAATTTCGTGAAGGTCGACCAAAATCGGTTGTCATTCAAAAAAACATCGATACTGTGCGCAACATGATTGAAGAAGATCGGCATGTGACTTACAGTGAAATAAAGGCATCCTTAAGCATACCGAAGACTGCAGTACATTCGATTGTGCGTAAACATTTAGCTGTGAAAAAAATGGATTCCGCTTAATTTGATGGAAGCTCAAAAAAGCACTCTTGTTATTTGGTGTAATGAGATACATGCACCGGGAACTACAAAATCCGTATACATCATTAACAGATGACGAAACTTGGATATATTCGTATGAACCAAAAACCAAGCAACAATCCGTTGTTTGAGTGTTCCAAGATGAACCGAATCCCACAAAAATTGTTCGTTCACGAAGCACTTCCAACAAAATGATCGTTTGTTTCTTCGGTTGTACTGGACATGTCGCAACCATTCCTTTAGAGGACGGAAGAACAGTTAATGATGAATGGTGTATACAACAATTTGTATGCCAGAAGTGTTAACGAAATCAGGAAAAACGTTTCACCAATCTTCCTCTTGACAATGCCAGCTCACACACAGCACGTCAAACAATTAATTATTTGAGGGAGAAAAACATCGAATTAATGTCTCATTGCCCGCATTCACCTGATTAATCGCCTATTCTTTTTGTTCCTGAATGTAAAGCAAAAATTTCCGTGAACTAAGCGAATTCCTCACTGAGTTTAATAAAGATTAACATAAAATCCAAATTAGACCTTGTTAATAAATGGTACAAAAATAAGCTACGACATTACTGTGTTTTAGGGGAACAAAATTAGAATTTTTGCAATCCGTGTCTCACAAAAGAGAAATCTCATTTTACAGGTATTATTATAATTAAGATTAAACCACAATACTTAATGTTATAATATTAATTAAATGAAATATATGATATCTTTACATTCGCTAAAATAGAGAAAAATAACACAAGTTTGGAATTACATTCTGTATTTAAGCAGATTATTGTTCATATGTTTCAATAAAACAAAAACATGTTACTATTTAGAAACAATTTAATGTAAAAAATAAATGTACAAAATCTACAATAAACAATCGAAAGTTTCGTCGATTTTCCTTTCCTTTGAAATTTAATTTAAATGTAGTAAAAACATGTAACGCAAACGTTTTCTGAAGATTATTATAGAGCGCTCTTACATACAAATATAATTCTCAAACACATATTAGATTAATATTTCGCGTTTGCTATCTTCACGCCGATGCTTTTGTTAAATATAAAACATATGTATAATTATAAATACATTTTATTTGATGAATTAGTTTCTCATTTTATTTTAAAACAATGTAGAGAAAATTAAATGGGAAAGTACTTTTTAAATGTCGGTTTTCAAGTATACCTTCACTTCTAATAGTTCAATTTCCGTAATTTTCAGAAACTATTTTTCTTATTTATTAAAATGATATATACCGAATTTTGTTATGAACAAACAAGTATTAGTGTTGCTAGAGCGATTTTTAAATTATGGGTTCTAGAATAACCCCACTCCTAATGCCCCAACTTCCCTGATATCGGAAAATATTTTTCTCGTTCCATTTAAATGGCATATACGTTTTTTCTTTGTATGTTAACGCCAGTAAAGCGATTATTAAATTTTGGGGTGCATGCAAACCTCCCTTCCTAAGAGTCCGATTTCATTGAGTTTCAGGAACTGTTTTTTATTATATTTAAATGGCATATACACAGTTTCAAAAAAAAATAATGTCACGACGATGTTTAAAATTTGGGTTTCAGGTTAAAACCTCACATATATGCGAAGCCATTGATTTTCGGAAACTTGGTCTTATTTTATTTGAATAGCATATACTGAGTTCCTTTTAAAATATTTAAAATTGCAGCCACTAGAGCAATTTTTAAATTTCGCTTAAACTCCCAATCGTTTTTCATGTACCCCCCGCGCTCCGAATGGCCCGATAGCCCTTATTTTCAGAAAATACATTATCAGTTTATTTTAAAGAAACATGCTCAATTTCGTTGAGAATAAACAAATTGCGGCCGCTAGAGCGATTTTTCTTTTCCCCTTCTCTCTCTCTCTCTCTCTCTCTCTCTCTCTCTCTCTCTAAGTTTCGTCGGTCCTGGTGGTGTAGTGGTAACCATACTTGCCTTCTAAACCCAAGAAGGCGGGTTCAAACCCGGCCAGGATCGATGGATTTTTTCGGGCGTAAAAATCCTAAGTATGACTTCCTTCGGAAGGGAAGTAAAGTCGTGGGTCCCGTGTCGTACATTTATGGCACGAAAAAGAACTTCAGGCCTGAAATAAGAGGCCTGTGAGTAAAAATTTGTCGGCCGTTCCATGCCCGGAATTGAATGGGACGCTGATGGCCTGAGATGTTAAAGAGCGTTCTTAAATAAAACAAATCAAATCTCTAAGTTTCGCTTTAGGTTAACCTCCACTCCCAAAGTTCGCATTTTACTGGTTAATGAACTCGGCGAATCATTTGTTCTTCCTTCCAACCGCAAATGGATAGCCGAAAAATAAGTAGATTTTTCACGGTGCCGACCGGGATAGCATTAGCTATTTATTTGTTGTTGGTATTTCATTTATTATTTTTCTTTTTATTTATTTATTTGAGAAATCTGAGGGAAATTAAGATATTGCGGCTGTACCAATGAAAAGATTTTTTACTAATAATACCTACCGGATATTCACATTTAATAAATGCTCATACAGGCTGTCAGGTTATTCAACTCTTTAGTTCAAAGCGATATGGACAAGAGGACTGTAACTGCTCTACAACCTCTTTGGCTATAGAGTTGGATGATTCCCTTTAAGTAATTAAAGTGGAATCGTTCAACAACCTAGCATGCGGTCAGCTGATGGCGATTCATCCAACGAGAATGGACTATTGATGCACCGCAACCACCACAATTTCACAAATTTGATCACGTTTCAGTAGCCCTGGATCAGCCGGGATTTGATCGAGAATGGTGCATATAGCCGTTAATCCTATATCTTTGTTTCTGGTTGTTGCTGGTTTCATCTGAATGATAGAGTGTGATCCTGTTTCTTCGTCAAACGAAAACATTTTCTCTTAGTCCGCATTATCGTATGGGCATTGGAAGTAATTGCTTTGCAAAACTGACGTTCGGCTGTCATATTCGCTTTTGGGGAGGTATCTCACAATACACGTAGGGATGGAAAGAATTCTCTCTGAAATGATGAACGAAGTCACATCCAACTTTTCGTCTTTTAGATTTGCATCGAGTTGTAATTGCATCTTCTACTGTTTCTTAAACCGCAGAACGTAGTAAATGACGTAGTCCTTTCCTCTGCCTGTACTAATCGTTATATCAGCAATCCCACATGCCGACAGTACAGCTGTCAGAACTTATTGACGTAAAGTGATTATGAAGTAAAAATGTTTTACCCTATTCTTTTAGTATGTAGATGCAAGAATGACCTTTGAGACGAAACCGGACCTTTTCTCTAACAAACAAGAACTTGTGTGGCTCCACTGCCTGTACCAATATAGTTGTGTGTTTTCATCACCAAGTTCCATTCCTCTCTTATAAAACAATTAATTAACCCAGTGGCGATTATTCCTTATGCGATCCTACACTTCCTAATTTATCTGCATAAATGTTAATTAGCATTAATGGCAACAATTAAAAAGTAAATGACAAAACAATGCTACTGAAAAGCACTCAGGGAAGGAAGTTACTGGTGTTATTATGAGCAGTTGGCAATTGTTTCGTCTTATACATAGTCACATGGTTGTGCGGCCGAGGCAAGGAGAGAGATAGGTGACCGTGCGTCCTAAATCAAATGTTTTCTAGTTTGTGAGAGGGTGAATCGGAACTGTAATGCAAGTACATCAACATATGTCGAACATAATCGAAGAACTAATGGAAAAAAAAAACTTTTAGTTTGTTAAACTACCAGGAAAATAGGAACTACTTTCTAAAGGGCGACTTCTAAAGATGGTTATACAACAACAGGCTTATAGAAAGCATTTACAGTCACAAAGACCAATTAATCCAACTGTTTGATCACATACACAGAATTTGCTCATGAAATGCGATTTTATGCTATTGGTTTTCATAGGAAACCGCTTGATTTTGAATTTAATTTCATGTTGGAGAGTTTATGTTTAGGCTGCCAAGAACTGAGATATTCTCTAAATTGATACATGCCGCTGCATCAGGTAATTCAATCACAGAATGCTCCAGAAAGAGACAACAGTTGAACGTGTTAGAAGCTTCACTTCGGCGACTGTATTGTGAAGTACTGGATCATTTTGTAGTTCTGATCTGCGCCGGTTGCAACATTTTTCTCTTTTATATTTCATAAATTATGAAGAGTGCTCTTGTAATTTCCCAACAACGCATCTTGGATCTCTCATTAAATCACCTTATTGAATGATTTTAGTGAAATGTCCCAACAACTGCCAACCTAATCAAACTAAAGTGTCACAACAGAAAGAGGTTTCTCTACTCTGAAATGTCAAGACATACAGCTGAAGATTGCCTAACGGATTGTCCTTAATAGTCATAGAAAGGTCTTACTTAAAAACAGAAAAGCAGACACAATTTTTATGACACAGTTATAGAGATATTTTGCCACCTAGAAGGACTTGAAGTGCTCTACAAGTAAATAACATGCAAGTTGTTATTATTATTGATATTTCGGGGCATATATTGTAGTTCTAGTTACTAATAATTCGCTCTCTTCACAGCTTCATCCTACATGTGTGAAAAACCAGGAGTCGTCACTGAATTAACCCGAACTATTACATTGTATGACACTCTTGATAGAGGCTTAAGCAATAAGCCGTTAAGGTGCAGACTTCTGAGCGGGAGGTCTGCGGTTCGATTCCCACCAGGACCACCCTCCCTGACTGAACTTTTATCCAGATTTTCCTCAGTCCTCATATATGGCAAATACTGGGGAGGTACCCTAAACTTAGACCTGCAACATTTCCTTCCTTAAAAAAACATCTTTTTCTAATTTATCATTTCATCTCATGTATCATCAGTGTTCACCGCCTGTGTTGTCTCAGTAATTAAAACAGGCGTTAAACACCATTAAAAAAACGAGCAATGCTTGTGGCAACGGTAATTGAGAAATCGTTTATCAATCAGCAAAGAAAAAGGTGTCATCTAAGTTTTGTGTTGAGAGAAAAATAAATCTGTAACTACAACAATGTGTTGCTCCATTTCTTTATCAAAATACTTTAATTTATTCATAAAGGATAACTGGAGGTGGCAGATAAGCTGCATGATCTAAAAGATTGCAGAAACCGTCAGCGTATTTTAATTTTTTTCTCTGCAGTGCGTTAAGACTTATGTAATATACCATCATTTAATCGTGACATGGAGCAACTTAAAGCATTAGAATGAAAAACACTTTCCCCTTTTACGGCCTCTAATAAGTCGGTGTAATTACACTTTTAAACTGACAATCACTGCTCATTTCTACCCTTTGTATAAATAACAATAGAACGTAAAGCGCAGTTAGGTTGTCGCACTGTGTTTTATAAAAACAATTTACGATATCCCCACAAGCATGACGAACTGCAGCAAAGTTTTATGTGCACTTTTATGACTGTGAAAGAGTGCATTGTACAGTCTCTTAAGACCAGCAGCTTCGCAACTCGCACTGTTAGGCTGTCGAGAAATAATCCAGCTTTGTCTTTGTTTGCTTGCAATGCATTTATAATAGTCAACTAGGACGCCGCGTTATATAAAAATAGGTCATTGACTTGTGCAACAAAAGCGTATGAAAAACGTTTTAAAACACTACGCAAATTTTTACATGGCCTTTAAACATCATCCCTTTTCTTTTCTTTTTTCTTTCCTTCCTTCAATTAAACGGTTACATTAGGTTTTAAGTGTAGGAATTCACAAACCTGTAACATTGCTTCCATCTTTTCTGCACTATTATTGCGTTATTAGGGTAATGTAATGTTTACGTAATTTTGTACGCCAAGGCTCTTTTGGTTTCTAATTAATTTAGTTTTTGTGACTAGCTTTAGAAGGTTTGTGCATGCATTCACGGTGTCAGTGATAGTTTTGTAAATGCAGCCGTTTACACTTTGGTCTGCCTAATGCAGAGGAACAGGGTGTTAAAATTTCAAAACTTACAGGGTTTCGTACTGTGAAGGGCTGGACATAGTTCTCGGTGAAAGTGGCTAATGTAATTAAGGTTATTTTAAAGCAAGTAGCGAAGCACACTCATTCCTGGAATTACGGGTATAAACATGAAGGGTTGGGAGTGGTGGGTTTCGAGCACCTTAATGAATCATAATTTGTCAACCTATTTTGGATGTGCACGTGGAACGTGTAAAATATAGGAATAAACGCAAAGGGGTACTGCAAAGCCGCATGTTGATAGTTCTAAACTTTTTCCTCCCTCCCACGGGTAACCGAGATCTTTAAGGGGCGGACTCGTGAGCGGAAGGTCTGGGATTCGTTTCCCACCAGAACTGTCCTTCTTGTCTGAGGATTTTTTTTCCAGATTTTTTTTGACTTCATAAATGGCAAATGCCGGGAAGGTACTCTAAACTTAAGCCTGAAACGCTTCCTTATTTAAAAAAAAAAGATCCCAGTTTATCATTTCATCTCATGTATCACCAGTGTCCACCGCCTGTGATCTCGGTAGTTAAAACGGGCGTTAAACACTGTTCATCAACTAGCACCAGTTGCCAATTTTTGTAAATGCAAACAGCGTTATAATGTTCCCATTTTTTTCACTTTCTTCACTAAATGAGCATTTTGGCCGGTGGTTTCCGAACCCCAAACTGCTCCATAAAATTGTTTTTGGCACTCCTTTATCGACACAGTTTTTCTGAATGTGAGGTAGTAAGCAAGTGCTGTAGCGGTTCATATTGCACTGTACGTACTGTATCATTGGTATCTCAAATGCGTTGAGCATCACTTAATAACAGCACAGCAAAAGCGTCACATAGGAAACGCGCTATAGAGTAGTGTTGTCACAGATAAGCTGAAAGATTGTGTGAAAAATTAAATGCCTATGCGTTAGCCTTGCTGTGATATCTGAGAATCAGAGCAAATAATCCGGATCGTATGTAAAATTGTATGCGTTGAAAGAGTAAAGTCAAACCAATAAATGTTCAATAATTAGCTTAAGGGTGACTTTTAAAATGGTGAGTACGTACGGTGTGGATTAAACTGCCTATGTAAGGCCCAATGAAGGTACTTTATACTTGAAAACGCCAGGCAAGTTGTAAGGCTAATGCTCTTACAGCACATCAGAAGTTTGAAACACTATCTCATACAGTATTCATGGGATCTTGTCACCATGATAGTTAACTTTTTTATCTTTAAATCTAAAATAAAAAATTTAATGACATATAATACAGAATTAGGCAAAATTCGCCGTGGTTTTAGCCGTAGTCACAAGTGTGTCTTTGATACAATGCGAATAGGAGCATTAACTACGAAAGTTGGACTTTGGTAACCGCCAAGGCCATGGCAAGACGCATCAACCATAATTTTCAACATGCATAACACCGCCACGGGTGGCCGAGGTCGTTAAATGTGGACTCGTGAGCGAGAGGCCTGGAGTTCGAATCCCGCCAGGACAGTCCTCCCTGACGAGTTTTTTTTCCAGGTTTTCCTCAGTCCTCATAAACCGCAAATGCCGGGGAGATACCCTAAACTTAAGCCTGGAACGTTTCCTTCCTGAAAACAAATCCTGTATCATTTCGTGCATCATCAGTGTCCACCGCCTATGGTGCCTCAGTAGTAAAAACGGGCGTTAAACACCATTAAAAGAAAGTGTATAACATTCCAGTTAACCTGTTGAGTGAAATGACACAAAAAACGTCTCGCGCGATGGGGCCACGCTTTTGCGCCACCTACATTTTTTATTTTGCACAATTAATTACAAAACGTTTATCAATACTCCAACGTGTTTTGCACCACTCATCAAAAATAACTTTTTAATATATTAGATCGGTATGTATAATTTTCCGTCCCACTTAAACAGACTGCGGACTGTCAAATACACGACATGGGTACCCGCTACTGGCTCATGAAAATGAAAATTTACACTTTTTTCTCATATTTCATTAGCGCATACCCTTAATATAATGATTTAGTGTGGTTAAAATTATGCTTATGTTATAATTTTTTTGTCGGTCCTGGTGTAGTGGTTACCATACTTGCCTCCTAAACCCAAAATCGCGGGTTCGAACCCGGCCAGGACCGATGGATTTTTTCGGGCGTAAAAATCCTATGTATGGCTTCCTTCGGAAGGGAAGTAAAGCCGTGGGTCCCGTGTCGTACATTTACGGCACGAAAAATATACTCAAACCTGAAAGAGAGGCCTCTGAGCAAAATTTGTCGGCCGTTTCACGCCCTGAGTTGAATGGGACGCTGATGACCTGAGCTGTTAAAGAGCGTCCATAAATAAATCATTCAAAAAAAAATGTTTAAAAATTCTTCTTCATACGTTTTAATGATGCAGACTGACGTAAGAAACTTGATTCTGTTTTATAAATGTTATATTTTACACATCCTTTTTATTAGGAGGTTTGTGAATTCTATTTATTTTCGGAAAAGTATAATTGTGGAAAATACAAGACAGCAATACATTTTTGAATATCGAGACGGTCAGAGTAAAACATGGCATTAAACCTACAGTGAAAGGATTCACAAGCATTTGGGATGTGGGTAGCAGTCCACATAAAAATGGAGGGTGCATTGAATCTTGTGGTGTATAGTTGTCCACTTAATAATCACAAAATTATTTTCTCGTCCAATTGTTATCATCCCACGTGTCGATAGCAAAGCTTCGAATTCTTCTGAAGGAAATACGATAAATTACCTTGCAGACCTTTTTCCTTGTAGACAGCAGCTAAATCTATTTTTCGCCTCCATAATTGGCGCAAATGAAATCTGAGGCCTATCAGCGGAACAGTTTCACCCCATACTTCCATAATCGCACTGTGAATCCCAATTTGAAAAATCGACAGCTATTTTTTTTTTTTTTAGGTAGAAATTCATAACGTAACAGTTGTTCACCGTTCTTGATGTTTGTCATGTGGCAAACAGAATAACACTGGAAGATAAGTTTCTAACAAATTGCTTTCGTAGATATGAACATCTTGTGAAGCGGTATCCGACATTTTCTCGATGTTTTTAATTCAATGCAAATTATCAATTCAGTAACTATGTGCCTTTGTCCATCAAATTCAAGGGCATAAGCTACTTCCTTCTCTTTTAAAATTCTTTGAGAGCACTATAAGAAAAAAAAATATTTCAGAGTATATTTCTACTATAAGTAGAAATAAATAAATAAAAGGCCCGGCAGTAGCTGAACGTTCTTGCATTTTTTTCTGTCGATGGACGCACAAAAATTGCTAATGATGATTTAAAAAAAAAATCAGTTAAATGGTAAAAGGGAAGGGCTAGAGATCATCCGCAAGAGAAAAGAGGAGCGGGTGACTGTCGAAGTCATGCGCAGATATTCTAATGTCAACATCAGAACATCAGTAGCTGAACATATTCCGTTAAGGTTATCTCCGACTTCCCATGATGACTTAGTTGAGCTTTTTCAAGAAGAATGCATGGAATTGGCAAACCCACCAACCATCCGAGATAAGGGTAGAGACATCGGCCATGGTAGCCTACTAATGCATTTGGGCTGACTGGAGTAACGATTGAAATATTAGAAATAGGAGGATGAAGCACCTAAAAGATATTTATGCCAAATTAAGTTGATGGTGAGGAGAGCATTACTTGGAGAACCAGGCTAATCTGCCATTTCCTGAAAATAAGTAGCATGCTTAAAACATTGAACCTTATGGCAGATGAGTAATTGGAAGCTTTCACGGCCGGAGTCAGACTTTCAACTAGAAGTTTCTTCCGGGCTTAGGAGCCGTGGTCTGTTGGAACTAAGGAGTCCAAACGTTTCAGCCCCACCTGCGGGGACATCTTCAGGGGCGCGGCCTGAGTCTTCTGGGCGAAGGTCCTGGCACGACTGCGAAACGTTTGGACTCCTTAGTTCCAACAGATCACGGCTCCTAAGCCCGGAAGAAACTTCTAGTTATAAGTGTCATGGCAGATGATATTGTGTTTTGAAAATAGTAATTTCTTATCATGCTACCAGATTCGTGCCACTGCTCATTTCCAACCAAAGGGATTCACATTTATAAGAACGGCGAGGTGCTGTTCAGACGTTCTCAGATACAGCCAAAGCGAATTACAGTGCAGATGTTCAAAAGCAGCATTTTACAGCAAACTTCTTAAAATAAAAGTTGTCATGATAAAATAGAAAAATATACGAGTATCGAAATGTTGCTAATGAAGGCATAGGAGGGGCGATCAGTAAGTTGTGCTGCACTCTTTTCTCTTTAAGCTTTTTTTTTTTTTTATATTTGGTTTATTTACGGACACTTTTTAACATTTCAGGTCATCAGCATCCCGTTCAACTTATTTGTGTGGCTTCTTGTTATGAAGATAAAAAAGAAAAAAAAAAAAACATTACTTATTTCTTTAAACCCAGTTCCTAAAGTTAAAACTGGGTCTTTTATGCTTTATTTGTTTTATACAATTTGGTTGCAATTGTTTCATTTTGTAACTACTACTAAAACTACAAGAAAAGTGACCATAGAAAATGTGCCTAACTACAAACAATTGTTTAACTACAAAATATATGTTTTTTATGAAATGTTTCTAATATTTGTACATTGTTACCAGTGTTCTAACTACTTGTACTAGAAAAAAACCAAGGTCAGTGAGGCCGGTGCCAAGGGAATTGAGCCGGGTTAGTCTCGTTTTTTGTTCTTTATTTACAATGCATTCCATTTTGACAACGTAGACAATGTTAGTGAAACTCCATTTAGACAGCCCTGCTTGTAGAGAGCATTTCCACAATTGTGATGATTGTCTGAATGGTGGGTTCATTTTTGCACGTGCAGTACAGTCTCAAGCCAATAACACTTGTATTTGTAATTCGTTTTCAGTGCAGCAACAGACAGGTTTTAAACTTAATCATTTAGTAACTCATATGCCTATCTTTCGGAATTCTTTTCTTATTTGATTTTCCTTCTTTGCCAGGGATGATGTTTAAGGGCCATGTAAAATTTTGCGTAGTGTTTTAAAACGTTTTTCATACGCTTTTGTTATACAAGTCAATGACCTATTTTTATAAATGTATTGCAAGCAAACAAAGACAAAACTGGATTATTTCTCTGTTTCTGTAGTGGAAATAAAGGAATGGTGAATGAAGGGAAGATTGTGGGTTTGAATCTCACGGTGTAACTTTTTTTATGTAAAGATTTGCCATTATTACAATGATTTATCCAATACGATTTTTTTCTGCTGCATTTAAAGGGATATTTTTGCCACCATTAAAGTGATTTACCCACTATCAATTTATATTTACGAAAAGGAGAGCGCAGGCCTTAAGGCCGTAGCGAATCGTAGAAAATCATTGGGTCCACCCGATTCCAGGATTTACTGGAGGTTAGGTTTAAAATTGGTGTATGTGTGTATGAATTACTTAACGAATTCCAATATGCAAAAAATAGAAGAGGCGCGATAACATTTCCTAATTCATACTACCACAAAGGAGCGAAGTTTCAGCTAATGAGGTTTTCTCCGCAACCGATCGTGAAAAGCAGGCGTGACAGGACGAATCTTGCTCTTTGGGTAAGTTCATCAAATTTGAGAGAAAAGCCTCTGTTTATAGCCTTGTTTATTGAGTGCTATTATCTTGAGCATCGTGAATTAATTGACAGGGATAAAGCCTATCAGCGCTCCTCGCGGACAAGCAGGAGTTAACACATCCCATTTTTCCTTCTCTTCATGTAAAACCTCAAAGTCAGCCGCTCTGAAGTTGTATCATCTGGCGGTACCCCGGGTCTGTTATGCCGCTTATACAGTTAGTTTTAAAATACGCGTTTATGTTTTATTAACAGTAGTTCACTGGGGATAGGTGTGGGTGTAAAATGAGCGCTTATCTGTGACATCATCAGTCTCTCCGTCCTTGAGTGGCAGCGCACTGAGAGCGTGGTTTCGCAATCGTGTCGCACAATGGAACGCATACCCTTTCCCCGGAGAGCTGAAAACTTCGAGGCGTGTGATAAATGCCAAAATTTAACGTTGGAAATAAACAGGTTTGTTACGATAGGGTGGGAGTTTAAATTATGTTGCCTTGCTGGAAATTTCTTCAGCTATTCCGTGGACTTTATTTAGAAGGAAAATTGTTCATTCGGCCTAAGATTAAAACAAACCTTTCTGTAATACCTACGGATGAAATAAATAAAGCTACTTGGATTAGATTTATAAATACTGGTTTTTTTTTAGTTTTCTCTAGACATTTTCATGCTTTTGAAAAGCTGGACATGAATTAATGTCGATTATATTGGTCAATGAAGTGTCTGATTTTGAACAGGTATTCCCGGATTTGATTCCTGATAGAACAAGTTTCCTTGCCCGTGCACTTCGGAGTCGTTTGTGCCATTCAAAATTCATTCTGTTCGTCATGTTTAAGACCTTGCCAGTTACGATGAAACATTTAACTCTCGCGATAAAAGAAGAGAGAGAGTAAGTAGGTAATTGATGCAATATAGGCAATCGATATTTGAATACAGTTGCGACAATGCCTTTGTAGCGAGTATGTACCAAATGTGAATTACGGATGCAGTCGTGGTAATGGTATAGAATGTAAACACAATGCATGTTGTTTTTGTGTTATTGTGCAATTAAATACTTCTGAGGTTTGAGGCTTGTTCTCTTTCAAGCCTTGCTTGCAGTATTTCTCACCGTTTGCAAAACGGTGTGCTCTGACAAATGTTTATTGTTGACACTTGCAAATGATTAAGGCTATTCTGAACATGTAAAAAACACCAAGTTGTTTGCATTTAAGGTTTGTTAATCTTATTCATTAACTTTCAAAGGGTTTCGGTTAGTGATTAAATGTGTTATTATTGCTAAATAAATAGAATTTAAAATCAAAGAAATTAACTGCTCTCGGCGACGGGGTAAGTGGCTGTGCTGCCAGATGTGACGTTGCCGTTACCTTATTAGTATTGAAGAAGCATTTTGTGTTCGCCCGTGAAAGTAGCCGGCGTGTTTGTTTGACGCCAACACCAACTGTGATTGGGCGGGAGATTTCTTGTGCCAGTAAATAACAACCGTTAAAGTTAAACAAAGTACGCCAGAAGTTAAGCACGCGAGTTTATGAAGGAGGTTAAGTCAACGCACTGATAAATTGGGCATTAGGAATGAGAGTCCTGTATCTACAAGAAGGATTTGCTAGCTGATAGTTGAATTAAGCACTTGATTACCGCTTTTTAACAGCAGTGCATACCTTGTAAACAACGACTTTTATTATGGTAATATGTATGTACAGTAATTTATCGTACATGAACCGACAAGGATGGCCGAGGTCGTTAAGGTGTGGACTCGTGAGTGGGAGGTCTGGTGTTCGATTCCCGCCAGGACCGTCCTCCCTGACTTTTTTTTTTCAGGTTTTTCTCAGTCCTCATAAATGGCAATTGTCGGGGAGGTACCCAAAACTTAGGCCTGGAACGTTTCCTTCCTTAAAAAATATCTTTCCCAATATATCATTTCATTTATCATCAGTGTCCATCGTCTGTGATACCTCAGTAGTGAAAACGGGTGTTAAACACTACTAAAAAAATCGCACATGTCATGTAGTGACCAAACACTTCATTAGATACGCAAAAATACAGCAGTATCAAGCAGTGTATTTGAAAGATGAGCTAACAACACCATATTAATGACACATTGCGTAAATAGTGCTCCGACCATGACTTGTTCCACAAAAGTATGTTGTAATACATTGCAAGCGTATTGACTTGTAACTTGTAGTTATTAGTAAAATTCTGTTCCACAAAAGTTTCTCTTACTCTTGTGCTTTACAACTCCATACTTACAAATGTACAAGTGATTTTTGTTGTTCTGTTCCACAAAAGTATTAGTCGGGCAATGGTAGTTTGCATAAATTTATCTACAAGTGTAGGAACATTGGTAACTTCAAATATTAGCACAACATTTATTATTGTTTTAATGATTTTTGGAGTTAGTTCACCCAAATGTGCTAAGTATTAGCGAAAGTGATGATGAGTACATATATGTACATAGAAAGAATAAATAAATATTCGTGTATAATGATAAAGTTAGGTTAAGTGCAAATAAAGTGCGACTTATAAATGAAATTGGCGTTTCATGTTTCAAATCAATATTTCACACCAGCATCTTAGTTAATGTACTTTTAAGGTTCTTGCTACATGCCATGAAAATAATTCCTTATCGTTCTTCATTCTCTTTTAAAATGATCTCCTTTGGCACAATCTTTCCAGTTTTTTGCTTATGAGAACATTCTTGTCAAGCATTATAATCAAATATATAAATATAAACGACCAAAGGGACTAATAAAATAAATTACTCATAGCGATCGGCAAACTCGATTCTTCTGCCATCTCTCGACGACTGAAATTGATGCTCCTAAATGTAGCCTTACGGGACCGTCGTCTCATAGTGGGTTATCGATAAATGCATAATAAAGTATTTAAATTATCATTGTGTCTCAGGAAAAAAAAAAACAATTTACAGGAATGGTAATGATACGCTCTCTACATTAATACTCCCTAAAGAGTGAACATAACCTAATTCAAAGTATGGCGATGTATGGCAAACAGCTGTTCTTCCATCTTGCTCTTATGACGCCACTTGTAACTTTTTACTAATACTTTACCAATGTTTCATTTCTTTCGTGGAACAGAAAGTTGCAAGACTATACAATGACCTGCACTAATCCACTTGTATGTATTAGACCATACTTTTGTGGAACAGGACCCAGATCTGGACAAAGTAAATGGGAAGAATGGGAAGAATGCAAGAATGCAATACTTTTAGAACTTCTCATGCAAAGTTATGTAATTTTATGTTATAATTACGAGAAAAAAACAAACAAACAAAACAAAAAAACTCTTGTTTGTTTTGATATCCTAACCATCACCTAACTACTTTTAAGTGTTTTGTATGTCCTCTGTTTGGTAATATATTAGAGCATTATAACTTATATTAATTTTTAATGAAAAGTTTTAGTTATCTTTGCTTAATGCCATGTAATATATAGACGTATTTATTTTTTAATTGATCATATGTGCGTGCGTACATATACTAAAAACATCTTCCTGTATCTATTATTAAAAAAAGAAGAAAAATTGCAAAAATAATACATTATTTTAAGTGTTGTGTCTTAAATATTAACACTATCTCGTATAGTTCCATTGAGATTATCTTTCGAAATGGAGTCTAATAGTGATGTGTGTCTTTTGGCAGAATATAAGACCAACGCCAACATACAGACGTTCCTTGCATCTGGGTCATTCTCAAGCAAAACAGTATGCCGGAAAACATAAACATTTCAAAATGTGTTAATATTTACAAATACTACT
This sequence comes from Metallyticus violacea, assembly GCA_030762175.1. NCBI lineage: Eukaryota > Metazoa > Arthropoda > Insecta > Mantodea > Metallyticidae > Metallyticus > Metallyticus violacea. The sequence goes on along the minus strand of CM060843.1, from coordinate 101,930,368 downwards.
CTCATAATTGTACATAATATATGCAATATGAATTTCATGCAACCTACTTCTGCAAAATGAGAGGGGGATTAAAACATGGCTGTTCACAGATACATATATACATTCACTAAATTCTCCTGATTAGACGAACGATCCCAATATAAATAAAAATAAATAAATTATATTTTATGTTAGTAGTAAAAAGTATGCAAAGTCTATTAAACATACTAAAAACTTACCAATTTGAAAATGTATTGTTAGAGAAAGTAAATGAAAAATATTTTAAAAAATAATAACAAAAAGCAAACATTTTGACTGTGTTGAAGAAAGTTCATACAATTATAATGAATCTTTTCTTTACACGGGCCAAGTTTTATGATGAAATGCTAAAAAAATAAGCTAATTATAAATAAAATGATCATTCACCGCGAAGTGTCTTCTGCGCATGTCACTCGTTGAGTCCCTCTTTTGTGACGGAATATATCTTGATGACTATAGAGCTGTAATGAAATATAAACAATATACGACTTTCTGCAATAAACAAGAAATGAATGTTTGGTTGCTTCCAGTGATACTCCTGTATGACACCCTGTATTATAAAGCTGTACTTTTTGAAATAATCCCCAGTTACGATGAATTCGGTTACTCTTATATTTTTCTTAAGTTTTCTTAAATAATTTGATTGTGCTTTTAAATTAAATTGTATGCTTTGTACTTTTTTAAAAGCAATATCATGATGGATGCTATGGGCAAACTTTTCATGAAGTATTTTCACTAAATTTATTTTAGTTCTGTCTATTGTTGTGTATTTATTATAACTAGGAGCATGACACGTTATTTATCATAATTTGGAGCACAATATATTATCAAGATTTTCTCCGAATTTCAGCAGTTAAGCTGCGTCTTTTGTCTGTTAAAATTTTAAAAACTGAAAATGGCCTTTCCACTGACACAAATGTTATAAAAGCAAACATATTTTGTTACATTTTTCATGCCCATTTCTCCTCGAATTTCTACATTATCCCCCATCAAAACATTTACCACACGGACCGTTACAACATATCTGGTTTTGTATATTTATTTTCATTACACGCTTCCACTTGCACCACGATACCTTAATCTGACAAAGCTTCCATATTTGTTATTGTTGAGGGCAAGAATGAAACATTTACTTTTATGTAAAAATTTTTTTCGCTTTAGTGTTGAATTGTTCAACAGTTCCTTTGCAGACAAAACACAATCTGTACTCTCAATAGGAAGCTGTTTTACCGTAGCAGCGATGTCACCCCAATGTTTCGCATAATAAAGAGCTGCCTCTATCCAGGTGCCAGCGTGTTAAAATAGGTTGAGGAGAAAGAGGAATTTCTGGAAGTTTTTCCTTGAAGAATGTAATGCTGGATGGAGCTTTGCAGAACGTTTTCTTCATATCGGTAATCTGGGTATTGATTTGCGGAAATTCATTCCTTATGGTTTCTGAGATCCGGTTAGTTTGTTGATTAATTTGCTGTATTTACGGACGCTCTTTAACATCTCAGGTCATAAGCATCTCATTCTATTCAGGGCGTGAAACGGCCGACAAATTTTGCTCAGATGCCTCTTCTTTCAGGCTTGAGGTTCTTTATCGTGAACTCGAAAGAAGAAAAGGTAATTTTTCATTTCTTAAAAATTATATATCGGCTTGCCTACCGTAACAAAGAAAGTATTATCGTTTTATAGCATAATACTTGTATATGGACAATGTCTTTGCAATAGAACTGACATAATACAGGATATAAGCACCAAAACATACACTCAGAGAAGAAAACTGTGTTGCACATTTTCATTGAAGCATTCAACACACGTGATAGTTTAAACGTTAATCAGAAGCATGTCAATTGCTGGCGCGGCCAGCTTTTCATTGTTGACACGAATCCGCCTGTAGACCTCGCACGACAATGTGGTGCCATTCCCTACGAGAGCAATTTAAAATATAAGTAATCTGTATTAATTCTTAAAACTTGCTTAGGCAATTTTAGATACAAAAAGGCAGTAATAGACACCCATTTTTGGTCATTTTAGACACTATAAAAGTGCTTCCAATGAGTATCGTTTTCCATATATTGCAAACATCTGTAATTATTTTGACATTCCTAAAGGAAGTAATTAGGTATTTGCCTAAAAATGTGAGATATATTTAATCACTAGAGCTTCTCCTGTTTCTAGCGACCCTGACATGCCGAAAGGTACAAGAAAAACTCTTTCAACTTTGCCATTAGTTCCACGTGGATTGTGAATAGGTGTTACTTTTTTGTGATGGTCGATTAGTTTTTCAAACTCTCTGTGAGCAAAACGGAGTCTGCGCCGACTTTTAGCTTTGCATCAGTAACGGTACAATAAAATTCATCCGTAAGGTTATCAAAGTGCTTTTGCGGTAGGTGGTTTTTAGGCATATCGCACTTTTTACTGACGTTTGATTCTACCACACTGAATGGGATATTGCAGGCATAGAAAACCGTGGCGAGAACTAGATTTTTATCGTGCTTTGTGAAGGCATTCATTCTGTTATCTGTAACTTAGCAATGGAAGGTTTAGTTTAGAATTTAAAGTAGTAATGGATTTTCAGTCTTCGTGAGATAAGGGTGGGAAGCTCATAGACTACACTGAGGACAGCTGATCAAGAACTGGGGCTTCGGCTTGCAACTGGAGCTAGAGGATCGTCTATGTCTATGAATTTCCGAGTCTGCTTATGTAGAGTGGAACTCTCCTGTGATGAATGAAGTTCAGTTGCAGACGTTTCCTTCCCTTGCTGTTATTTCTTTACAGTTACTCCACAATTCCAACACTTGACAAGACGATAATGGAATATATCAGATTTCCTGGTACAAGTCACTGCGATTCAAGCAGCTAGTGTCGAGATAGGCCACTCCCAGAGGAAAGCAACCCATTTTAACACGAATCCTTAAATTTTCAACTGGAATCAAGACTGAGCTGAAACAATAATACACTGAGAGAACACGCGCAGTTATTATCGGACTGGTTTTATGGGCGACATAGCCAACTGGCGTCAAACTTTGAGATGGAAGAGAGAATGCCAACTAACGTCATATCGTCGCTTTTGTTCTATGTTTCTTTGTAGATGAAACGAAGACGAGATGCGGAAGCAGAACAGAGTATTTTAATTTTCTGTCATTTCAGATACTGGCGCAATGATACGCAGTATGCATAATTGCTATCACTGCTGTTGTCGCTTAATGTTCACAAAGCATTGAAGCATATCTGCACCGACTGCACCTGCGTTAGGTTTCTGGCTGTTTGATGCGCTGATGCCGCCAGCCTGACCGGCGTATGGATCTCAAAGGCTAGGGATGTCCTATTTTGGTTGTTCCTATTGCATCCTTTTCGCATACTATGGAATTGCTGAATTCTAAGTCTTGACCTGTTTGACGACCCTTATCCGAAATCATTGAATACCTTATCAAAAATAAATATTTTCCTATGTGAGTGTAAAGGCTAGGACAACGTGGAATATAACGCCCAAGAACCGAAATCGCGCTACCCACACACTGAAACTATTACGAAATTATAAAATAGAAAAGTGTGTTTTTAAAGTACTTTTGTTTTATGTGTGCATATAACTACAACATCACAAAAACCACGTTTTTTTTTTCTATACATTTTCGTATAATATAAGTATCCGTAAAAAACAGCTTATTACGCGTACTGTCACAATCCTGTTCACACCACAAGAGACTAAATACATCGCCATGATAGATTGTAAGCTTATCTCTCTCTCAAGTAGACAATGTCGTTGACACGAACATACCGTACTTTTTGCTTGATGTAGCCCAGAATTAAAATTCTAAGGAGATGAGGCGCAGAATGATAGTAGCCATGCCTTCCATCCCAAGAATATACAGAAACTCACGAACAATGTGGCCTTAGTGTGGCGGAGAATCTTTTTGTTAAAAAGATCATCCCTTCCTAATTTGAGGCACTGATACAGTTCCAACTTCCAGCGATAAGGACGTAGGCCTACGTAGCTATCTCCAGAGCCCGGAAGTTAAATTAGACAGCAGTAATATAATTAAAATAGGCATTTATTAAATGTGAAAACAGAGATTTATATAATTTATTATTAATAAAATATGTACTTAAAATACTTAATGCATTCTTAAGCTTACTTTTCTTGGTTATAAGCAACAAGAATATGTTTTTTCAAGGTCAGTCGCTTGTCAGAGAGAACATGTTTCACCATGGAAAAAAAAATGTTTTACTTCCACTGAAGTGAGTGGAGCATATTTAAAACAAGCTATTTCGGAAGGACTCATACCAGTTAAACAGAACATTCATCTTTCAGGACGTCATGGAAATGTTAACAAAGTAAAGTAGTTTTGAATAGTTCTGACAAATAAACAAAATATGCACAGTGGTTTCTGGTCTGGTTCATTTTCTGTTTATGCGTTTGTACGGAAATCAGGTTAGTATCTCTCTTACTTCTATACTGAACACAATGACTTAACCGGAGTCAATGTCGGTTCTAGTGCAGCAGTTCCGAACAGTAGGGGAGAAAGCCGAATTCCTTAGTCCCTACGACAGAAAACTACGTGAGAAATGCAAAATACTGGACTTAACTGTCACAGGTTGCATGCTGGATTTAACAAAGGCATGCATATAGAACGAATGCATCACACGCTCAAATATATCTATTTGCATGGAAACGTCTGGATAAAACAATATTTGCTCTATTTCATTTGTTAAAGACAAACTGTTCAAGGCTCATTGTGCTTACGATAGGAAAACTGACAGCAAAACGAAGGACATTCGTAGTAGACACAAAGCAAAATTGGATATAAATAAAGTCATCATTATAAAGGAAGATTGTGGATGGAAGATTCCATCCTCATCGAACGTGGCCGAGATATATTTTGTGCAAAGTATGACGTGCACTGTAAATGCAAATTAATCTGCAGTGAAGCAATATATACACATATACTCTTGCACATGCATTGATTCCAGTATTAAATGTAATGTGTGTAAACACATACACAGCATAAGTCAATTTCAGGTCCACCATGAACACCCTAATAGGATATCCTGAAGATATCAAACACTAAAAAATGTTTCTTTTTTCAATGAAAAGGAGGAAATACTATCTCAAGTGAGCAAACAGTCCTAACTGTTCTGTGCCCCTATCAGAAAAAAAAAATTGCGAGTTTTTAGAATGCCATTAAGGGAATTTCCACAACAAGAGAACTTGAAGTTGTGGAGAAACACAAAGTATCCTTAAAAACAACTTTAGGCCCAGTTCGCAACCAAATTGAACAAGTACCCATGCCCAAAACTAAAGAAATGTCTCAAAAGAGTATTTTTTTTTTTTTCATAGAGAAGACTCAAAAAAGAAAAATAAGAAGAAAAAATTCATCACATTTCCCTTGCAAAATCTGATGCAATGGAAGTCAACATCATCGCACTTTCTTTGCTGCAAGATGGAAAGGAAGCCATTAGTGTCGCCTCAACTTTGGAAATATCTTCCTTATATATTTAGGAGTACATGCAAAACTTATATTGTTAGAAGCATTTAACTTTTCCCGTATCATTATTATATCCTTTGTGTGTTACATTGCTACATTAAAGTTTTCCATTTCATTTCGTCTCATACTAAATATGATTAACACATACCTTACAAAGTTAATTTTAGGGTACGATTTCTTGTTTTTCTGTCTGATGCTTCCTTTCCGGAACCGTTCTATTCTTTCCGACTGCATTTGTTGCACTACTGGGAAGTCTTACACAGCTGTTCCGTCCTCACACTTCACTTTTAATCGCTACGCAGGTTGGGGAACTCCAAACCACCAATCATGTTATAGACAATTAACTGTCGCTTTTAAGTAGCAGCGTTTTTATTAACGGACGTTTTCTCCACCCAATAATACTGCAAAAATCAACAAACACTACAACAATGTAAACAATGTGTATTGTCATCGCGACTCATAAGTTGGCAAAATGCGTTTACAATCCGTAAAATGGAACCATTGCTGCAAAACTTGGTGAACTGCACTTTTCATAAGGCACAAACACACCGATTTTTAACTCTTCTTCATTCTCACTATTTGCGTAATAATTATCAATTGGTTACCTGCGCGCGCATCTCAACGGTTTTGCGTTCTTCTAAAACTGCTTGAAACACTCTTTGATGTAGTGTATCGTGTGTTATTTTGTTTTGGGATATTGTAGGAGTCTGAAATATGGTCATATATATTTCGAGCTTGGCATCGGTAACTAATTTCTGTACGTTATATGAACAGGTTAGTAGTATTTTGAAGAGCTTCTTTTCCACACGTCTGCCGAGAGGTTGATTCTGTCCTGCGACACTAAGAGACATTCGTTCGTAGTTTGATTTTCTACCGATGCCACATATATTGGTCTTGAAACATTTGCTGCATTTTTTAAAATGACTTTGACTGTGGAAATGAAAGTTAATCCGGAAATATTATATAACTGAGCGTGGAAACAAGTCAATACATATATTAACTTTATGTCATTTACACTTCAAGTTAGAGCTAGTCGAAACAGAGTAATAATTTAAGAGCTTTATAACTTATACAGGTACATTTAGATATTTTTCACACTAAGTTATGTTAGGCACGGGTTTGAAATGTCTACTACATCGGAACATCCGAGGTAATTGTAGACACAAATAAACTGTTATATATATATAAATAATTAAATAACAGAAATTATATTCTTAAGCTAATAGAGATGTATACACAAGGAAAAGTTCATATTTCGGAACACAAAAGCCTCCTTAGCAATGAGCCGTATAAGGGGATCTTGACAGTTCTGCACAAATGCCTGCGCAGTAGCTTATAAAACATGGCCGCTTAATTATGGAAAGGTGGAGCAGGCGTTGGCGAATGTCAATCAATCGAACGAAGAACAACTCTACCATATTTACCAACTTCTCCACATTCACCTACAAGCAGCAAATAATCCAGTGGGAAAATTCCCTAACCTATTTGGGAGTTCATCTAGATAAAGGGCTAACGTTTAAGATATATTTACCATAATTGCTCACAGGGCTCGGGGAAAATTTGTTCAACTGATTCCTGTTTTCAGTTCAAAGGCGACGCCTGTACATTTAAAACTTTATCTGTGTAAAGCTCTGATTATTCCTATCATGCTGTATGCCTGCCAAATCTGGAGCAGCACACAGTTGGCTGTAACTTCTTCAGAGGGCTAAGAGCAATTTACAGATGCTTCCCTACCAAAGTTCTGCATGAAGCCTACTGGCTTCCATACACGGACAATGAAATTAGGTGTTGAATCACAAAATTCTACCATGAAAGTGCTCTCTCTTTCGTTCGCTAGGCAGTCATAATTGTCAAGACAGACCAAAACCAAGATTCAAGGTGCCACGCCAGGCTTGTGGACACCATGGACGATATCAACACTAATCCATTCAACAGCAACAAAATTCCAAAAAAAAATGTTTCATGTTGCACTTTAAGTAATACATTTTAAATCCATTAGCTGTATAGACATGCTAATAATTAAAAAAACTGCTTAATAGGACATGTCCATATTCAGCATCCCTGGGACGCTAAATCCACTCGTCTGAAGGTGAAAAGTCTAGCACTATTTCCATCAACTCTACACCCTAAACCTCAAAAAACATATTCTAAAACTATCATCCCATTCTGCGGTAAAGCCCATGCAAGCAACCCGAGAACGCAGCAATGGTATGCCATCAATTCTGGTCTGGTCGAATTCATTGTAAAGTTAAGGTCAAAGCTGTGAGATATGAATGGGAAAGGAAACCTGTGAATTTGTCGTAGAATGCAACTTGAGTCACTACTCTGCGTACAATATTACCTATGCATCCATGACGGCCGGGGTATAGAAAAGTCTGCAAATTGGCCCCAAGTCACAGTTGGTATAAGCGTGCGCAACAATTTGTCAGGAGCTGGGAAAGATGGTGTTTTCTACATCTGTAAGAAGAAGTCACAGAATAAGAGACACCCGATGCAGTCATCTCCAGTTAAGGAAAAATTGAAGATACACTTCCGCTGGACCTATATTGGTGCACTTTCAGGTCAAGAAACTGAAGCCCACGATACAATCGAGATGTCGAAGGTCTTTCTCAAAAATATCATTGCAGCTTCACGACAACGTCTGTCCCCATACGTCTATTCATCTAGATCTAACGTTTTAGGCGTTAATGTCCACTTACAGTCCGAACTTGGCACAATCAGACTTTCATTTGTATGGAGGAATGGACGCAATGAAAAGTTGTTAAAGGCACACCGGAAAGCTTTTTTCTTTAGGGCGTACCTAAGTTTTTGGACAAGTATGTTATTAAACAGGATGATTATGTCGAAAAATAAGGCATAAACGATTTCTGTAAGTAACTGTAAAATGTTATTGTTTAATAACTTTTCCTCGTAAACTCTTTTTTTCGCGGGTAGCCTTCGCGGTATACAAGGCGAAGCATTCACAGTTTTGTAAATTGGATTCCCATCGTTTCAAAAGGATGAATATAAAAGACAAAAATATGTTTATCCAAGTAAGAAAACATCCCGCAAAGCTAAGTTGTCCATCATTCTGCCTCGTGTCGAAAGCGTTTTAATTTGGATTTAGTGGAGCTGAATAGGGGGAATTTGTTTTAATTTCAGCTTTAATGGAACATAAAAAAGTATTGTCTTGTCAAAATGATCCTGGTTTGTAAAAAGTTTTTTTAGAGGCCCAACCAAACATCGTGTTATAAAGTGACTTATTTTGCGTATAAATTATATTTTTATAAGTTAATGGCAGTGATGTGCACAGTACTAGCATAAATGGTGTTTGTGAGTCACCCAGCTTGTTTATCCCAAGTGTTGGTGGGAGGGTGTTAACACAGTTATAATACAAGCGCGCGGCGGTCCTTGGTAGAGCGAGAAAGAGACAGACAGCGTTTGTCTATTTTCTCTTACACTTGTCTTGTTCTTGCTCGCCAGCCTTCCCCCCAGTTTGAAAAGTTTCATTCATACTGGCCCAAGCACTCCATTCAGTCGACGAGCGGCGTAGCGCTGTGAATACGCTTGCGTGTGCATGTGTGTAAGTGCGTGTGTGACATGTAGATGCGGAGAATGGTGGTGGTGCCCCGAGGGTCGAACCGCGTCCCTGGCGGCGGGGAAGGGAGGTGGCTAGTTAAGGAGGAAGTGGAGGAAGTTGCGAATTGCAGTCGTCGGCATGGCAGGTCAAAGGTGAGGCTGTGGTGTTTATCGCCGCCTATGTGTTACTGAGGTTATAAGATTGGTTCATTAGACATGCGCGTCTATTTTCTAAAGTGTTCTAACCTTTAAAACCGTTGTAATAAGCTCAGCTTCTGTTAATGCTTCCCAAACGTTTATTAGGCTCGTTTTGCACACTCAAGAGCGTACTTGGAGTCTTCAATAAAAGAATGCTTCAAAAGGAGATGTAAATTGCCAGTTTTTTCAATACCTCAATACGAGTACTCGAGATTTGACCCAACTTACCGATATTTTGCTAATGCACTGTGTAATAAACATTAACAATAGCAGTACAAAGTATAATAATGGCTTGTGTAGAGTAATAAATAGCGTTGAATTGTGGACATTTTGTGCACTCCTTTAATACTTCGTGGTGAGGTCTAGAATCTTTCCCTACAAGCTTAGGAATTGCATCTCCTAAAGGACTGAATCGTAATAGCGATGTTCTTTGTCTTTCCACAATTTCACATTCTAGTGAAAATGTTTTACTGTCTCTTCAAAATGTTCACGTAAACAACATCTGGAAGTTTCGTGGTAGAGCCCCCAACGTCCGCAGGTGTTTCCGACCCTAAGGGCGGTAGGTATGGGGGTTCGATTCCTGCCAGGACTGAGGTTTGTTCCAAGTTTTCCTCAGTCCCCATAAATGGCAAATGCCGGGTAGGTACCGTAAACTTAGGCCTGGAATATTTTCTTGCTTAAAAATCCTTTCTTAAGTTATTTATTACCACTCAGTAGTTAAACACTACTTAAAAAAGGTGTTTCCGGAATGGCTAATGTCTAGTAACACACTACACAATTTTTGCTGAATAAAAACTGTTCATATTTTCTGATTCCTTACCATATGGTGTCTCTCCTCATCAAGGAACAGTGTTTTTAGAAATCTATATTATAGAAAATAATGTTTATTATTTGTTCATTGAGCAGATACATAAAATAAATATTCTGAGAGATTTAAACAAGACAGTGAATTGTTCACTGCGTGAATGGGATTGTAGGGCTAAGTCAGAGCATTGGATCAGGAAAATTTGTCCTCAAAGGAGCAATTTAATTCCTGGAGAAAAAAATGTGAAGTATGAATCATTGATCTGTCCTTCAAATGTCCTTCTTTAATCACTCCATGTTAATTCAGGCCTGAAGAAGGAATTTGTTACTGCTCTGAATAAGGATAGTGATTGTTTCAACTTTCTTGTTACAAAGTTCCCACAGAAAACTGAAGCTAAGATAACAGCAGGTATTTTCGATGTACCCCCAGGTTTGTGAACGTATGCAGAATGAGACCTTTCCTCAGTCGATGTCAGAATTAGAGAAGTCAGCAGGGTTGGCATACAAGAAAGTGACAGAAATCTTTTTTGGTAACAGGAAATATGAGAAATATAAAGAATCGTGGAGGAAATCTCAACATTTCAACATTTTAGAAATCTAGGTGTAGAATGAGTTTAAAGTGCATTTTATCAACAGCATATCATTTACTACCCTGCGAATCTTGCAATGAATAAAGAACAAGGTGACGGTTTAAAGACATTAAAGCAATGAAATCCGCTATAAAGGGCATTGGGGTGTGTCAATGATGGCTGATTACTGTTGGTGTTTGAAAAAGGACACTAGTGAAGGACATATCAGAACTTCGAAAAAAATTAGTTTTCTTAACCCTGATAATGAAAAAGTTTGGAAATTCATAATTATTGACACCGTTATCTTTTATCAATATATTCATTAATATTAAAATTAAAATTAAACCTACAAAAACAGTTTTGTCTTAGCTATATGTCTTAAAACTTAATACTTCTTAAAAAAACAGTGTATTATTACATTTGATGTGATTTTGTTTAAAAATCTAGCGCAATAGAGTAAAAGTGGAAACATATTTGTATTCAGAGCATATATTCTGATGAAACAATTAAAAAGGGAGAGGGAGCTTTTTTTTTTTTTATTTTATTAGATTAGTGAATCGTGCTAATGCTTTCTACCTCAATTCAGTAGACCTTTAGCCAGAGTGCTGTCAGATATTTAATAAGAGTATTACTTAGTTGTAAACAGGAAAGTTCTTACATCTTATCTGGTGTTCTTTCTTGGTCCATTGAGAGGTGTATTGTAGTTCTAATGCGAGAGAAGGTTCGAAAATATCAAGTTATACCCCCTTCTTTATCTCTGCCATTTATGATATTATATCTAGTCACGCAACAAAGTTTTAGTTAACTCTGTGAAAATATTGAGTGCTTCGAGACATTCCCAAACAGGTTTAGAGTTGACTTGATATGTATAGGTAGAGTAAAGGTAACATGCATAAGGTTCACTTTAAGTAATTGTTAAACATTACCATGATACCGTCAGCATATACATCATACTTAGTGCGTCAATAAGTTTTAATGCAAGGCCTCGAAAGAACGTTGTTTCACATAGCTTTCATTTTGAGCGCAATGGAAAATTCTCTTTTAGAATGTTGCCGCAAAATGTTCTGATGCGTTTAACCCGTTTAGGTGACGAATCAAACATGTTCACATAATATAACGACCAGAATGTTGCAAATCACAATTAGAAAAAACTTTAAACGGAATTGTTAGTGGTCAGTAGCTAGTTGGACAATAGTGATGCAAAGTAACTTTCATACATATGTAATTACAAATTAGTATAACTTTTATTCTAACATTTTTTTTATTTGTCTTTTAGTTGCGCCGTTGCTCCTGACAGACTTCCTGTCCATTAATTTGTTTTTAAAAGTACATAACTCTTATTATTTGTTTTATTTACGGACGCTCTTTAACATCTCAGGTCATCAGTGTTCCATTCTATACAAGGCGTGAAACGGCCATTAACTTTTGCTAGAGACCTCTTCTTTCAGGCTTGATGTTCTTTTGCTGCCGTAAATGTACGACACGTGACCTACGGCTTTGCTTCCCTTCCAAAGGAAGCCCATACACCACTCAGTGACTTACATTCTTGTTATACAGAACTTTCGAGGTTGGTAATGTAAATGGAATGTTGACAGATAAATGGTAAATTTATAGGAACAAAGATGAAGAAAGGGGTTTTTAGTGTCCAGTTAAGGGGTCCATGCGGGATATTTCTTGAAGTGCTGAAATGTGGGAAATTTCATTCGATACTAATGAATGCTATTTAACAAAAGCAGGCAAACTGTTAGAAATGAGCAAGCTCAAACCAGGTTGATTAAAAATGTTGGCGCTTGTTCATTGATAAAATTAATAAAATAATTTCAGTAAAAATTATTTATAACAATTCAGATATCAGAACAAAATTTAAAAGAAGTATGGTATTATTCTGTTATTCAGCTTTTCTTGAATATCTTCTATTTTCTAAATTAAAAGTTATATGCGTCATTGCAAATTTTTATATATGCGTACATTTGTTAGTTCATGATTTCTAAAAATAATAAATGAAACATTGCGTGTACCTCGCATGTCGCAAGTGTTTGTGCGCAGATACAGTGAAGTAAAAGAAAAGCTCATTTTTTAAAACAGTTTTGATTGCCAGCGTTCATTCCAAAGGCATCAACAACGGAAGTGTCTTCTCTGCTCGAATTTGATTTTAAAGTGGTATCCATCGGCATTCAACAATTTTAGAATTTCGTCTTGTCTATAGCGTTGAGAGCAATTTCTATCAACTACAGTTTTAGGTTCCCCACAAGTAATAGTTGAGAAAGTAAGTTTCTGATAAAGCGAGTACCCCCAACCCTCTAGAAATGATTTTGTGATCAAAAATGTACAATACAATCTACAAAGAATCACGCCGCAAAATCCTTTGCTAACATGGCGGTTCCATACTCTTTTCCGAATGCGCGTTGCACTTCTTTGTTACCATTTTGTAAAGGCACTGAACTGGTGCTGCCAACTGGTGCACTCAATGCAAACTTGGTCAGTTTGCTGTTGTTTTGATATATTAATCATACTTGTACGTGTAAAGCTTTGGAAAATATAACTTTCTGAAAACGAATGAATCATTTATAGTAGTCCTATATATTGAAAATAACGGCTAAATTGGTTGCCTAGCAGTTTCAGCACAATATACAAGCAAGGAAATTTAGTGAATTTGCTGTCGTTCATTCACAGTTTCGTGAACAATAAATAACCACGTAAATGAAATCAACGTAGAAACCAAACGCTTCTAATTTTTGGGTAACAAAACACCCTCTAAGGTTTGAGTGCTGTCTGAGCTGAGGTTTTTGAAGATGCTTTTCTCTTGCTGCTTGTCGCCAAGTTTTTCTTCCTTAAAAAATAGATCGTTTCCAGTTAGAATTTCTATCGTCTATCGACCCCTTCGACAGAAAGCCAGAAAATTTCGATACAAGTTGACTGCACATTGCTCTGCAAGATAATGTTTTCACACGGGGAAGGCATTTCAATGCACTAAATTAGTTCACACAAAATAAAGTCACGTGCAAGCAAAACACCAGCGGATTTAGTGGACAAGGTTTCTGGGGTCTGAAATACAACCATGGCCCGAAATAAAAACATAATCGATAAACATTAAACATGTGGTTCTATGGGCTGAAGGAGCCAGAGTCAGATATTGTTTCAAGATCGCGAGTATCTTCAAAGCTCCTGGTGGTCTGACGAATGTTACGTGCCCAAATTGCTAAAAACCGGAGACGGAGCAAGTAAGCGTGAACACTTGGGCAGCCATGTCTACTCACGGTATCATTGATCCAACTTCGTGCACGTGGAAACTTGGAATGTACAAGGAGCAGATTGTTGAACATTTTCAGGAGAATTTGAACATATTTTGTGCTCTGAACAATCTTGACATGCACAGGCAAATGCTTCAACAAGATGGAGCGACCTCTCTCCATATTGCTCAAGGAATAGTTCCTAGGTAGGCATTTTCCAGATTTCTTTTTATCTGATGCATTTGAATACTGAAAGAACATTCCTTGTAATCAAGATGAACTTCTGAAAACATCGAAACAGTTCTGCACAGTGTGAAGCTTAAATTAGCTTACTTTTCTTTACATTTTGGTGTAAGATGCACAAGAATTTTTGATATTTTAGGATTGTAGTTTGATTCTCCTAGAAAGATGAGAATTAAAATATATGAAAATCAAAATCTTGTTGATAAAGATCCTGTAATAAAACAAATTAAAATTGTTTGTAAATGCCACTGCAATGATAAACCGTTTGGAACATTGATGGAAAACATGTAGAACACAACAGTTGTACGATACGTAATCGCCATGTACAAAATGTTGCAAAGGTATTTCAGTTGTTTTTATTGAGGAGGGGAGCGCCTTTATACATTCTGTCAATTAAGTATTGGTAACATTTATCTACCTCCGTGGCTTTTTTTTTTTTTTTTTTTTTTTTTTTTTTTTCCCTCCCACTTCAGGCCTCCCATACTATCAAACAGAATATTTTTATATTCCGACTGTGACTTCAGTTTCAATTGTGCTCATAACACACTGGGGTCTCTCTTTCATTAAACGGTGTAAACTCCTCGCGTTGTCTAGGTTTTTCCTACATAATTTTATCAACTCAATTTTCTCAGTTTCTGACTATTTTATGTTGATTTTAATAACGGAAACATGTTCGTAACTTAAGAGCAAATAAATAAATCAACACATTTGTGGTAATATATTAACAAAAAATTTTTTGCCAAAATTCAAATCGGCGACATTAGATGCGTACAGATATCCATTTCATTTTACTTGGCGTCAAAATTGTTGTGTTGTTTTATTTTGGAAGCTTCTCCATGTTTAATATTTATAGAATGGAATGGTAGCATGTTCTTTTTTTCATTAGAGGGTTACCTTTTAAGCTGTTACAAAAACTAGGAAAGAAACAAACAAACTGTTTTATACAAAATGCAGGGACAGGCTCTGCAAGAGTTATACACTTTTGCACCCGTTCAAACCAATTCTCCAAACAATTCTTTCACTCAGAAGTTGGTATCTCAAGAACATGTTTTTAAAGGCTTCGAGAGTTTCTTGAGGTGGTGAAAATCGCTATCCATGCATTTTTTGTTTGTCACTCGTGAACAAAAAGAAGTCTTTAGACGACAAATCAGGTGAATACGGGCAATGGGACATAATTCAATGTTTTTCTCCTTTAAATAACCAATTTTTGACGTGTTGTGTGAGAGCTGGCATTGTCATGATGAAGAATGATGCGACGTTTTCGGTTGTTTTTCCTGATTTCGCTGATGGCTTCTGGCAAACAAATTGTTGTATATCATTCGTCATTATCTGTTTGTTCTTCGATCCTCTAAAGGAATGGCTGCGACATGTCCAGTACAACCGAAGAAACAAGCGATCATTTTCTTGGAAGTGCTTCATGAAGGAACAACTTTTGTGGGATTCGGTTCATCTTGGAACACTCAAACAGCGGATTGTTGCTTAGTTTCCGGTTCATACGAATATATCCAGTTTCGTCACCTGTTACGATGTTGTAAACGGATTTTGCAGTACTTCAATGGAAAATTTTGAGCATATCATTACACTAATTAACAGGAGCGTTTTATTGAACTTCGGTCAAATTATGAGTAATCCATCGAGAACAGATGTTTTTCACAGCTAAATGTTCATGCAAAATCGGATGTACTGTAGTCCTCGACATGCTTAAGCATGCCTCTATCTCATTATGTCACATGCCGATCTTCAAGCATGTTGCGCACAGCATTCATGTTTTTAGGAATGACAACCTACAACCTTCACGAAATTCGTCATTGACGGACGCACGATCACGACGAAATTCATCATAAATTGTGAACAGTCTTTTATCATAGTGCCTCATTACCAAAACTTGCACGAATCGATTCTATGCTTTGCTGTTGAGTTAGGCCAGTACTTAAATCGTAAAAATCATCCCACGAAAATCTTCATACATAATTTCCATTTTTGGCAAAATTACTTTGTTTAAACGCTCACTGTAAACAAACTACTCGGTCAATTTCTAAACTGCAACTGTTTTCACAATGATAAATGTCAATTGTTTCGAAAATAGTAATGACATATCACTATAGTGCCACTTAGTGCTTGTTTGTTACAACTTAAAAGGTAACCCTCATACACTCTTTAATCTGTTTATATGTTGCTGTGCATTTTTGAAGGTAAAAATCCAATTATTATTTTTAGATGAATTCAGAGCAATGAGATATTCTGTAATTCTTACGTATTTCCCCCCGTAGTATTTTGGCATTACGATCAAAGAGCAAATTACTACAAATATGCAAAATTGTCAGGGGAAAAAAACAGAAACATTTTTTTTCTTCCGAAAAGAAAGAAAGGAAAAAGGTACTCTTGCTTTTTTCTATGCGCACTAACCGACAACTGTGCAAGATCAAATGGGCACCTCCTTTTACCATACTCGCCGATGTAAGAGATAACCTTGCGCTGACGTTACACAGTAGTATAGCGTAGGCTACGGCGTTGCTATTTGGATTAGGTTCTTTGTGTATAAATACCTGTTATTTAGAATACTCGCATTTTAATATTTTAATTATGGATAAATGGGTTCTAAAATGAAGCGTGCAATTGCTTAACAGGTTACTGAAAATCGCCTATTGTACAGTATGTGCTCATGGCAAAGAGAAATTGTATTCTGCATAATTTCTTTTTAGAGCACAATATTGCATTAGCTCTTTCTGACCATGTAGTGTATTTACAGCAGTGTTTCCTGATTGTAAAACAGCTCAGGGATAATGGTAGTGCAAGAGAGATACTTCTGCACTAGCTCAAAAGTGAGACATAAACAGAAGTAGTTTAATTGTTGAAAGATACGCCATTTTACTTGGTGAAACAATATGTTCCCTCTTCGCAGAGGCCCATTACTTACCAAATTATCAAAAGGAGCGTTGAAACTGCCTGCCTTTATTCCCCACACATTTTTGGCATCTCTTTAGGAAATTATTCATCTCTCAATGTAGTTTTGAGAAATCCGGACAATTTCCTGACGAATATTATCTTAGAGCTTTTGTATGGTATGCGGGCTCGTTTTGTACATGACATTTATTAATTTACGCCAGAGATATTAATCGTAGGCTGTTAAATCGGGGTTTCGAGGGGGGCCACAAATCCCTGCTAATAAATCTGTCTAGTGGAAACATTGTGAATTCGCAGTGTGCACAGTGACACAATCCTGTTGAAAAAAATGCATAATCACGTTCCCTGTTGGTTAATTGTCTGGAAAAAAAAAATGTTAGTATGGCATTCACATAAGTAGCAGAACTAACTATAAGCTTTTAAAACGTTTTCTGGTTCTTTCACCGCTGAATTAACACATATGAATCGTACATACAGCTACACAGTGTCTTTGTAAATACACTATGCATAATACACTTTGTGTGTACTGTCGAATTATGAAACGAACCAACAAGACACACCCGGGAACAGCTGCGCTACGACTGCGACAGCGAGCAAGGTCAAAAGGTAAGCAATCAGGTATGTTAACCGCTCTTTGACGCGGCAAACGAGTGGGGGTTCGCTTAAAGGAAAAACCCCAGGCCTCGAGGTAAGGCATCCCTGATCGTGCAGTATTTGATGTGGATATGTCTACCTTGGTATATGAGAAATAGCGTTGATCGGTAGTCACAGACTCATTTTTTCGCTGAATGTTTTCTTACACGATAATTCGTGGCTTGTGATACACGTTCTCTTCAGCATAGAGAAGAATTTGCAGGAAGACAGCTGATCTTGGTAGCCGAAGTCCTTTAGAATTGTGATCTTCAAATGAAACAATTTCAGTAAGACTGTCATCGAAGATGTGACAAGTGGCACTATCCTGCTGAAAACAATCAGCACGCAGTTTCTCAACGTCCAGCTCATTACAATTTATTGTAAGATTTACATGTAGACCGCGGGATGGAAAAAGACGGGGCCTCCGATACCTTAACTTGTTTTATCATGACGAGGTGTCTGGTGTGGTATGAGAATTCGTCGGAAACCATTATTTCCGGATGTGCGCTAAAAAATTGCTGGAACCAATAAACTGAGTCTCTCCTCTTTGTTGAAAAGGTTCAGTTTTTGCACACCAGTATCAGCTTTAATCTTGCGACAGTTAACACACATTCTGCTATGGGGAGTATTTCGATGCTTTAGCATTTTCAGGCGTTCTTCTTCGTACATTTCGGAACAAAGTCTGAGCAGTAAATTGTTTTTGACATTCTTTATCGACGTAGCGTTCCAGCAAGTGCTGACATAAAGCGCAGGCTAGAGATAAGAGTCAATTGCATTTATCAGTTTGAAAGTTTTTAGCAAGTCATGAAATTATCTCTCTACGGAGATAATAATTGTCATAAGCAAATATTGCAGGTATAGTTTACGGTTTCCCATAACCGCCAAGGGTCGCCTAAGTTGTTAACGCGCGGATTCGTGAGCGGGGGTCTGGGGTTCGATTCCCACCAGGCTTTCCTCAGTCCTCATAAATGACAAATGCTTAGGCTTGGAAGACTTCCTTTAAAAAAATCCTTTCCCAATTTATCATTTCATCTCGTGTATCACTAGTGTCCACCGCCTGTATTGCCTCAGTAGTAAAAACGGGCGTTAAACACGATTAAAAAAAAGAGTTTGCCGATTTTGGTGGTATCAGTGGGAACTGTTTACGTAGGTGTCTTGCCCATAGCAAAACATTAAGGTAGTGCGGCCGTGTGGAAATACCAGTGGAAGATGCTAAATCTAGCACCCAATCAGTTAGATAAGCAGGCAACTGAACAAATAAATGTCTGATGTAACGAATACAACCCTTTTAACAGGCTACAATGTCAATGGGCGTAAAGGAAGGAAAGTAAAGCCGTGGGTACCGTGTCGTAGATTTGCGACACGTAGAAGAACCTCAAGCCTGAAAGAAAATGTCTCTTGAGCAAAATTTAGCGGCCGTTTCATATCCTGAAGTGAATGGCACGCTGATGACCTGAGATTTTAAAGCAGTCCGGAAATAAACCAAATTAAAGGCAAAAACAAAATACAACTTAACAGCAGTTCAGATTAACAGATAGAAATATCCTTTCCTCCTCACTTTAGTAGCAAGTTCATATATTGTCGCATAAACTACAGTTCTGTTCTCGGCTGTCGGCAAGTGTAATTGTATATTTGTTTATAAATAATAGATTCATAAAATAAGAAACATACAATGATACTATTGTAAATATTACCAAGAAACCTGAAAGAGTCTTGAGAACACTGGTTATTGTCGCTTATTTCATCTTATTAGCGAGTGTTGACGCATTGAATTATGTAGCAACCGACGTTTCAGTTAATACAACGCAAGCAAACCGAAAAACTGGAACAATGACTGCAGCTCACCAGATGGAAAAAAAGAATTAACAAATTTTCTTACTTAATTGGGAAATTAAGAAAATGCCTTAAATGGAAAAATCCGGTGTTCGAATACTTTAACCTGATAGTTTAACTTTTTTGTAGTTCTGTCCGAAAGTCATTCGCGGATCTATCAATTTAGGCATGCTTTTAAAAATGCATTTTTTCTTCATTGTGTTGCTCCATTAGTTTTATTCCAGACTAGCTGTTTGTTGTTGGTATTTTAGCTATGAGTTGTTTTTGGATGAAATGGAGGTCCGGGGATCAAATCTGATATACAGGATGGGAGGGATAATAAATGTTATTCTAAAGTTCATGGAGAAGTATACACAACACACTTTTACTTTGTGATACAAAATGCAACTCAACAATACGCTGGTCGTGATGATCCAGCAATATGCGACTGTGCAGCAGCTCCACTTTGGAACTGCCCTGTCAAAGAACGTTTTTTGTGGTGAGAGGGAATGAAATCTACTATAGAATGAAGGTTTAGTCCAGAGGCAGTTGTTTGAATCAGGAGAGAATGTATGAATGGTTAGGAAGATTATAAAAAAAAAATCGAAGAAAAACGTCAGTTTGAATAACGGAGTGGGAGACCAGTTTTTGTTGCAGCTGAGACCGAAACAGTGAAAGTAGAGATCGAGCAAGCAATCCGTGACTAAAGCGAGTCGCTGTCGATCTCATTGCCGTAGAATTAAACTTGAGACATGGCATTCGATGATAGGAAAGTGTGTAGCAAATAGTTCCGTGATAAGCACTGCGGTGCTGACAAGCCGTCGGGGTAACTTGAACCGTTATGCGTGCACCATTATTAACCACAGGGTGAGAGAGAATCGGTGAATTGGAAGCACCCACCATCCCCCTCCAAGATACGGGGCTTCCGCATAAGAAGTCATGCTGGTGAATCTTTTGAGATGTCAAATGTCCATAGCCATTCATTTACATTGTTACTAGTGCTCGATACAATGGATTCATGAGCCACCTCCAAAAGGCGCTGGATGTGAAATGTCATCGTCCTGCATTATCACCGGAGAGTTTGCAATTTTGAACAACTGTCCTTAATTGCCTTCTAAAATTTTCTATTGTACAAATTTAACCTCGACGTTAATCTGCTAACTTGTTTTCCAAGACACACTACATTTATCAGACATTAATGTAGGTATCGATAGTAGACACAATGGTGGAATATGCGGTCTGTTTGTTAATTACAGCACTCTGTTAATTTTCAGTTATTTGGATTATTACAGTGGTTTATATTTGGAAGTAAATAAACAGTAGTGTGGTATTTTTGTTTTTTATTACGTTAATATTGAATTAGTGAAATCACACTAGAAACTTGTTTAATAGAAAGTTGTAGTACCAATGGATTTGATCTTATAAGTCTTTATTATGGCGGTGCACTGCATAATACCATATTTACTTTTCCAGAATAGCATAATTAAACGAGTGGATAAAGAGCATGCATCGTGCAAATGTTGAAGTTAAATATAAAACTTATCGTACCAAATTTTATGGTTAGGGAGAACATTTTTCCACCAAATTTCTCTAATGTACCATAGTTTATGACGGTATGGGTTAGCAAAGAAAGGAGAGCTCCGGAAAAAAAAAAAAAAAAAAAAACATATGAAGGGGGGATTTGGGTCGGATGATGAGAATTTTAATGAACCTGATGTTATAACATGTTTCGATTCGTTTGCAAGTAGGTTATGCAGAGACAGGTACACTCGTAGTAAAATCGTTCATTTTGCTGCTAAACACACGGGCTTTATTTATTTGGTTCGTTGCAGTTACGTTGTTTATTACAGTGGTTTGTAGTTGGAAGTAAATAAACTAATTTCCTAAGTTTTTTATTTAGTTAAAATGGATTTACTTAAATCATACCAGGAACTTCTCTAATTGAAAAATTTTAGTGCAACATGGATTGCTCTTGTGTCTTAATTATGTCAGTACACCGCATAACAACAGATTTATATTTCCTAAATAACAGTAATTAAAGGAGGAATAGACAAAGAGTATATACCGTGCAAGTTTTGAAGTTAATGATGAAACTATAATGTGTATTAAATATTTTATACTAAAATTTGTTGTTAGGAAGGACATTTTTTTTATTAATGTACTGTCTTAAGTGACAGTGGGGGTTAACAATGAAAGGAAAGATCCGGAAGAAGGTATGGAGCGAGATAAAGAAGAGAGTTTTAATGAATAGTGTAAGCAGGATAGGATATTGTGTTTGGACTGCTTTGCAATTGAGGTTAAGATAAGACAAGTACACCCGTTTGTAACTATTGCCTAGGAAGGCTGTTCTTTTCTTTGAAATAGACAATGATAAATACGATGCTGTCCCAACTATGTCGATTAGTTTTAACGTGTCCAATTATTTGGAAATTCCTGTATTTTATAAAGAGTTGTGCTTAATTCACATTATTTTATATTTCGTTTACATATGAGAGAGATCTTTGTAAACAATTTCAGATTGTAATAAACCATCAAAATCTTTTCTAATGATAAATAATGTCATCTTACTGCATACAAATTTCATATTCATTATTGGCAGTAATAGGGCCACTTCGACCGCCATTTTTTTCCATATTGGGGTCTGATAACAATCGGTCTGGGTGTCTTCTCCAATTTTTTTTTTTTTTTTTTTTTTTTTTTTTTTTTTTTTTTTTTTTGCCAAACAAATGAATGATCGATACCAATACTAATTGTCTATAAGAAAAGGTTTTGGAACCCAGAATGTAAAGGTTAAGAAATATCTTTTATATAATAAAAACCTAAAATCTAAAAACTAAAAACCCAAGCCCAGACGTATTTGTAAGATTTTAAAACGCTGGCGCAGGCAACTTGATCGTATCCGGTATTAGCCAATTACTGTTACAAACATTTCAAACAACTGTACTAGAGTTTTTGGTCATCAGATAAATGCACTTGCATCATGGTCGTTATTGGGTTGGCAGCAAAACAGAAAAATATTAATAGAGTACGTAGTTAACGGATTAATACAGCTACCGAATGGTTTTGTATAATGAACGCATGGCAGTGCAGGGATCTGTCTGTAACCACCGATAGGTTACGATATGTCTCAGCAGCATAGCGCGTGACGATGTAAACAAGTGCAACACGCAAGCGTCAGCTCGTTTTTCTCCTGAACATGCAGGCATGGCAGTAAGATGACACCCGTCCAACGCTACGAGAACAATGTGTCCAAATCTTCGAGACATTTGAGATTATAAAAACGCGCTCGTCTGTAACACCATGTGTTAAGTCTTTACCAACCGGTCCGTTATGTTTATATCAAATTCCGTCGCTGGATTTCAGCTTTCTATGTGATATTCCTCTTAGAGTGTTCAAATGCGTTACAAAGAACCTTAATGAACAAATCACATCAAAATTATTTGATGATTATTGCCGAAATTACTCTCTAATAAGACTGATAACTCAGTAAAATATTTAAAACCCAAAGAAATTTTGCCAGAAATTTGTATATCTTAAAAAGTAATGATCTAAAGTTAAGCGTGACGCGATGGTCAAAAGTTATGAGAGAAAATTAAATGGTAAGAATGAATAAAGCATTCGATATTATTTCATATGTTGAAACGGTTGACACTGTTCCTAAAGAAACGATTTTTTTTTTTTTTTTTTTTTTTTTTTTGTATAAACGAAACTAGTGCTATGCACGTAGACTGACAGCAGATAAATGAATGAGGCGTCGATTGGAACTATCAATTTATACGATAATTATATTTAGCGAATTCTTACATGGAACTACTTGGGGATAATTATATGGACGAAAACAGTCGTTGGTGTTCATACACTGACATCTCTACAGCTGCTTTCCCAAGACGAAGACAGGTTTCTGCTTGGATTTGAAGTCATTTCAAGGCGAACTCACTTTTTTTTAATGGAAACCCCAATTGTTTTTATCAGATTCTAATTTTAAGCAAAAAGAAACAAATTTTGTCTGACACATTTGTTTTATTAAAACAATCGTTTATATATATCAAATCGTAATTGTAATATATAAAATGGAAAATACTTTTAAAAGTAATAGCTGTTCATCGTTAATCTCGAAATGTTGTCCATTTCGTTCCATGTAAAAACATAGTCTTATTTTCAAAAAATCCTCTAACTTTCTGAAACACTTATTTAGAAATACTCCTGCAAGTGTGGATATCGTTTGTCGGAGTTCTTCAATTGTAGCAGGATGTGTTTTAGGTGTCGCATAGAAAGAAAGCTTAAGGGGCTTAAATCAGGGGTTCATGCAGATCGTTCCCGCTTCTACCAATCCATCTATTCGGAAATGTATTTTTGAGTCACTGTCGAACATTCTGTTTATAATGTGGTACTGCTCCATCTTGCTGGAATTTAGCAAAATTTCATTGAAAGCACCTTACTTTTCTCGTCTTCTTGATTTTTCAATTTGTCCATTAATGAGACAATTACAACATTTCTAGGTATATACCACCAGTGAGCTTTTCCTCAACCATTGTATGGTCATCTCTCAAAATACAAAGTGTATCATCACCCCAGCATCTTCAATTATGTCCATGTACAGAATGTGAGGTAAAATGTGCACTGATCTTAAAAGCAAATGTTTTCAACAATATTGAAGTTTCTGTTCTAGAGAATATAATCCGTTTCCATTTCGGTTCTCGAACTTGTTGGACAGAGGATTGAAATGGGGGCATTAGAAGAAAGCGTAATTTGTAAAGGGTTTCGGTTTGAAAGCAGTGACTTTTGTTTTCTTTCCGTTTTCATATGTATTATTGTTAATATGGGAAGTTGATTCCGTAAAATTCTAAACGTCTATGCATGACGATTAATTACAAATTAGGTCAGGTTAGGCGCCGAACGAGCTTTAGTGATCATGCGCATTGGTGGGTATTTGCAAGCACAAGTTTCATTTGTCGCATTGGTTTTTACCAAAATTGAAGAAAGCTTTTAAATGTCGAATAATATACTAGCCGCTCGTAAACCTTTAGGATGCGAAGTCAGATAACAGAATTAAAAAAATGGAAAGATATCAAAAGAAGTATAGTTTCATTCTACTAGTAAATATTCAATAGAGTCTCCTTACATTATGACGTTACTGCTGCACGGCACTTAAGATAGAAAAAAAAACCATTAAAATCGAGGTATCATATAAACAGTAAGATAATAGGCGAGAATAGAAAGAAAACAAATAATAATGTATTTAGAATGATGTAAAATATTTACCCTCAGACAAAGTAAAATAGATGACAGAATAAGAGGTAACAATTAAGTTTAATAAAGAAACGGTTGACTATTTTAATAAGAATAGTTTAAAGCGTTAGTATGGCGTTGGGCAATTTTTAAAATTTAACGTGAAATAATAAAAATATAAAGAAAAATATTGGTAAAAATACCTGAGAGGGAGAGGAAAAGAACGAAATGTCTTCGATCACCGTTCATGATTTCGAACTGTTAGAACACAAAAGTAAAGATGAAAACTAATGCCCTAGGGAAAAAATTATCACCACTGATAATTTCGCCCTCTCCCTCAATAAAGGTAAGTTTTGCATGTTGAAGGATTTTGAGTTCGAGAGATTACCAACTCAAGAGAAGAAAATTAGGAAACAGAAAACTCTTAGAAAATAAATGGGGAGAACTGGACGGGCATAGGGTGACTTTTCAGGGCCCGGGATTCCCTAAAAGAAGGAAACAAAATGCAAGGATGTAACTAAAAACTTTGACGGTTTTCTATGGAGATGGCCCTGACTTAGAAAAACAAAGGGAGGAGGAAGAACATGAATGAGTAAAGTAGATGAAACTAGAAAATAGAAGATAAGAAAGTACAGTGAATCCTGAATGTCATCAGCAAGTAGAATATATTTCGTAATTAATAGATTCGAACTCAGGCCTATAGGGAAGGTATAAATACAGGCTGGAAGATAAAGGAATACGTGATAGCAGAGAAGTGTTTTGCGGGTTATAATATATAATGAACAGAACTGTTATGTAATGAACAGATTCGAACTCAGGCCTATAGAGAAGGTGTAAATACAGGTTAAGTATACAATGAACAGAAGTGTTATGTAATGAACAGATTCGAACTCAGGCCTATTGGGAAGGTATAAATACGGGATAAGTATACAGTGAACAGAAGTGTTGTGTAAAGAACAGATTCGAACTCAGGCCTATAGGGAATGTATAAATACGGGCTGGAAGATAAAGGAATATGCATGATAGCAGAGAACTGTTCTGCGAGGTATATACAATGGACAGAAGTGTTACGTAAGGCGGCGCGGCCGCGAGTGCACCCAGCAACAGAGCCATGAAATATTTTTGGCTTGGACTTGGCTCGCCTAACAAACAATAGTTCGCATCACACGTACCCGAAGTACCGCCCTTATATTCTGTGCTGACGCGAGCAAGTAGAGAACACGACAAGCAAACATGCAGTATAGAGTTATATACTTCAAGATTTTGCTTCCTTTTCTGCGTTACATGATATTTAATTCACATATAAAACAAAGGATTCAGAAATTATTGTAACATTAACAACTGGATCTAGGAAGAGGAAAAAGCTACGTCACATGCGACACTCGGTAAAACAAGTTGATTACTTATGACTAGATACAGGAATGTTATGCTCTAATAATCCATTTAATATATATGCATTGAAAACTTCAATAATACGCACATAAATATGTGTATAAAATGTATTAAGACATCTAATTGATATAAAATAAAAATTAAAGTAATTTTATGTAGTCTCACAAGATCTTACGGGTGCGTAACAAAAACTGCAATTTGATCTGCGTTTAGTATATTTCTATAGGCAGTTCGGAACGTTTTTCTGCTAAGATTTATTCAATCTCGCACGTTGATAACAGGTTTTTTGAAAGAATTCTATGTGCTTTTTCCTCCACTACATTGCTAACACTCCCAGGTACCGAATTTAATTTGGAGACAGTGGTACCATAACGACTAGCGCAATAATATTGTTCGTTCCAAAGAAGTAATAGCGGATATATAAGAAAAGTTTGTTCTACTCTGTGTTCTTTAATATATCTTGAATAATTATATCCGATGAATAGTTTGGACCAAGTGTATTCACTATATTCCTGTTTCCAAATGTTCGGTGTAATGTAGAGCTGCACATATTCACGCTCTCCAGCGCGTTAAAACTTTTGAATTGTGAAGTTATTAACGATTGAATATTTTGAAATGCTTTTCTTTGTATTCAAATTTAATAAGTAGTATATTTGAATCTTTGCAAACCATCTCACATAGTTTTCAACTTCTTCCGCTAGGCTCCGGTTATGCACTTAGCTTTCAAAAGGAGTGTCTGTCTACATAAGTGCGTTAGAAACAAAGATAATTTATTTATTTTTGTACGGAAAATGAGATCTTCACCTACATTTAGGTGCATTTAAGAAACATGTACAGGTAGAATGCGATGGGTAAAAGTAGTGTCAGTTGTTGAGAGAAAAAGTTTCCATCTTTGGAAAGTGAAGACAGTTTCGTTAATTATTTAGGTTTCGAGTGACAGCACAATGCACGTACCGATATCCTAACTGCAACGTGCTGTCTCTGTCGGCAGTGTCAAACGTTTGTGCTAAATGGGTCTCTTAAATAACATTATAAGAAAGAATCTGTTCAGAGGCCGAGGCGGACGGTTTCTCGTTCAGCGTTGTAACTGGAGGTGAAACATTTTCGAGCCCCAAGCAAAAGTCGATCCATAGAGGGGTATCACTCAGTTTCTCTGGAGGAAAAATAAAGGTTCAAGGCAGTATTTGAGCGGATATAGGCATGTCCCCTTCTGGGATTCCGAATAAATAAATTTGATCCTGCCTGCTGGTAGAACAGTTCGACTCCGAACTATGTCAAAACTCTTCGAAAGTTGAAGAGGTGGTTCTGGCGTATCCGTCCTAACCGAGACATAATGAACGTTAATCTTCGGGACAACGAGAAGCCTGTCACAAATTCTACACCTGTGTGTCGCGAAGACATACAGGCTCTGATATCTAGGAGACGCACAGATTATGTTGACTAATAACACTATGTAGCTTGCAAAACAACTTAGTTGTGTGTGAAACTGAAGAAAAACAATGAAAGAGAAAAGAAAACGCTTGCATTACTTATTAAAATTATTTGATGCCAGAAAACTCTGAGCAACTTTTGAAGAAACATACGGCTTAGATTCAGAACTTGGAATTTATCTGAGCGAATTTGAAAAGAGAACAGGAAATATTTAAATATTGGCGACGGGGTTGACATTCATTAAATATGGAATACCGTTCAGTTGCTTCTTTATTTAGAAAAAGCTGCCGAAGTGAAAATTCGTCTTTTCCAATAAGACGACGGTTTGGGGCATCAGGAGTTTGGAATGATGGGGGTGTCGAACCGAGGCCAGCGTGTTTGTGCGATTATAAAAAGCCATGTCTAGAGCCACTCGCACGCGATATCGATTTACTGCGCAGTTACCTGCACGAGTAAAAGCCATCACAAGAGGGTGGGGTATTGTTTCCGGTGGAAAGAGGAATGATTTTCTGAGAACCTGAAATTTATTGCAATATCTGTATCCGGGGATATAGCAGTCATAGGCACTAAGTTTAATGTATAGAATTTCACTTATAATTGCGCAGTTTTAAGGAATCGCAAGAAGCTGTACGTAGAAGATCAATATTTTTATTTTATTTTTCGTGTTTTCTGAGTTTCTCATATTTACCTAATATATGAAAATTACACCTTTCTTTTTTCCATTTGTTTTAAATTTAAATAATTAATTTCTTGAATCGCAATGTTAGTAAATAATGTTAAAGTACTGCACATATTTTGAGGAACATACGATAAGGTAGTAACAAAAATAAAAATATGGATTTTTATATGCTCAGAGAACATTGTGAGGTAAGTTTCACTGCTTAAGGCATTCACTTAAAGAAGTGAGGGAAAGCCTCTGAAACCCTCAGTCAGGAAAATAACCCAATGGAATGGAAACCGAGCCCACCTTGGTAAACGCAATCGTTACCACGAGATAATGGCGGTGGTCAACTTGTCAATGATGGAACGTCCTACAGCACATGTGGATGGCCAAATTCTGATACATCCGAATATAACACGTGTGCATGAATTTTAGTAAAGACGTTTCTGCAAACTGACAGCCATAGTTGTACATTCATTTTTATACAAAGTCCAGTCACACTGTAGTTCCGGTTGAGAAATAGAGGCAACCTGAAGGATATGTTCGGTTCTTCCACGATATCATTTGATTCACCCCACAGATAGCAGTCAGAAGTTACTTTCTTGTCATTCATAGAAACATTGGTTGGTACTGGCGTGACAAACTCAAAATTTCACAAGGTGCCAAAAATTGACACAGAGAGAGACTAGCAGTTTCAGCATTTCTGGTTGATCTGAAATTGTTGATTATGTCATAGCAGCAGTTGAAACAATAAAATATGACATTACTGTGAGGTATTAGGGGAAAAATATTATAAATTTTGCAACCTATAAGTATCACAAAAGAGAAACCATATTTTCAGAATTATTATTATTATTATTATTATTATTATTATTATTAAACCGCAAAAATTAATATTTTATTATTACCCAAATAAAATATCATGACCACTGGTATGGAACGCTATACTGTGTGGGTATTAAGTTTCCAGTTGCATAGTATGTAAGGTGATGTTCATATGTTTTAATAAAACAAAAACATGCTATTTAAAAACAATTACAGTGTACTACGCAAATATACACAATCAACAATAAACAATCGAAAGTTTCGTGGATTTTTATTGACTTTGAAATTTAATTTAAATGTTATTATGTTAAAAGCATGTAAAGAAAACATTTTCTGAAGGTTGTTACAGAGCGCTCTTATATTCAAATATAATTCCCACACAAATATTAGGTTAATATTTCATATTTGATATCGACACGACGATGGTCTTAAATATAAAACAAATGCAACATTATAAATACAGTTTATATGCTGAATTAATTTACCCTTTTATTCTAAAACAATAAGAGAAAATTAAACGCAAGAGCGCTTTTTAAATTTCGGTTTTCAAATATACCTCTAATGGTCAAATTTCGTTAATTTTCAGAAAATATTTTTCTTATTTTATTTAAATTACAAATTTTGTTGTGAAGAAACAAATAGTAGTGCCGCTAAGGGGGTTTCAGGAACCCCCCTGCTCCTAATGGCCCAATTTCTCTGAATTTCAAAAACTATTTTTTTTATTTAAATGTTGTATACAGAGTTTCGTTGCAAATATAGGTGCCGCTAGAGTAATTTTGAAACTTTGGATTTCAGGTTAACCTTTACTCATAATATTCTAGTTTCACTGATTTTCAGAAACTGTTTTTTTTTTTTTTTTTGTTTTATTTAAATGATATATGCCGCCGAGTTTTGTTGTGAAAACAAATATTGGTGCTGCTATAGCTATTTTTTAATTTTGGGTTTCGGGTAAAACCCCATTCCTAATTTCCCGATTTGCCTGATTTTCAAAAACTATTTTTTTATTATTTAAATAGTGTATACGGAATTTATTTATGAAAACTATTTTTGAATTTTAGGTTTCAGATAAACCTCCCTCTTAATGGTTCGATTTCATTGATTTTCAGTAACTTATATATATTATTAATGGAATAATAAAAACTTCTAAAAAGCATAAAATTCATAAAATACCACTGAGAATGCAATATAAAAAAGTTGACATAAATTTTCACACTAAAAACCGTAAAACTGAACACTAAAACCACACGATATTTCGAGCTTAGCTCTTGGTCACGTGCTGAGAATGAACTCTATATTAAGCTATTTTTGAATTTTGAGTTTCAGATAAGCCTCCCTCTTAATGGTTCGATTTCATTGATTTTCAATAACTTCAGTAGCTTATATATATAATTTCAATGGCACGTGCCAAGTTTCCTTAAAAAATTGCTGCCGGTAGAGTGATTTTAAAATTTGATTTTAATCCCCATTCGTTTTTCACATATACCTCCACTCTTAATATTTCCACATTTTCCAAAAACTACTTTTACCAATTTATTTTAAGGAAATATACCGAGTTTCGTTGAAAAAAATACAAAAATTGAGGCTGCTACAGCGATTTTTCAATTTTTCAATTTTTTTTTCCTTCCTAGAGTAAACTTTAATCCCAATGGTTCAATATTATTTAACGAACCGGACGAATAGTTTGTTAATTGATGCATACATGCCGAGTTTCGTTAAGGAAAAGTAAAAATTGCGACCGCAAGAGCATTAACGGACACACTCTCTCTCTCTCTCTCTCTCTCTCTCTCTCTCTCTCTCTCTGTCATTTTCGGTGCCTAGTAAGTAGGACCGATGTAGGTTTGAGGAATTTTTCAAGAATCGTTTGATGGGTACAACTGCAATAGGTACATTCTTTCAGGATGCGCTAAAAGCCCATCTTTGTAGTACTCATAGGAATATATAACAGATTTAGCAATCATAGTGAAGCAAAGTATTAATGAACTGCAATTGAAAGTTTAAACAATGCGATAGTTAAACATTTTCCAACACGTTTATTATAGCAGCGTTGTAAAAGTAAAACGTCAAAATCACAAGGCCAAATTGACGATTTATATTAAGAGTATCCCGCCTTTAGAGTAATGCAAGGTTCCGATCTCTGGCGCATTTCTAGTTGATTACGTCGTAGGAACTGTTGAAAAAATAAAAGGTAATGACTCGCAAGGAAAATGGAGCATATCGAGCAAATGTCTGTAAAAGAAGAGGATATGTCAGCAACATTGTAGAAA
The DNA here is from genome assembly GCA_030762175.1 of Metallyticus violacea. Taxonomy (NCBI): domain Eukaryota; kingdom Metazoa; phylum Arthropoda; class Insecta; order Mantodea; family Metallyticidae; genus Metallyticus; species Metallyticus violacea. The sequence goes on along the minus strand of CM060843.1, from coordinate 101,899,126 downwards.
TGTGCTATAGAACATCCTATGAAGATAAGCATGACATTACTTCCTTCCTCTAGTTTTGTTAGCTATCACTGGCTTTAGCCTACCTCACCCACCGTTCGCTATCACGCGGCTACCTCTCTGTCAGGCAGCTCCCCAATTAACCTCATGCGACTGGGTGGACCACGTTCCACACCTCCCGAACTTTATAACTGGGGAGCCGGCCAGCAGTCAGCAACGATAACCAACTGCAAGACGAATACGTCACATTCAACATTTAAGAAACATTTTTGACTAATAAACATGAATTTTACAGATTTGTGACTATGCTTCCATAATTATGATCCTTAAACAAAGTATAAATTAAGAAATGGAAGCACAAGAACGTTCCAGGCCTAAGTTTAGAGCATTTGCCAGTTACGAGGACTGAGGACGGTCCTGGCGGAATTCCAACCCCATAACTCCCGCTCACGAGTCCGCGCCTTAACGACATCGGCTACCCTCTAAGAAGTTCAGGGTGCAGCCGCAACAGGCAAAATCGGACTGTATTCTGGTTGATTACTTGCATAGAAGTGTCACGTCTAAAGCTATTAACACTTGTCTGTTTTTCTGCACTAATGGATCAAGTTGGTTCACTCTTCTTTCATTATCCTTGGAGGATGTGTGAGTACAGAATTAGTTTATTTTATTTGTAATATCCTAGTTCTTAAAAGCTGAAATATTGTGGCGCCAGATGCTGACATAGTTGGGGAGAGGAGGATGGACGGGTTTAAATGTGCCTCACTATAGTTCGTTATTATGCAAAATGAAGGAAGTTTGAAGCACTCTTCAAGATGCAAGTCTTGTGTAAATTTTGGGACTGCGATGTACTATTGTGTGTTGAAAATGAGCTAAAATTAAAAATGTTGGATGAACTAGAAATGGTGAGAGGGGTGGAGCATGGGGATAGTGATAATCCCCTTAGGAACTGTAGTAGAGTTCACTGGTGACTTGGAATGTATTTGTGCGGCTATTTCAAAATGTGGATTATTAAAACGAACTTTGCAAAAAAAGCCGAAACCAATCAAACAAGATACCTGCATAGCTTTACCTAGACCTTGTAAATGGCCTTTTCTGGGAAAAGCCACATAACTGGAGACGATAACCCTGCCTGATGGGAACGCTGCGCTGTTGTTCTGGCATCACGCCCGTTGAAGCAGCAGCCTTCCCACATACTTCCCCCCTTCGGCTCCTGGCCGTCCTTCAGCATTCATTCATAAGGAGCAGGCAGTGTGGGATGATCCGTCTACATAGGACAAACCGGTATGTCCACGGTGCAAACCTGCTCTGCCCATTCATACGCATCTCATGTAACAAGGGTGGTTACCAGATCATTTTCCTTAGCCATCAACATTTTCCATCCGTTACACAAAAGTTGTTTTATGTGACAAGCCGAAAAGAAATGTCAATTTGAACAACAAATCAGAAACGTAATTAAATTAGCATGTAATCTACACTAAGGGTATAATTATGTAGGTTAAAATACAGACTCACCATACAATAAATAGGAGGGGTATGCAATAAGTAATCAAAACGCACCCATTTTATTTTATGTGTAAAACCTTAAAAACTTAGCACTTATTGCAATGTCTCTTGCACTAGGTGAGTGATGCATATATTTTTCAAAATGTAGCCTCAAAGCGTTGTAAACAAAGAGAAGTAAATGAATATCTTTAGTATTATTTCTTGTTGCGAAATGAAACACAAATTCATCACCTCGATCTTGAGATCAAAAGGGAGACCATGCAGTAGTTTCACAAAACTTCTCAGCCGGGTAAGTGATCGAAGCTCTAAAGGGATTCTTTTTATCGATAACTCCGAACTACATGTCAAAACTGTTCGAAATAAATGTTTATTCATCCTTGCCAAAAATGAGCCACACAAAGTTATTCACTCCCGAAAACAGACCACTGAAGTTGAATTGTTTCTTTCTCAAGGTGGGTTCACATCGGGAACTTCTGCAAACTGATCATGCGCACATTGACTCATATTTTCATAAACAACAAATATGGAATGGTGAATCACAAAAACCTTGTGTTTAATAGAAGAAATAGCAATAACAAAATGTATTGGGAATCCTCAAAATAATTTCAGAGACAGAAATTGCTTCTGTTCTCAGACTGAGGTTGGAGAAGTGGAAAAAAAAGACGCGCCTCTTAAAATCGCAGTGTAACAGAAAAATGACGAAAATAAATAAGTCAAAAGCTTCAGGATCAATCAGGAACGAGATATATGAATTCCTTTTCAGCACAACACGTCTTGTCCACCTCCTGCGTTTTGTTTTTTCCCTCTCATTTACTTCCACGATAACAGCAGCAGTAGCCGCTCAAAGCAAGAAGGTTTCCTCCACATTGAAACTTGCAATAATGTTCTAATGTAAACACTCTCATGGAACAAATTTATATGATACAAAATGTCATATAAAGTTCTATGCAAAAGTTCTCGATGTAAAACCACCCTTACACGTCGCACAGCCCGGAATTTATCATTTTTATCTTTTCAGTACTTTTTTGTTTTTAATATTCCTTTTTACTAATGCGGCATCACAATCGGTGGATACTGCTGGTAGAGGGAAGAAAATATTATTATTTTTGTGTGTGTATGGGAGGGAGCCTAAGTTTTAGAATATATCAATAAGAGCGGTGCTGGTGAGATTCAAATAAACCTGCTAGTTACTGCGCCGTTCTTACACGCATTTCTTTGTAGCCTCTCCCTCCTCATCTGGCCACATCGCATGGTACACCGGGCAGGCCTTGTTTGCCACTGATTTAATTTGATCGGAAGTTCCGGAAAGCAGCGCGTAACAATACTGTGTGGTTTGCTCTTGGATTCTTCCTTGACACAGAAAGAAGATTCCGTAGGGGGTCGACTCTTGATTCTAAATTGTTAGTTTCGGAGCCTTCTCCGCCGTGTACACAAGCGACTAATGTAAAATGTTGTTTTGGAACGTCTTATGGCAAAGTAGTTCGTTGTATTGTATATTGGCTTAAACTTTCCTTTGTAATAATTTTAGATTGGGAGGGAACATTAATGCTTTTTAGCCAATATGTTGAATACATTATAACCAAAGACACGCGAGATTTTATAGTATGTTTGTGCCTTAGTATTCATTTTCCAGGAATTTGATCAATTATTGTATAGTAAATGTGGTAAGCATTTAAAGTTTCGGCTTAAAGATTCGAAGTTTTAAAGATTTAATACTTCAAGACTTCAAATTTAATGTTTCAAGTATTATATTAATATTTAAATAATGTATTTTTGAGCTATCCTACACAATTTATATGCTTAAAGCAAATTTATATTTTTCCACAATTTTAGCGAATATGGTTATAGCGTCGTGCTATAAATTCGGACATAGAGTTGAAATATTCTCGAACCATTTATTTTATTGATTTATTTTTTGCTGGAGTTAAAGATTGGCAACCATTACATTGATTTACTCACTAACATATTTACGAATTTTATTTTTCTGCTGCAGTCAATGGAGATTTGCCACCATTACAATGATTTATCCGCTTACTTAGTAGCACACACGTTCCTATCAATATATATTTACGAAAAGGAGACGAGCGTAGGCCGTCAGGCCGTTGCTCGCCGCAGCAAAACATTGGGTCAACCGATTTCCAGGATTTACCCCAGGTTAGGTTAAGGTAGTGTGTGTGTGTGTGTGTGTGTGTGTGTGTGCGCACGTGCGACTTCCAATAATACAACGAAGTGATAAAAAAAAACGTTGAAACGTGCCTGAAAAACTCAGTTTTGTAATAAGGAATAATGTATTGCAGCCAGAAAGTTACTTAGTAGTTGGGTTATGTTACGTGTAACCAAAAAATAAATAAATAAAATAAAAAACACCTTCAATATTTACACTGTTACATGTGGATGCCTGTTTCATTTTGGTTGCGGCGTTTGGATACTGAGGAGTTCGGTTCTTGGGACTGCAGCTCCAGGTCCCCTTGAGCTTTAAGGGCGAGTCTGTTGTATCGTTGGGGAATTGCGTATCATTTCGCAATCTTCCACAATACGAGCACGAAGACTCTGCGTTTTGTGCCGCTCGATACAAAAGAGCTTTCAAATGCCCCACAAATAAAAGTCTAGTGGGTTTTAGCGGGTTTTGGTCCGGAGGAAACCAAGTCTGTGATGAAAACTAGTAAACAGATATGTGCTTGCCAAAATTGTAATGAACAGGAAACAGTCGATGCTACATGCGGTAGTAAGGCAATGAAATGAGTCGCATGTCAACAGTACCCTCCTTTAAATGGAATACTAAACACTGGTGTAGAGCCTAAGAAAGAGCCTTCTCATCTTTACACCGTGCAATGTGGGGCAGTCGCATTTCAGCAAATTCACATCGTTCAGCGCGTCGCCTTTGTCACTCCGCGATTAACGCCCAGAATTGTTCGACGATTTAAAAATCCACCCATTTAAATAACGTAAGAACTTCCCTCCGATTTTAATCTACGGTTTGAATTTTGCAGGAACCTTTTGACGATGATGGAACGAACGCCACAATTCCTTGTTCTTTAATCATGTCGACGAGGCGCATTTTCATTTAAATGGATTTGTGAAGAAACAGAACTTCGAATATTGGGCACCATAAGCCCACACATGTTGCATCAGAAACTCTACACAGTGCAAAAGTAACGGCATGCTGTGGTGCTAGTCGGACACCGTGCACAGATCCATCCCACGACTTGAGTGACATTATATTAAAAGTTTCTTGTAAAATGAGGCTTACCACTATGTGGCTAGTGATAACTTAACGTGCTTCTGCCCCATCCTGTATGCAGCTCGGTCGCTAATTTAGACTAAATCACTAAGCATGAATGAAATCCACTTAAAGTTACAAATCATTCTCTCCTGAGAAATTTTAGCGGAGCGGTCATAAATCTCCAGGTAGCTGCACGACCAATTTGAGTGAATTCACCATCTTAACCGAACATAATATCCTAAGAGTAGGGAACTATTGACCCAACCACACACAGCACCTGAAGGGTTAAAAGAATCCATGCCTAGGGTACCTTATGCTGTCACGTAAAAAAGTTCAGTGCGATACAATCAAATCAATTAAGAGTGTTTTTTATTTATTTATTTTACGAAGCGTTGAAACGTTAAAATGTATATTTTTTCCTATTGACATGTCGGCCAACACATCTGTTTATGCTTCGTCATATGCGCTAATAGATTAGCCGGATTCTGGAGATGTTTTTGATGGGTGTTGAGTACATTATGAAAAAAATGTAATCTGATGGTTACCTTTAAGGTTGTTACAAACTACCACTAGTTCGCGCTATTGAGATATTACTATTACTATTTTCGAAACAGTTAACATTTATTATTATGAAAACAATTGCAACTTACAAATTGAGCGAGTAATTTGTTTACAGTGAGCGTTTAAACAAATTAACTTTGTGAAAAAATGAACATTTCACGTGAATGTTTTCGTTGGATGATTTTTTTAAGTTTTAGTAAAGTCCTAACTCAACGGCAAATCATAGTATTGCTTCGTTCAGCTTTTGGTAATGAAGCACTATCAGAAAAGGCTGTTTACATTTGGTTTGCAAAATTTCTTCGTCGTCGTGAGTCCGTCAGTGATGAACTTTGTGAAGGTCGACCAAAATCGATTGTCATTCCAAAAACATCGATGCTGTGCGCAACATGATTGAAGAAGATCGGCATGTGACTTACAGTGAGATAGAGACATCCTTAAGCATATCGAAGACTGCAGTACATTCGATTTGGCGTGAACATTTAGCTGCGAAAGAGACCTGTTCCTGATGCATTTCTAATAATTAGATCGAACCCATTAAAAAATACGCTCCTGTTAATTGGTGTAATGAAATGCTCCAAAAATCCCATATAGGAACTGCAAAATATACAATATCAATATACAATAACGTACCATGTGACGAAACTTGGATATGTTCATATGAACCGGAAACTAAGCAAATTTCCATGAGAATGAACCAAATCCCACAAAAGTTGCTCGTTTATAATGATAGGTTTGTTTCTTCAGTTGTACTGGACATGCCGCAACCACTCCTTTAGAGCATCGAAGAACAAACAGTTAATGATGAATGATATACACAATTTGTTTGTCAGAAGTCACCGACGAAATCAGGAAAAACAAACGAAAACGTCGCATCATTCTTCATCATGACAATGCCAGCTCTCACACAACATGTTAAACAATGATTATTTAAACGGATAAAAACAACATCGAATTAATGTCTCATTGCCCGCATTCACCTGATTTATCGCCTAACAACGTCTTTTTGTTTCCGAATGTCAAACAAAAAATGCTTGGACAGCGGTTTGCAACACTCAAGAAGCTGTTGAAACCTTTAAAAACCATGTTCTTGAGATACCAACTTCAGAGTGGAAAAATGTTTCGAGAATTGGTTTGAACGCATGGAAAGTGTAGAAATATTAAAGGCGAATATTTTTTTTTGGGGGGGGGGGGAAGTTTGTTTTTTTTTTTTCCGAGTTTTTGTAACAACTTAAAAGGTAACCCTGCTGTCAACCTTGATAGCGTTAAATAATTAGTGTTCACCAAAGAATTCAGCGTATAATACAGGAAATTTACATTTTAAAAACGCTCAATCCATACAGCTATTAAATTACCAAGTTGAAACTTCCAAAAGGTAGTTGTAGTTCAAGAATTAAAATCGCATGTTTATCCGCAGTTAGTACTTTTCTGGTATTATTGATATGATTATGTGTTTTTCCAACTATAAGCAGTTTACAAGGGAATGTCTCGATTTATTCACGAAGTACCCTTGCATGATCACAAAATAAGTATATGGAGTACTGCAACTACAAGAGCCCATATTTTTTTCAATATACTGTAAATTCAGAAAGTTTTCGAAAGCAAATACTCCCACATTTTTTTTAACCATTATCCTACGAGAAACAATATGAATATTTTTCAAGAAGATTCCGTTACAGCCGACACTTGTCATAATTCTCTGCAGGTTTTGAGGGTGATTTTTAAATGCCACTCGTTTCTAGAGGGTTACATCCATCACTTTTCTCAGATGTTACCGCTTGCAGCTATTATTTGTGGGAAGTCCTAAACATCTGTTTGTTGATTTGGTTTATTTACGGACGCTCTTCAACATCTCAGGTCATCGGCCTCCTATTCAATTCAGGGCGTGAAACGGCCGATCAATTTTGCTCAGAAGTATCTTCTTTCAGGCTTGAGGTTCTTTTACGAGCCCTAAATGTACGCAAAGGGACCCACAGCTTTACTTCCCTTCCGAAAGAAGCCATACTTAGGATTTTTATCAAAGTTTGTAGAAATAATCGTCATACTATAACTGAACTGAAACACAGACATTGGAATAATATTGAGACAAGTTTTACTCGTTGACTCGTTATGGCAAGCAAACAAACAACTACAACAACAACAACAACAACAATAATACATGCATGATTTTTTTAGCCAAAGTGAGGCGAACATTTCATATATGGGGATATTACGGGTCGATAAGGCCAGGAGCCTTTAGACGCTTGGCCAGCAGATGTCCGATAGAACATATATATTATTATAAATACAGTTTATACGCTAAATTAATTTTTTTTCCTTTTCTTTTTCCTTCTTTTTCCTTTTTTCCTTTTTCCTTTTTTCCTTTTATTTTAAAATAATTGGGACAGTAACTTAGATGGCATGTTGGTTTCAAAATTAACCCATGTTGTGGAGCCAAAATGTGGAATGGTAACTTCGACGACAACGACTGGCCCACTTGTAGTCGGCCCCACTGTGTAAGTTTGAAATAGTTGTGGGTTGCCTTCGCTGCTAATTTATGTTGACTCGCTGATGAAGTTACTTTACTACTCCTGTTCCCATTTAGAAGTAGCAAAGGTTTCAGGGGATTTAGCTGATTATTGATCTTGAATCAATAGGTTAGGAAGAGGTGCCGATGACGCAAATAAATACGCGTCTAGGAGTAAATGTAGATGATGATTTATTAAATAACTCTCTTCAAAGGACCTAAGTGCTCTGCCGTTTGTCGGTTAAATGCTGCAAAATGTCACGGAATGCCTAGCAGGATAATTAACAGAATATAGCAGAATGTCCGCTTGAGTATCGAATGCCTGAGACTGTCTTTCTCGGTCTCCAAATCTGCCTTTATTTACAGAATTCGAATCCGTTGTTGGGATGCTTAAGTCCCGCGGAATTTACAAAAGGGTCTAAATTTATCACTTTAAATCCAGTTCTCTTACTGACTAAATTCGAGATTATCTCCACTGGCCTGATTCGTTCTTTATTTACTCTTTAAAAACCTCTCTTGCAATTCGATGATTTAAAAGTCTTAGGCAGTTGGGGTTGTTTACCTCTAGTGGGACTTTAACCCCCACATGCTTGCATAAGTTGTTGAAAACGGCAGCTTTTTTTTTTTTTCTTTTTTCACAAGTCTTTTAAAGGGTCGAACAAAAGGATTGCGACCTCAATTGTACAAAGGGACGTGGTTTTCATCAGCTTTGCCATGGTCCGAAGGGTTGACGGCAGGCAGGTGCTTTCTTGCAACTATTTCGTATACACAATATATGAGCAATAATACATTGATAAACGTACATTACTCGCGATTACCACATATCGTTTAAAGGAACACATATCAACAATAATAATAGTAACCACAATAATAATGACAATATTAATAATGATAGCAATAATAGTAATTATAATTATGATATTAATAGCTATAGTAATAGATGGGGTGAAGCCATTAATGCTGTTTCACAATATAGAAAAAATTAAACGCAAGAGAGCATTTTAAATATCGCTTTTCAGGTACATATCTAATCCTAATGGCCTAATTTCACTAATTTTCTGAAACTTTTTTCTTATATTATTTAAATGGTATATACCGAATTTTGTTGTAAGCAACAAATATTGGTGCCGCTAGAGCAAATTTTAATTTGGGGTTTCAGCTAAACCACCACTCCTAATAACCCGATTTCCATGATTTTCAGAAACTATTTTTCTTGTTTTATTTAAATATTAAATTTTATGTATTATGAATTGTCGTTGCGGAAAAAAAAACAAATATTAATGCCGCTAGAGCGATTTTGAAATTTTGGATTTCAGGCAACCCCTCCTCCTTATAGTCCTATTTCACTAATTTTTGTATAATATTTTACGTATTTTATTTCAAAGACATATATCGAGTTTCCTTTAAAAATATTTAACATAGCGGCCGCTAGAGCGATTTTTAAATTTCGCTTTAATCCCCACTCGTTTTTCAGGTATACCCCGATTGTGCTGCTTTTCGGAAACTACTTTTATCAATTTATTTTAAAGAAAACTCCCGAGTTTCTTTGAGATAAAGCAAAAATTACAGCTGCTAGAGATATCTTTCAAAAAAAGTAATGTTAAGTAAAAATTGCAGCTGCTACAGTGATTTTTCAATTTTTTAAAACATTTTCGGCTTGGGTTAACCCCCACCCGCTATGGCCCAATTTTGCTCGTTAACGAACTCGACGAAGACAGACATGTTTATAATTTTTTTTTTTTTTTTTTTGGTCTTTTTCGGTGCCTAGTAGGTAGAATCTATGGAGGTTTGTAAAGACTATTTAAAACGATATCCATGGGTACAGACGCAATAGCTTACATTCCTTTGGAATTCGCTAAAACAGGATGATTATGCAGAAAAATGGCATAATGTTTATATGATCTCTAACCGAATTATGAATTTCAGAATAGCCAGATTTCTGTTACTTTTTAAAACAGCCTTGTTCTCCTTAGGGAAGGTTCCACTGTTCTAAATGCACTACCTGTATAATTCGGGATCTCTATGTACAGTGGTAGATTTATTTGTATTTTTAATTAAGCGCAGCTATTTTAAGGCAAAGTGATCTGAAAAATGTTTCGTATTTCTGTTACAGCTTAAGCAGGAATCGTCAGAGAACAGCATAATGCCGTCAGCAGTCATCAAGCAGGAGCGGCCAGATGATTCGTGTGGGGCTCGATCCCTGGGTTCCATGCAGAAAGTCCCATCTCTTAGCGACCTTTCCGACCCCGAAAGCTCTCTAGGTAAGCGTTCTCAGCACTTGATATACCAGCTTAAGTAGTCCACGGTTTGTGGAGATGATGCATCTCTTCAAGTGCAGTTTGTTTTTAAGTCTTGTCTATTTCTCCATGTTCATTGTGGAAAGTGACCCACATGCTCTATTTTTGGATTTAAGTAATATCATAGGAAATCTGAATAATTCAGGTTGATAAATAATGGTATTTTTAATTTTTATTCTTTTTATATTTGATTTTCATTATATATATTTTTCATCCAACTGGTATATGAGTCGTTTTATATATACACGGAATTTAATTATAAACCTTGTTCACTGATGCGGCGTTTTAAGTGTTGGCTGCTAAGCACGGAGCTTTCAACTTCACTTCCTAAAAGTGTATACGGCTCACCTCATACAGAATATGAAAATAAACATTATTTTCGTAATAAAGTAATGTTCGGAAATGCTTCGTTTTCAATATAAAAGACAGAACTCATCACTCACCTTATGACTGCATTTATGTTTCAGTTATTCTTGTTACCACGTAAATAATGAACAACTGAAGTTGTTATATATCACAAAATATCTTCTCTGAGATATGTTTATTTAATTTCATGGTATTAAAATGCATCGGTATACAAATATTCAAATTGCATAAGGCGTTTGGAGCAACTTACGACAGTGTTAATTTGGCAAGCGAATCTATCAGCAGAGCTCGTTCACCGCCACATTCCTTCCATGCACACTACAAGACTGGATCAACGAGAAAGTGGTACAGAAAGTAAATTCAGGAACGAATCGAACTGTTAGAACATTATACTTTGATTTGCAGAGGTTTGAAAATAATCCACGAACTAGCACTCGAGCTGTTGTCCATTCGATGAATACAGTCATATGTCTGCATGGAGAGTCTTAAGTCACATTGAAAAGCTTTCATTTCGTTTTCAAAACGTACAAATATTAATTCCAAATGATTATCCTAACAGACAACAATTTGCTGGATGACATTTACACATCGTTAACAACGAGTCAGATTTTGCTAGACGCATATTATGGACAGATGATGCATGTTTTTTAAGAGGTGACTTTTTAATACACGATAGCTACATTTGGAGAGACACACACCCTAAAGGTGTGGAGAATCTCCGCAATCAATGAAACTTTCTGTAAATATTTGGTTTGGATTTGTTGATAACTTTCTGATGGGGCCATATATTAAGCCTACACGGTTGAATGAATAAGTTTATGGTAAGTTTCTTGTGGAATGTTTCGAGAGTTACTTGGAGATGTTCCGATTATGATCTTTCAATGCTACGGTACAACCACAAATTGTAGCAGAAATTGTCGAAATTACTTAAATATACATTTTCGAATCGTCGGGTAGGGAGAGCAGGTTCAGTTGCTTGGCTGGCACGTTCCCCAGATATGACTCCTTGATTTTTGTGTTTAGGGTCTTATTAAATCAATTGTTTATGAAACACCCGTAAATCTTCTTTTGAAGATCTTCGTAACCTACCAAGATATGTCGAAGGACTTGTCATAGAGTGCAAAGTTCATCTTCTGCACCACCTCAACAAAAGAGAAAAATAAGAAAATCGTGATTCGAGCTTTTGTGGATGTTGCAAATTGTACATTCTCTGGCTTCTGCGTTTTTAAAAATGTAAACTTTTTATTTCACCCTTTTTCGCGTTTTCTGTCCTGTCGATCTATACATATGTTCTTTTCCCTTATGGATTTCTTTTTTTGTTACATACATTTTAAATGAGTTTATTGCTCAGCGTGTTTCCCCGTTTGTTTATGTTACTGTCGTGACACGTTCCTTCCTTCCTACCTACCTATTCCTAGCTTTTCCCCAGCCAGACCGTGACCGCCCTCCCCAGTTCTTAATGAGGATGCTAGTGATTATTCTATTAGAGGCCAGCTTACATACATCATTCTCTCTGCCTCTTTCACCTTGTGACCACTCGCGCTCTCCGCATGCACCCTTTCTAGCCTACTTTGCATCAATGTTCGGCTTCAGTGTTTAATAGCTGAGACAGAAAATAATTAAATTCATTAACCTGAAAACACTCTTAAGTCTAAAGTTAACACTCCGCTAATAATATTTCAACAATATGGAAACAAATTATATCTTTATCTAAATCTGCCTTCCTGCATCTTAGTACCCAGAGCTCAAGAGGTAAACACAAATTTCCCTGATCGTTAATTATAAATATCGAGTATATAACCTCGTATATAACATATCCACAACAGTCGAAACAATAGTGTTGACATTTTTATAATTCATAATTATGGTATCTACATAGAGCGTCTCGATTCTTTTCTACCAACTGTTAAAAAATTAAATACTTACATGAGATTTAAGCATCACGGACTTTTGGGTTTAGGAATAAGTGACCAGGTTAGGCTTAACCAGCGAGGGATCATTAGCGTGCTAAAACTCTTTCTTCATCATAATCCTGTCACAAGTGCCTGGGTTGAGCGTCAAGGTTCTTGTGCTTTGAGAAGAATTGTTCTGAATTTCCGTTTAACGAGGTTATGGCAAGGGATGTGAAGAGGAAAGTATTGCCGTATTTACGTAAATTCTAATGCGCACATTTTTATCCAAAGTAATATTGAAATTTGTGGTGAGCATTAGACTGGAGTGCAAATCCGTTCCGTAGTTCGGCGGTATTCTTTATATTTATTGTTGCATAAAGCGTTTGAATTGCAGGTAGTCACGAAATGGAAGGCAAGCAGAGAACATCATCTTATGATGCTACTTTCAAGCGTAAAGTAATTCTTTATGCTGAAAAAAAAGAAAGAAAGAAAGAAAAGAAAAGAAAAGAAAAGAAAATAAAAGAAAAAGATAGAAGAAAGGCAGGAAGCTGAGAGCAATGTTCGCTTGTGGCGGTAACAGAAATTGACAATATTTGCAACTAAAACTAGTAAGAAGAAATTCAATGGTCCTCACAAAGGATGACATCCTGACATTAAAGAAAAAGTTTTATAATTCGTACATGAAAGAAGGGAGAATGGGCAACATGTGACTAGTGACACCATAAGAAATAACTTTTTCTTCTTTGACGTACGCCAACTGTTCTGACAACAGCACGAGTGATAGATTTTGCTCCAGTGCTCCAAGATGTAACAAATAGTTCACTTATAAATACTATGTTCTGATCATTCTAAAAGCGGACGGGCTTATTTCTAAGAGGCCGTACAACATTTTCTTTTTTTTAATGATTTTTATTTCCAAATTTGGGGTTCGCATTACATTCAATGTCGCATTAGATTCGCGTAAATACGGTTGATATTCGTAAAAGAAATTGGTTTGATAGAAAAACTGTTACAGTTGTCAGATTTAGATGATTATTGCTAACGTTTGGAAATTAAATTGTAATGTCGTTAAGGTGGTTCACTATCATGTACATACACTTGATGAATAATATTATGTCTTTTAGATATTCACTATTTTATGCCAAAAAAATAATAACATGCGTTCCAATAAGCTATCTGCCGGCACGCGAACATAATGTTGTAGATGAGTGTGTATAAGCAATATATAGATACGTTTCCTCATGTTTTAATGTTTTGGTTGATAATACAGAGAAAATAGGATCGATAAACGTAGAATTCCTAACTGAAAATAGCTTGTATTTACGGAAAGGGGGGGGGGGGTTCTCCAACAAATCCGTACATCGCTTATCAAGGAATATTTTTTTTTTCTCTAAAAGCTCAACTCTAAATTGCTAAAATTGCAACCTTACAGAGCTACTATCTAACAATTTTTCTCTGATTGAGCTTGATTTCATTTACATTGAAACTAAAGGCTCCGAAGTACAGAACATTCACCTAAGTTTTCTTGCATGATGAAGTCATTGCTGTATGGCGTGCAGTAACTGCCATATACTGTAATTTCACAGAGGTATTGTACGCAAATACTCGTACTTATTGCTTTAATAATAAACCAAACAAGATTCTTTGGAGGCTCTAATGGAAGTTTGTTACGTCGAAATCAAACACCAAGTAATATAATGTGCGTGCCTTTATTAATCAAATTTAGGAAGCATTTAGTTAATGGGGAAATTACGGATCGAGAAGGCCAGCCTCTGCTATTAAGGTGGGCGATTAATATTTTTGCGCTTGCCCAAAATACTCGTTTTCAGTTGTTGGCATATTTACGGTGGCTCTTTAACATCTTTGGTCATTAGGGCCCCATTCAATTCAAGGTTGAAACGACTCATAAATATACGATTATGCACTATCTAAATATATTCTCATTTTTTTAGCGAATTCCTAAGGACTATTGCGGTTGTATCCATGAAACGATTTTTGAAAAATGTCTTCAATTCTCTATAGATCTTAGAATTAGACATCGAAAATGAAAATGAAAAAATTGAGGCCGTTAAGACACGCACTCGTGAGGGTGAGGTCTGGGGTTCGAATCCCGCGAGGACCGTCTTCCCTGACTGAGGTTTTTTCCAGGTTTTCCTCGGTTCTCATAAATGGCAAATGCCGGGGAGGTATCCTAAACTTAGGCCTGGAACGTTTCCTTCCTTAAAAAATCCTTTCCCAACGTATCATTTCATCTCATGTGTCCACCGCTTGTGGTGCCTCAGTATTAAAAACGGACGTTAAACACCATTAAAAAAAATGAGTGCCTAGTAAGTAGGTAGAATAAATTGGTGGAGTTCCGCTAACGCTCTCGCGGTTGCAATTTTTGTTTTTTCTCAAGAAACTCGGCATAATGGTTACTTGGTGTGTGTTAATTCAAATAAAATAAGAAAATTAGTTTTCAAAAATCAGTGAAAGCTGTCAATAGAGGGAGTTTACCTGAAGTCCAAAATTTAAAAATCCCTTTAGCGGCATTAATATTTTATTTTTCGCAACGAATCTCTGTATCATTTAAGTTAAAAAAAAAAAATGTCGTTTCTGAAAAACTGGGAAATCGATCCATTAGAAGTAGGAATTTACCTGAAACTAAAACAATTACAAAAAATAATTTCTTTTTTCACAACAAAACTCTGCATATGCCATTTAAATCAAATAAGAAAAATAGTTTCTGAAAATCAGTGAAATTAGATTATTAGGAGTGGGGGTGTACCAGAAACTGAAAATTTAAAAATTACTCTAGCAGCACCAATATTTGCTTTTTCGCAAATAAACTCCATATATATCATTTAAATAAAAAAAAAAAGTCTCTGAGTATCAGGAAAATCGGGGTCATTAGGAGTGAGGGTTTACGTGAAATCCAAAATTTAAAAATCGATCTAGAACTATCGATATTTGTTTCTTAACAACGAAATTCGTTATATACAATTCCAATAAAATAAATACAATAGTTATGAAAATTAGATAAATTGGATCTTTAGGAGTAGCGGTATACTTGAAAACCGGAATTTAAAACGCGCTCTTGCGTTTAATTTTCTCTGTATATTGTTTTAAAATAAAAGGACAAATTAATTCAGCATATAAACTGTATTTATAATGATGCAGATGTTTTATATTTAACAAAAGCATCGTCGTGGAGATAGTAAATGTGAAATATTAATCTTAGTTTTAGAGTTATATTTGTATGTAAGAGCGCTCTGTAATAAACTTCAGAAAATGTTTGCGTTACATGTTTTTACTATAATAATATTTAAATTAAATTTTAAATCCAATAAAAAAATGTGATACTTTCGATTGTTTATTGTTGACTGTATATATTTGCGTAGTACATTGTAATGGTTTTCAAACAGTAACGTATATTTATTTTATTAAAGTGTATGAACATCTTAAATACCCAATATAACTCGAAACTTTGTTATTTTTCTCTATTTTAGTGAATGTAAAGACGATATCAAGGGGTAAGTTCATAAACATGGTTACATATAAAAGTGTTTAACATTTTCCACAAATAGACCTTTTTCTATCGATGGTGATATATTTCATTTAATAAATATTGTACTATGCATCTTGTGGTTTAATATTAATAATAATAATAATAATAATTATTATTATTATTATAAATTTGATTTCTCTTTTGTAATACTTGATTACAAGAATTCTAATTTTATCCCGTAATATCACACAGTAATGCCATAACTTATTTCATTTCATTAGTTAGTAAGTCCATTATTTGGATCTCATATTCTCTTTTCAAGTTACCGTACTAGTTGAGGAATTCGCTTAGTTTTTGCAGCTCCTGCGTGAAGGACTTTTATTTTAACCTATACATGAACCCTTATTTCGCAATTCTAATTTTATTTAAGCATTGTAACATTACAAATACAAATAATTGTGATTCACTGCTTAAAGTCTTAAGCTTAAAACGATATGCTTGAAGTTTCATATGACATTTAGGACGGATGTAACCCTGACAACACAACTGCAGCTTCCCGTAACTCTTGTGTGTTGAATTCCCGTAGACAAATGAAGTGACAGGGGAAGTGTAGAGGACCTGACGAGACAGCCTATCAAATAGCGGGCATTAGCAACGTACTCAATTTACGAACGCGAACATCACAAGAAATGCCAACAACGACCGCCGCTTCTACGGTATCTTTATCACTATTAATAATAACCCAACACCCACCCGCACGTTAACGGCTCCCCAAGGCAGTGTTTTTGAAACATCGTATGTCATCTACTGTTGCAGACAAGCCGACCCTAGTGTTCGGGCATGAAAGCACTTATCTGTTGACAGTCAGCAATTAGTTTCATCGTGTTTAGTGTACCATAAGCTGAACACCTAGGTAGAGTAACCTTAAAAAATAATATAAAATCCAATTTATTGCATTATTAATTAATGAAATGAAATAAGTGATGGCATTACTGTGAAATATTAATATTAGGAATCTTGCAATCTATGAGTATTACAAAAGAGAAACAACATTTTTAGAATTATTATTGTTATTGTTGAGATTAAACAAAAATATTAATTGTATATAATTAATTAAAAGAAATATGTGACCACTGATGGACGAAGCTATACTATTAGGGAATTTTTAATGTAACTATGTAACTGAGCCCTTGATATCATCTTTACATTCACTTAAATACAGAAATAACAGAAAGTTTCAAGTTACTTGTGTATTTAAAAGATGTTCATGTTTTTTGATAAAACAAAAACATAGTTTTTATTCAGAAACAAATACAATGTACAAAGTAAAATCGTTTATTGTTGATTGTGTGTAGTTATTAGTAGAATTCTGTTTCACGGAAGTATTAGTATTAGTCGGACACTGGTAATTTGTGTAAATTTTTTTACAAGTGTAGGAATTATGGTAACTTCAAATACTAGCACAAAATTTATTATCTTTTTAATGATTTTGGGTGTCAGTTGACCTAAATGTACGAATTATTAGCGAAAGGGAATGATATTGATGAGTAGGAATATGTATTGAAATAATCCCTTTTGATGCAATTTCCCCCGTTTTTGTTTTGTTTTGTTTTTTCTTATAACGAGAATGTGATTGTCAAGCAATGTAAGCAATTAATAAATTATTAAATGGAGTAATAAAATAAATGACTGGGAGCAATCGGGAAGCTCGATTGTGCTGCCATCTCGACGATTGAAATTGATATTCCTAAATGCAGGTGCAAGAGACTGTCGTCTCTAAGTGCATTATTACGCAGGAATATTATGCATAATAATTTAAATTATTATTATTATGTATGAGAAAAAATCAACACATATTTAGTAAGAATGACAATAATTCGCTCTGAACATTAAAAAACCCTAAGGAGTAAATATAACCTAATTCAAGATATAGGGACGTATTTTTATTTATTTATTTTTGTTTATTTACGGACGCTCTTTAACATCTCAAGTCATCAGCATCCCATTCAATTCAGGGCGTGAAACGGCCGACAAATTTTGCTCAGAGGCCTCTTCTTTCAGGCTTGATGTTCTTTTTCGTACCGTAAATGTACGATACGGGACCCACAGCTTTACTTCCCTGCCGAAGGAAACCATCTTAGTATTTTTACGCCGAAAAAATACATCGATCCTGTCCAGGTTTGAACCCGCGATCTTGGATTTAGAAGGCAAATACGGCTACACTACACAATC
Source organism: Metallyticus violacea (assembly GCA_030762175.1). Lineage (NCBI taxonomy): Eukaryota > Metazoa > Arthropoda > Insecta > Mantodea > Metallyticidae > Metallyticus > Metallyticus violacea. The sequence continues at coordinate 101,881,065 of CM060843.1, read as the reverse complement.
AAGACCGACATAGCGACGTATGGCAAACAGCTGTTTCTTCATCTTACTCTTATATGTCGTCACTTGTGACTATTTGCTAATACTTTACAAGTGTTGCACTTCTTTCGTGGAACGGAAAGCTACAAAATCATGCTTTACAAGGACTTGTCCTAATACACTTGTATGTTAAGAGCATACTTTCGTGGAATTGGACCCTGGTTGCAAGTTTTGTATCAGCATCATTAAATTGTTTAAAACTATTGAATATTTTATCAATTACTTATTGAAGAACATAGTTTTTTTTTATTTAGACTAAGTTATCCATTTTCTCAAAAACCGCTACATAATGTACATTCAGGAGTGTTCAAGCTGCCTCGTTGAACTGAGAATTTACCGAAACAAGGAAGATTCCCTTTTGTTACGCAAGATTCAGTTAACACCTTGACTTGGGGACACGTGTAGAAATGGGAACTGCGCAGAATGCTATGCAAATGTCAATATGCGGTGCATTCATTTGTCTCTCCGGACAAACACCAAGGCCTGAGACTGAAGTTTAACCTTAGCGAGACGTGTTCATGTTTAGTGAATGCGTTTCTTAGAAGTCCTAATCTTGTTCTGGAAATGATAACTGAAATGTGCCTGTTGTAAGAGGAATGTGTTCATGTACTACTGAAGAATGCTTGCAGGTTCCAGGGAAGTTCGATCTCATACCAAACATGAATCAGAAATGTTCAAAGTGAAGCACATTTTCGCAGCCTCCTCTTTTCATATATACACTCAACAGAATTAATATGAGTGATCAAACGCCCTACTTAACTGAGCCTTTATTTGACCTTCATGCTCTTAAGTTAAATGAACAAATCGTGCACGTCTTGTAAATAGGCACCATTTTAATTAATTTAAATAGCCAATGTTGTTGGTTTTATCTGGGCGCAATAAGGTGATCTTGCCAACTTTGACGAAATATTACGATGTCACAGGATTCTTTCGTCCTTGGAAGGAACTGCAGTGCAAATCCGACACAGCAGCCTATCAAATTCTCCAAAGAAAAATTTACATTGATTATCCCAAGATGAAAGTACAGTTAGTGGAAAGAGGGGATACATGAAATAACCTCGGTGCAGCTGTTATAACCCATAAGGCGCCTAGGAACTGCTACTATCGCTTGTTTAAAAACCAGACCGTTACGTTTGCCCAATCTTACTAGCCAAACCATTTATGGAGCTATCTTAAAGAGTTTTCCATAACTTTCCAATGAGAAACTGATGCGACAACATTGGCCTGCTTTAAAGAAAACCTGAAGTTGCTGTTTTCTTGGTCAGTTAATTTCGAAAAAATAAAATATTTTATATGTAGTACCTTTGAACCCTCACACACTATCTCGTGATTCCCCTGAACGACAGCGATGCTGTTAACACTAAAAATGGAGGTTGTAAGTGACGTACATTATTGACAAAGTGCGGTTGTTGAATTTCTTTTAGGCAAAACGAGACCTTTAACAGTCAGAAACGTTTAGAAAATGTGTATGGGGAGATGAAGAAGGTAATAGCACTGTCAGTCATTGTCGGAAAAAATCATCAACGCTGCACTGGTCACACGTGCAATGATATAAGGACGATTGCGAATAGCAACCAAATATTCGTTGTTCAGCCTGATATCTCTGTAGAATCAACACAGTTATCTATTGGAATATTCAGCACTAAGTAAAGAGTTGTTTGCTGGAAAATATGAAATTTAAGGCATCTACAGTAAATTCAGGGACTCTTAAGGATTATTATTACTGTGTCTGAAAGCTAAATATGTAATATCTGAGAGATGACCTGTAGGTGAAACAATCCTTATAAAGAGATTATATTGTATATCGAAATTGAACAGTCCAATGTATTTGAAGATGAAATAAAAGGAGGGGAAAATGTATTTGGTGAACGCCGTTAATATTTACATTTTCTATAGCAAATGTGTTTCATTTATTGATAGCGGCCATAAATCAGTTTCCAGATGCATTTTTGTGCATAAAGATAAATTTGCAATGATTTTTTAGTTTTAATTTTTTTCTCTTTATACAAAATCGATAAACAATATGCTATTCTTATAAAAGGTTAATGTTTTTATTTAAAAGTTAGTATTCCTTTGAACTTTTAATTAAACACAATCGATATACAACGAAAGTAATAGTGAAATGTTCAACATAATTTGTAGTATTATTTAGATTTATTATTACAAAAATATTGGTAAATTGATTTAATTCCCACTTTGCATAGAAAAGAGCCTCACTTCAATATCTGAAACACATGAATAATAAACTGAAAATATGTTTTAATGTTATTTTCCGAAATTGAATTTTCGCAAGCAGTGGCGGCTCGTGACCTCTGTATAAGTGTGGGCCAAAGCCATACCCAAATAACGTGGGGAAGGTCTTTTCTCCCCGACATTCTCCCATATCTGCAGCACCATTGTACGCTTATGTTATAAATTTCTGGTTTATATGGAACTGTGCTAATTCAGCTATTAAAGTACGCCTTAGGTGTTAGTTCAATAAATTTTATGAATCGTTCAACGGTTTTGTCCCAATGAAGTATCGTAATAATAAGTTGTGACATGCATGCAATATTTGTGTTTCGTCCGCTTGTACAGAAGCGAAATTTGCCATTTATATTTCTTTTCTAATCTCATTCCTATAAACTCCTATAACTTTCGGTTGATGAGATCCGCACTTTCAAATTAACAGTTGATTTCAACTTGAAAATGGGTCTTCAATGAAAGATTGGCTTTATTCATTGCCACAAGATAAATGCTCTTTTTTGTAACTTAACAGTTAACACCGTGAACGTGAACGTTTCACTCATAAACAGTAAAGAAGCCACCCAATTTATTTCAAATGAAGTCAGAGTTATGCATAAAGAAGCTATGTGTAGAAGGTTGTGACATGTTCAAAATGGAATATCCAGCTGTTATTAAGTTCTTCACAAAAGAAGGACTTATTCCAAATGAAATTAAACAGCGACTGGACGGTGTATATGAGGAAGCATCCCTCTCATATTTTCCGTAAAAGAATGGACCAAACTTTTTCGAATGGGTCAAAAGCATTGAAGACGAACAGCGTGCAGGTCGGCCCTTGGTGGTGCTCACTCCTGAAAACATCGCTCGCTCGTGTGGAAGGAGAAATTAGCAAGACCTGTGGCTCAAATTTACAGAAATAGCAGCAAGCTGGGTCTTTCTAAAACAACAGCCGTTCGAATTATTCATGAACATTTAAACATGAATAAGATTAGTGCAAGATTTGCATTAGGTTGCAATCACTGAACCTACTCGAAAGCAGCTGTATCTCGTGGATGGGAAAGTAATGTTCGAAGAGCTATAAAGTATTATTTACAATTGAATGCAGAATTCTCTGACGTTGCAGTGCTGAGATTTTAACAATGACAGTCTTTTATGAGTATTCTCTCGCCTTAGAGTAATGACGAATCTCGGTTTGGGTATAACTTTTTAATGAGGATAAGACCAAGCGAAGCGTGTGATGGGTAAAGAAATATGGCCGACAATCACGCGACTTCTCTTCTGCTTAGCTGAGAGCGATTATCCATCTCGCTGTTATTTACTGAGTTCGTCCCTTCTGTTGACAATATGTGTTTTTAGCCTACTTCATTTTGTTCCATAAACAGAACAAAAAATCCGTAAAAATCTCCTAATTTGGGTATCTGCTCGTGATCTTCAAAAATCTTTCTCAATACAATTCCTTTATTCCTCATTAACTATTTCTTACTAATTAATCTTTCTGACCAAACATTTGTGGCTTTACATTGGAAGATAATATGAATTCCATCTTCCTTCTCCCACATTCCTGGAATAACATTTTCCCTCATTCCCCTAATCAAACCAGGCTATGTATGCCTTCTCTTTCATTTTTCTTGCTAATTAAAATATATTTCTCCTTTTCCGGTCATATTTTAAATTCCTTATAATATGCTAGAGAGCTTTTCTCCCTAATCTGTCACTGCCACGGGTGGCCGAGGTCGTTAAGGCACGGACTCGTGATCGGAAGGTCTGGGGTTCGAATCCCTCCAGGACCGTCCTCCCTGACTGAGGTTTTCTCCAGGTTTTCCTCAGTCCTCATAACTGGCAAATGCCGGGGAGGTACCCTAAACTTAGACTTGTAACGCTTCCTTCCTTAAAAAATATCCTTTTCCAATATATCATCTCATGTATTATCAGTGTCCATCGCCTGTGGTGTCTCTGTAGCAAAAACGGGCGTTAAACACTATTCATTCATTTCATTCATTTATTCATTCCCTAATCTGGACAAATGAAACTTGCCTATCCATATCTTCTATTCTTGATCTCATTTCCCTTCAACAACCTCTTTTAAAATATCCGGTTTTAACTCAAATGTCTCCTAACCCATTTCTAAATAACTGTTCTCTAATTTTATTTAACCAAGTATTAGTCATTAAATTCAATTTTTCCCCCTTTGGTATGTCGTTCATATTTTCACAATGTCAAGTGTCCAATAGCTCTAAATAAATATATCTATACTTTCTCCATCATTAACCCTCTGACACTCACCTTTCCTAACTCTATCAACACTCCTGCATTTGCTGTATTATTGGGTACTCACAAAATTAATTTACAGAAAATTCTTAGTATTAAATTCATAATGCACCATCCCTCCTCTATACCCCAAATTTCTCCTTCATAAATGTATTGTGTTTCAACCAAGGCAGAATAAAGTCTTTCAAACCACTTGATATTCGTTACTGGCTGGCATCCTATATTCTTATCGTTGTTATGGCCGTTTTTCCCTTCGCCAGTGCGGTTCTTTTCTGTTTTTTCCAACCTCCATTACTACTCAACTTTATGCCCAGATATGAGAATTCACTAACTACCTGAACTGCCATGAACCATTTCTCATCCTAACGCAGTTTATTTCCCATCTTAAAATCCACGATTTTAGTTTTATTCTGATACACCTACAATCCCCACTATCGATCTCACCTATAGCTAACTGTAAGCTAATTACTGTTATGGAACATACCACCAAATCGTCTACATGATTAATTGTAGGCATGTGAGTACAAACCTGCTTCAAGGTAACAAAAATATCATCAATAAACAAATGAAACAATATGGGGCTTACTTTACAACCTTACTTAAGCCCTCTCTCCTACCCTCCGGCACTAGTAGCTTCCCCAAAGCCACACATGACACAAAATCTGATTTTATAATATAATTCCTGTAATATACTGATAATTTCCTACTTAGGCCCTTCTTACTCAATTTGTACCATACAACTTCTTTATCCACCTTATCATATGCTTTTTCTAAATTAATTATAGCATATAATTTACCTCTTTTCTTTGCTAAATATTTATCTCTCATCATTTTAATTATAACTATATTATCCTTTGATATTCTTATGACTAATTTTCACTTCCAGTTCCAAAATTGGGTAACAACGCAATTCGTCCATAATTGTTTGGGTTACTTTCATTCCCTTTATCTTTGTACTTGGGATAGTATAAAATTGCCATATGCCAACTTTCTTCTCTTTAATTGCATTCAAAAGCCTAGTTAAACATGTGGATTTTCACACCAAAATTTAAAAACCTCTGTAGGTAAACCATCGATTCCTACTGCCTTATTTCTCTTAAATTTATGAACTTGACTATTAACTTCTTCCTGTGAAAATGGTCTATCCATCTCCATATAATTAATAAAAATCTGTAACTTCTAATTCCCCATTCATTAGACCTACTTACAAATGCAGTGTCGTTAGTAAAAAGCAAATGCTACCAACTTTTACGCGCCTGTCCCGCCTTCATTGATGTCCCTTTTAAATTATGAAATCAGGATAACACTAAGGTATTTTTAAACACACACACAGGGATTTGTATATTCTGTGCATTGCAAAGCGCATGCGTGCGGAATTTGTTATCGTAACCACCGGTCGTGGACTACGGCAAAGAGAATGAACGAATTCTCTATATTAACTTTATTATTATTGTCATAGAGATCCTCTATAATAGTTAATTAATATTTCAGGAAACCGTATAAACAACTTAATGAGATACTTTTCCTTTCTGGGAGGGATAATTATTGTTTCTAAATTGATTTAATTGACACGCTCAGTTTGTTCACGTTCACCTGCGTTAGGAATAAAATGATGCTTAAGTTTTGTGCCTTATAGTCTGTAGAGCTGTTCGGTGTGCCTTTTGTCTTCAAACTACAGAGAACACAATGGCTGGACGGGTGCAAATGGTTATGCAGCCAACATTGCTACGTGTTCAGACTTTGTATGACAGCCTTGAACAATGGGGAGTGTTGCAGGGTTGTCCAGAACTTCACAATCACAACAGAAAAGCCTTTACTGAGAATCTTCGTAAAGTACTGAGGGGCAGTTCCCTTCGTCTCTGAATTCAGATGACAAAGAATGAACAAGATAGCTTTTAATTGAAATAAACGCATTGTTAAAAAAATAAGGGAAAGGAAGAAATATAGCAACAGGTTAGGTGAGCATTTTGATGAACGGCTCATCTCTCAGACGGAATTGATTTCTTACGAAAGGAGCATAGCCACATAATGACAGTTTGTAATGTGTTATTAACGCTAAAGAAACGCACTATAATTTCAACATATCTGCTCTTCTTATGGTGTCTGGTATTTGACAGCGTTATGGAGTGTAGTCATTTGATAGCAAGTGTTGAACGTTGTTTGCCGTTAGTGCACACACCTCACACAGCCGCATTTCTCGCCGAATGTTTTCTTGTGAACCATGCCCCCTTAGCCTAGAGTCCTAGAGTCTGATGGCTAAACTTATTTAGAAATGACTGGGTCTCCATTGACATTGGAAGTGTAGCACATGACAACATTCCTACTAGTCCTTTTCGGGTTTCCTGTGAAAGGACGTGGGTGGAAGCACAATTTTGTTCTTCCAGAATTTTCAGTTCTTGCACAGCGGTAACAAATTTGCTTGTTTTCCATCTAAAGCGACGGATGCTTATCCAACAAAGTGTCTTTGGTTTCTGAAAGGAGGATTTTCCGGTGTTTCAGAACCGAAATTGCATACTTGTAATAGTTACGCGTTCATAATATACTGTATTTCTCGTAAGCAGAGAACCGCCACTGGTGGCCGAAGTTGTTAAGGCGCGGACTCGTGAGCGGGAGGTCTGGGGTTCGAATCCCACCATGGTCGTCCTCCCTGACTGAGGTTTTTTTCAGGTTTTCCTCAGTCCTCATGCCGGGGAGGTACCCTAAACTTAGGCCTGGAACATTTCCTTCCCTAAAAAAAGAAAAATCCTTTCCCAGCTTATCATTTCATCTCATGTATCACCAGTGTCTACCGCCTGTGGTGCCTCAGTAGTAAAAACGGGCGTTAAACACTATTAAAATAATTCGTAGCACAGAGGGATGATTTTTGTTGATGTTCTCGTGACATCGGATTTCAAATATATAGTGTTATGTGAATATCGTTATAAGCATAAATTAAGGGTACTGAAATGTGATATTTTTGTGTGCAGCATATATGACGTCATAACGGAGTTTATAAGCAGCTTTATCACATTATGGTTCACCGTTAGTGCTATCATGCAAAAATATTTGAAATAGTGTGGCTTCCATAACTCGATTCATTCTCATTTATATTAAATATCTGCTTCTTTCATACATGGATAAACATTTCCTCCTTCAAAGATACAGGTATTTCCTTCAGAACAATATAAGCATTATTTTATCAACCTATTTATGAGGGTGGTGTGATAAGTAACTTTGTTAAGAGAGGGCAACAGGAACATCTGCATATGTGGTCATATGTATCAATCTTCTGTAGTCACAAGTCGTTTTGATTTTAATTCATTGTTTGGAAGATGTTCAAACACAAGCGTTTCGAATGACAGTTTTTTTTAATGTTGTTTAACGGCCGTTTTTACTACTCAGACACCACAGGTAGTGGACAATTGACACTTGAGATGAAATGATAAATTGGAAATGAAAATTCTTTTTAAGGAAGAAAGCGTTCCAGGCCTAAGTTTAGGGCACCTCCCCGACATTGGCCATTTATGAGGTCTGAGGAAAACCTAGAAAATATCTGTCAGGGCGGACGGTCCTGATGGGAATCTAACCCTGACCTCTCGCTCACGAATTCGTGCCTTAAAGACCTCGGCCACCCTTGGCGGTCAAATAATAGTGAAAAATATAGAAGATTGGGAATAGTGTTATGATTCAATTCTTTTTTCTGGGAGGGAAAACACCATATGAACTTCATGAGAGCATTGCGCCTACATTGGATGACGCAACCAATTTCTATGAAACTGTTCGACTTTGGGTAAATGACAGAACAAGCATCAAAGACGCACAACGTCCTCCAAAATCAGCTGAAAGGCCAGAAATAATTGATAAGGACATGTTGTTTTGGTGTTAGACCAGAGAAAGTGCCCGAGTAAGCAGAGCCCATAGATATCTCAACTGAGCAGGTTCTTTTAATTTGTATGATGAATGACATATGAAAAACTTTTCACGTGGTGGGGGCAGCGGAATCGTATGCGAACATCGGCCGATGTATGGAAATGTCTAAGAAGAACCCGACAGATTTTATGCTATTTTGTGCCTATGGACAAAACGTGGATTCATTACTGTACGCCGGAAACCGCACGAGGGGAATCGGCTCCAATAAATTGATGGTTTAAGTATTTTTGGAACGCAAAGGAATTCTTTTGATTGACCACACACCACTTTTGGAAAGACTAAGAACAGTGTTCGCGGAAATACTTCCGAAAATGGTCAAAAATTAAGGTTTTGTTGCACCACGACAATGCGCCGATATATCCAAAGCGCGTCACTCAGGACAAGTGACCGAAATGCTTCCGCATCCAACCTATCCACCTAATTTCAGAATACCGTCTGTTCTGAAACTCTAAGCTTTTGTGGCTGAACGTAAATTTAAGTGAATAAATAGGTCATTCAGGAGGCAAAGGAGTATTTTGAGGACCATGAAGAAACCAATTTCCACAAGGAAGTGACGAACCTGTAGGAACACTGGTGTAAGTGCGTTGCACTTAACAGGGGACTATGTCTAAAACTGAAGTTGTTTTCTTTAATATAAAACTAAATTATTTATCAAAGCACGCTCATAGTTTGAATTTAAGTATAAATTATAGAAAGGGAAACTGAAAAAAGAGCTAAGAGAAGTGGGTGGGGAAAATAATATAAATTGATTGTGAAGCTCAGATGAAATAGAAATAAACATGATCTGGGCCCTATTCTACAAAAGTATGGTCTAATACATACAAGACTATTAGTACAAGTCTTGTAATTTTCTGTTCCACGAAAGATGTGCTACATTGGTAAAATATTAGTAAAAAGTTACAAATGACGTCATATTAGTGCAAGATGAAGGACTGGCTGTTTGCCATACGTCGCAATTCCTTCAATTAGGTTATGTCCACTCCTTGGGGATTTCTAATGTACAGAGCGGATTACTGTAATTTCTGCTAAATGAGTCTTGTATTTTTCTCAGATGTAATGATAATTTAAATACTTTATTATTTATTTATCGATATTCAAGCGTAATAATCTACTTTAAGAAAGCGGTTCCTTACAGCTACATTTAGGAGCATTAATTTCAGCCGTCGAGAGATGACAGAAGAATCGAGCTTCCCGATTGCTATGAGTAATTTATTTTATTAGTCCATTTGATCATTTATATTTATTTATTTGTTTGTTTTCATTGCTTGACAATCACGTTCTCATTATAAGCAAAAAAAAAAAAAAAAAAAAAAAAAAAAAAAAAAAAAAAAAAAACCTGATAAAATTGTGTCAAAAGATATATTAGTTAAGAGAATGAAGAATGAAAAAAAATTATTTTCGTGGCATATAGCAAGAACCTTAAAAATACGTTAACTAAGATGCTGGTCTGAAATATGCAGTTCAAACAGAAAACGTCAATATCAGCCATAAGCCGTACTTAAATTACACTTAATTTAACTTTGTCATTGTAACAAATATTTATTTATTCTTTCTTTATACATAATCCTGCTCATCGTTATAATCACTTTCGCTAATACTTGGCACATTTGAGTCATAATAAATAAATAAATAAATAAATAAATTATGTGCTAGTATTTAAAGTTGCCCATATTTCTACACTTGTAGAGAACTTTTTACAACTTACTAATGCTCGACTAATAGTAATACTTCTATGGAACAGAGCAACGAAAAATCACTATTACATTTGTAAGTATAGAGTTGCAAAGTACAAGTGTAGCAGAAACCTTTGTGCAACAGAATGTTACTAATAAATGCAAGTTACTTGTCCATAATGTATTAAAGCATACTTTTGTGAAACAGGGCCCTTGATAAAATTCAGCCATTTATTATACCAACTTGCGACTTGGTCAATAGAATTGTCTCCCACTGCATGTTGACTCTATAACAACAAGACGGAGTGGTAGAATAAAGCGAAAGGATGAAATAAAAACAGAAAAATGAATTGGTAGGGAGTGCAAATGATTGCCAAGAATTCCTCAACAACTACATGCTTTCTGTTGATCGACTCGCCGCCGCAAAATAATCCACTACCCGTTTGGCATGTGCGGTCGACTTGTTTCATTCACGGATAGTCTAATTGTAATGCTGCGCAGCACTCGCTCCGATTGATGGACAAGCTCCATTGTCCTGAACCCAGACTTATTTCACAGAAGCGATACCATTGAATACAGAGATTGGGACTTCAAAGGCGGACTTACTTGGCTGCAAGACGACACCACGCTTTTCCTTCATATGACAGTTTTTATATGAAGATAGCAACGTTGGAGAACAGTGCACGTATTTTGAATAACATGCGGCCTGGCTTTGTGTGTGGTTTGAATGTCAGCGAAGGGTGTGAAAACGGAGACATGCCTGTTTATGCTACTCGGAAAACGAAGACAAATATTTGACAAGTTATATTGTGAAGAAATTTGAGGTTGAACGCTGCCATCCGGATGTATTTTCCACCCATTCAAACAAACATCTGGTTTTGCACACCCGAACATGTTGTTCTTCGTCATGACCATGTAATTATTACGGCCGTCGCGGTTCAAGTCACCGTGCTAATGAAACATTATTTATTTGCACTTTTAAAATGCCTGTAGTGTTGTCAGGTTGGAAAGGAGAATTGAAAACCACGTATGACAATCATTTATTGCAAAAGAAACATCTTTCACAGCCAGCGAATTTGAGTGTGTCAAAGGATACACTGCTAACTGTAAGAGAAGAAGAAATCACCAAGAATTATGGGAGCGGTTTTAGAAGCGCAAATTACCCAACATGTACAAAAGGTACAGCTGCAGTTTCAGTGTCAATAGCACCAATCTTAAATTTGTAAATATTGGGTAAGCATAAAACACGTATCATAATTTGTGTTGTACACAATTCTAAAGCTAATTCTGACCTTACTATATTTTCACGATAGCCTTCCCTTCCGTAAAATTTCCATTTCGAGACTTTTAGTAGACAAGGCGTGTACTCATAAATTTTGAACAGTATTTGCTTACTCTAGGAACTAAAGGCCTTGGAATGAAAGAAACTTCAAAAAATGTAAACAATAGATTACTGAGAAGTTTTTAATAGTAAAAAGGATATCCACAGTTTTGCCTTATTGGCGGTAATTTTCCAGACTTAGATATTGAAGTGGCAAATAAATCTCATCCATGCAAAATATGTACGAAACAGATTTTCAAATTCATCAAGTTACATGCGCATAAGATTTCGTTCTCTTCGAACATATCTTTTAATGTTCATTCGTGAATCTTTTTCAGAAAGACTGTACGTTCCTCAAACTGTCCTATTTTCTTTTTTCAAAAGAGATCAGGAACCCTGGTCCGTAAACGACGAAATCGAAAGTTATAAGCGAAATTCGTTGTGTGTGGATGCAATGCCTTTATTTATCTGTAAAACTTCCACAAGGCGCTACATTCACGAACAGGTGTTCAAAGTGACGTCCCTCAGCTTTGATACAGGCATGACATCATCCGACAAATTTCCCTTGTACAGCCCCGGTGTTGTTCGAACAATGTCACAGGCAGGGAGAAGTCTTGCCAGAAGATTCTCTTTAGTCTCGTAAACAAGATTTGTCACGTAACCCCATAAGAAGAAAGATCAGGTGAACGAGCTGGACACGAAACAGGAGTCAAAGCATGTACTTCTAATGATGGTAGAGGTGTAGCTGCTGTTACTTTCCACACAGATTGTGAGCGACACACATTTCACGTGCAACTGATTGAAGTCTCCCAGCAAACACTTCCTGACGGTAGTCTGTACACTGCATTGTTCTCCGTAATTTTCTGCCTGCAACATGTTTCTTGATGCAAAACTGAGTATTCACTTTTTACCAAGCGTTGTCTTATTGGCGTTCGCAATTAATTCATGTGTACGCAACAATGGCACATTGTGTGCGTGGTACCACGTTAAGGAGTACTCCCTTGGAATGGTTGCAAATCACTTTTAACTCCTGCGGGGGGGACCCATCAGGACGCGAGGATTCGAAACCACTTCCTTCACATCTATAGCATAACCGCCTGAACTATCATACCCTAGCGCTAAAAAGCCTAATTATCTTAGCTATATCTGTGCAAGTCTTCGGTTCTCTCCGCTGTCGCTTAGCCTGCAGCGCTTACCACACCAGCAGACTCGGATGTTTCTTGCTGTAAGGGTAAGAATTGTAGTACCACGTGCTCTGTTTCCCTTAACCGTTGGGACAGTCATGTAAACATGGTGTGGGTCAAATGTCTCCTACAAAAATACTTGACCGATACAACCTGTCCTACTGTTCCCATTGGCTTGTCCGTACACGAAAATTATGTCTGCATATTTCGCAACCGTATACTTCACTTAACTGGACTGATCGACTGTACACTGCAACTGGCAAACACAACGTTCACATACGGACTGACCATGTCCGATACACATCACGCTATCTGTATTGCAGTAGTGGAGTTTCCTGTCCCAACCCCTCCTAATGCAGGTGTACATGTTGGTCAGGCTAGCAAGTGCATGTAAAGACATCATGTATTACTTCGTATGTTCTCGTATTCCATTGTTACATGCTATCTCACAACAATGTTGGCTTATAACTTTCCACTCCACCATTTCCGTTCTCAAATTGATACATTGCCCTGCTCCATCAATCCTGAAAGTTTGTATCATCAGCTGGGAAACATAGTCTCTCTCTCTCTCTCTCTCTCTCTCTCTCTCTCTCTCTATATATATATATATATATATATATATACTTTTCTAAAACTCTGATGTTTTTATAAATACACACACATTATTATAACTAAAGAAGCGGAAGAAGGATAAAACAGATAGACGCAGATTATCTCTCGCTATATTTCGAACTTCTGGAGTTCTTCTATGGCAAGAAGTGTTGTTACTTTAATTAATTGTTTTTGGTGTTACTTTATTTTTCATATATATATAGGTACTGTGTGTGTGTGTGTGTGTGTGTGTGTGTGTCCGCGCGTGTATTTATGAAAATACCAAAGTTTTAGAAAGTAACAGCACATTTAGAGTATTTCACAAATCTAAAATCCAGGGATTTGAATCTCCTGCAGGAAAGGTTTCGACAATGTCCAATAGAGGACAAGGTGGGATATATGAGTAACAATTTGCTCCTGCAAGCAAAAGATCCCACTGTTGAAGTGACGGATCAGGCTGACGCCATTATGCATACATTTCTGCTTAGGAAATTGTATATCATCTGATGCGCACGTACCAATTACAGATGTTCTCAAGTGTGCACGTAATGAGCCATATGAAGATTTTCACAGAAGCGATAAAGAAGTCTTCCTTGCACAAAGAACTGATCTTGGGCGCATCACTACGAGCCCTAAAACAGCCCTAAAAAGGTAGTCTAAAGAATGGCGGCACATATCTTCTGCGATACAAATGCAATGTTTTGGATGAAGAATTCTCCGACACGAGTAATTTGTGGGAGTGGAGAGGTCAACCAACAACAGCTTTGTATTGCAATAAAGAAGTTGGTGAACGACCTATCCCCAGTACAATTACGTATCTCAAAATATGAAATTTAATTTTTCTTTTTGAAATACCCTTGTACATAAAATGTGTTGCAGAAAAAAGGTATCTAATATCTGCAGAAATCTTCTCTGCTCATATGTGCTGTGTGACATTTGTGATGCCATAGCTCCAGTTTGCCTCTTCATCTCGTGCATTGGGGATTTTTTTCCTCTCTCTCTCTCTCCTTTCTTTTTTCCCCACTAAGACTAGAAACAGTATCGAAAATTGAAAATGACTGATAAAGTTTTAACAAAGGAAACAAAGGCTGATTTCAAGTGCACTTTTTTTCAATAGTGTTTAACGCTCGTTTTTACTACTGAGGCACCACAGGCGGTGGACACTGATGATACATGAGATGAAATGGTAAACTGAGAAAGGATTTTTTTTAAGGACGGAAGCGTTCCAAGCCTAAGTTTAGGGTACCTTTCCGGCATGCGTCATTTATGAGGAGTGAGGAAAACCTGGAAAGAGCCTCAGTCAAAGAGGACGGTATTGGTGGGAATCGAACCCCAGACCTCCCGCTCACGAGTTCGCATCTTAACGACTTCGGCCACCCCTGGCGGTTAAATTCACTTTCATTTTTATAAAATGCTCTTTACGGAACGTGGCACCAAGGTCAAAGAACTTGATAGCACATTTTTGGTGATAACTGAAAGCTTAAGAGCGAAGTAGGCTTGAAACAGCGATTAGGCAAGTGATTGGAATACAACCTGAAAGCATTTGGCCCCAATAGTAACATAATTTCCAATGAGCAGGTTAGTCTCGGCGTGAAATTCAAGCTTGCACCAGTGTCCTGTTTCATCAAAATTCTCGAATTTCAACCTTTGGACGTGCACTGGATATGCGTGAGTGGCTGCCTTTCATTGGTCAAGTAGGTATCCAAAAACAAAATGTGAAAACGCTTTCGACTCGGGACAAAGTTTAAATGCAAGTGTTTATTCTGTCACCATCACAGTGAGAGATTATGAGGATGATATCACAAGATGCGAGAGTAACCAAAATAGCACTTCGGCTTATGAATGTCGATTGTTTTTAATAGTGTTTAACGCCCTCTGAGGCAACATGGCGGTACATGTGTAAAGTAATATTTGAAGTAATGCAAATGGGATATTGACAATAACCAGAGGTGTTTAGAAATCTGTAACATTCGTATTTAGGGCCATTGTGATGGAAACAAATCTGATGTCTAATGATTGAGAAAATTTTCGATCACAAAAAATGAGAACGTAAATCTGCTGAAAGATGCTATAGAATGTTGAGAGAGTGATAAAGTAATAAAGGGGGAAGAATAGCTAAGGAAATTAGAGTAAGGCTTTCTTTTTTTTCTTTCTTACATAAATACGTTTTCTTTTACAAGGAAAGTTTTGGCTTAAACCAGAAAGCAGAAGCCCTTGTTACAGATGTTATTTGTCAATCAATATAAAAAATGATGATCATTCGTATGGAAATTGGAAACATGATGTCCATTCAGACTAGTGGAACTTGTAAATATTCTGACTTAGATATCTCGTCTAGGAAAATTATAAAATATGTGAATAGCTAAAAGTGGAGAGAAATATATTCTAGCTGCAGCAAGCAGCAAAAGGGTAATGCATCGTTATAGGTGTTATTTCATGCTTAAAAATTAAAAAAGTATTGGACAAAGTAATAAGAGATAAATTAAATAAATCTGAAATTGATGCCAGATCGGGATGGGGGGGGGGGGGGTGGTTGAAGATATCCTCGCCACTTTCTTTGTAGAAAACAAGATCCTTGCTCTGGGCCCTATTGACCGTTTTATTAGGATACTGTTAAACGTCCATTCTTTCCTTCAGTTGGTATGTGGTCGCAAACGCAAATTAACGAAGATCGTGGTTCACCCTCACACATTTCAAGTTCATGTAAAATGTTTATTTTTATCTTACTTTTCAACTGACTGATAACTGTTCTTCCCCCTCTAATGTTTCTACAGCTTCCTGAAAGAAGAATTATCTGGCACATAATAATGATGTCATTATAAGTTCAAACGTGCTTTATCAACACTCAACTAAGAAAGATGACTCTCCTCAACCTTTCTTCTTGATTGCATGTCGTAATTTTGAAGTTAACTGTATAATTGTGCTTTCCCTCTGCAAATAATGGACCAATAATAACATTGTGCATTCATAAAACATATCGCAAGCCCTTCCATCTATTGGCTGTCCCTTCTGTTTCTGAGAGCATCTAAACTCGTAATTTCCATTCCTTACTTTGTGTTGTGGTTAAGAAAGCATGTGATTCTCCATAGTACAGAGAGCACAAAGGCAGGAAGGATGCAAATGGTTAGCAAATTTGAGACTATGCAGTCACTTTTCAAGCAACGCCATCGTTCTTGTCTTCACATGATGTTCTCTACATTTAGACTTTCTGCCTCATCGTTTTACCGCAATTACAGACACAGCATACTCCCCCAAAGTTGATGAAAGCATTTGCTGTGCACGTTCCATTTTCCTAGTAACTCAGCGGCTATGACCTAATGCATGAACTTTAGCGGCCATTATGCATTTCAAGCATTTTTGTGTCATGAAATAAAAATGTTTGATGACTAGAAATGTTTCTTAATGTGAATGTTTCCAATTTTTTTATTACATCACACCAACAGCCCGTAATGCATGAAACTTTAAAGCACTCCATAATATGAACATGTCCATAATTTCCACCTACAATGAAACAATGTACTTTAGTTTTCCAATGAACATGTTAGTATCTGTAGAAAAAAATAAAAAAAAAACTTCTGAATTCATAGCCGCAAATCTAAAAGAACAGCACCACATTCGCAGAAAAAGATGAAAGATTATCAGCTTTTTGTATTTATTTTAATGTAAACTGTTAGTATTAACAGTAAGGTTATTACGAAAAGTTGCTTATAACCTTATTTAGTGTATAATTCACTCTAAAAACCCACATCATAAAATATCAAATAATGAGTTCGCTTTTTAAAAACGAACGGTTTTGTATCCTTTGACACCCATAGTGTATTCCAAGTAATTGCAATACCTGTATTAAAAGGGCGATTATAGCGATGGACAAAGGAGTTTAAACATTTTAACAATTCTAGAAACCTAAACCTTTCTGTGCATTGTTTTAGAGCTAGTATTGTTAACAACGCCGAACACAATTGACCGGTAAAGATAGTTAGGTTTATTTCAGTATACATTTATTGTTACACACAGCTTTCTGCCAGACAGAAGCAGCAACATGATAGCGTGTAGAACATAATATTTATTTATGCACCAATTTACTGATCTTTTTTTAAACCCACGGGTTTTCCCACATCCGAAACGATGCCTGTTAAAGTAGTTCACTCAATCGGCCGCAAGGTAGCGAAGTGCTGGTGACCGGTCCGATGCAGTTGATTCATTCACCGCTAGATGGCGCGACATGCACTGACGATTAAGGTGTGGAAAATCGATGGATATATGATTATTACAAATACCAGTGCTTTGGGGGAATGGGTTTCCACCTTTAGCTTCTACAAAGAGAATACTCGGAGCATATACACAGCCTCTTGCTTACAGGCCGTCTCATCTGTTTGTTAGATTAGTAGTATAGTTTTCCTAAATTATTTGAAAATATGATAAAAAAAAAAAAAAAACATCTAACATCTGCTGGCAATCTGCGCAATTAAAGCACTAATACAAATGGTTACAGGAAAGGCTTGTATTCAGTAACCTTTCTTAATCTTATAATTTTGAAAACTAAAATTAGTTTTAGAAGACTGCAATTTTAATGTAACAAACTAATTTGGATTATTATAACGTAGTTAGAGCACCTGAATTAGCGTATTTAGAATTTGGATTAACATCTTGCGAGTGTGTTAGTCCAGTTTTATAATTCACTTTATGCATAATTTCCGTTTGCGATTTTAGGAATTTTCGATGTCATCCGTTTTTGTGCAGTTATTTGTTTGTAGACATTCATTTACGGAAAAAAAAAATATATATATATATATAAATAAAACAAACAGCTTACTACGGCTCTATGTTTCAAGAGTTGTGTTTCTAATTATAAATATGATACATAATATAGTTTTATTTATTGATGGGAGTTATTCTAGGAATTAGTGATGGAACAAACTGGATTCCATCGGTACCCGAAGCTACTTGACATTCATCTTATCAACGTGCAAGAAAATTCCGAAACTTAATGTGTAATCTGACCAGGCAGCATGGGCAATGGCTGTGAATAAATGCACACAAATACAAATATATAAGTAATTCATATACGGAATGAACAAAGTCCGTACATAATTATTTTTCAATTTATAAAAGTATTTGCTTACATAATATAACTTATACAATATGTACAATAAAACAAATATTTATGACGAAATTAATTTAATATAAAATGATTTGTTTAAAATATAACACTAGTACTACAAATTTTGAGATATTTTTTTTAAAATTCCGAAGTTTTTGGAAGGCAAATAAATGCAATGAGCACATAGGGAATTCTAACCCATATACACATAAATCACACATATAATTGTATGAATTGACGAAAATGTTTGTTTTTTCCCATAACATTTTAGAAAATCAGGTTATATTGTTTCATAGAGGTGCATCCAAGGTAAGCCAAAAATAAAGTATATAGAAATGAAAATAGCAAATTCAATATTAGACAGATGCCAAAACAAAATAGTAATCAGATCATTTCAGTAAACCTCCTCTCGGCCAATTCATGATCTTCGGTACATAAGCTTGCTTTTATGTTAAAATAGGTACTATCTTGTATATAACTATTTCAGGTTTGAGTTTGATTCCTCAAACTTTTCTAATGATACGTGAAATGCAAGTAAAATATACTCAATTAACGTAATAAATATAAAATAAGGAAAAACACCTTGTAACAAATTTACATTTCACATAATATTCAACAATTAAAACATGCTCGTATAGAATTTCAGTCTCAGCGACCGGTTAGTGAATATGTAATGTTCTTGAATAACCAACGTAAGGGTGAAGTGCAGTTGTATCATTTAAAAATGCGCGTGAGAGGTGTCAGGTGCCCGACCGACTAGCAATTAATTAATTGAGACACAAATAACTATAGCCGACATCATTATATACCGACCCAAACATTAACCCCTCTTGAGAAATAACAAGAACATGCAGAATTTTATATAAATAAATTCAGATCATCAGATTGCGTTCTAGAACTTTCTTCTGGAGAACTATACATACAATTAAGATAGCAGAAATAGGCAGTGATCATGTAGATCTTATCAAGACGTAATGTGATATTATATGGTACCTAGGAGATTCTTTGATGAAATTTGTATTTATTTTCTACTTACAAATTGCGGTGGAAGGCCACATCACATCGTAAATAGAGAAATTAATTTTGTTCATGTGAGAGTAAGAATTGTACTTAATGTTGCTTCTGTGTTAAAATACAGTACAAGAGTATTTTAAAGATCGTGGAGGAAACTGTAAACATGTTCACGGTCTACGAGTTTATGGATGAGCCTGTGGAACAGGAGGACATAAAAGCGGCACACGCAGACTGACTTGGATTCTACTACAGCCCCTCTTCAAAACGACTGTTGAGCTATACATGACAAGATGAACCTCTAAAATGACCGACATTGCACTTGCTGGTTGCAACATTCCATTTAGCATTGTGGATAGCAAGCATTTTAAGAACCTGCTGCAGATATCGTGCTCTTTCTATAAATATCATGGACCAAAATGTATTTTGAACAGATAACTTTATGATGACACGACCTGTCTCAGCTTTACTCATTGATGAATGGAAAAATAACCTAGTAATATGAAGAATATCAAAATGGTACACTTGTGAATGCTATAAAATTTTTTGTTTTTTGGAGGATTTCAAGCTATTAAGTAAATCAGAGATAGGAAATAAATTGTGTGAAGTTATAAAAGACGCTATACGAGCAAGTTATAACACTTCCAATTTTTTTCTCAGGACTGGAAACATAAACATGCGGTTAGTTTTAAAATACGCGGACACTCGTAATCAATGCGTGACAGATGGCAGTACTGTATGGTACACAGAATTCTAGCGGCAGCGGCCAGAGTGAGGACTGTTTTTGATACTTCAAAATGGCGACGTTTTCATTATAAGAACAGCGTGTAATCATTCGTTTTCTCTATTTGCGTGGTTTCACACCGATTGAAATTTATCAGTTGAGTGAGACATGTGGTGGGTGTGTTTAATGTGCATCCATGGGTGCGGCAGTTCAAGGAAGGCAGATCGTCGTGTGAGAACAAACCAAGGTAATCTCGGACTCGCACAAGCCGGTCTGACGACATGATCGAGCGAGTGCAGAAATTTGTTTTGGAGGATCGCCGAATGAGTTGGAACACGTCGCCTCCAAAGTTGGCATTTCCGTGGGATCTGTGCACACAATCCTGCACGAAGACCTGAAGATGAAGAAAGTGTCCTCCAGGTGGATGCCACGAATGCTGACGGACGATGACGAGGCTGCGCGCTTGGCATGTTGCCAGGCAATGTTGATGCATGAATGGGCATGAATAGGACGTTCTTTTCATTGACTGTAAAAATGGATGAGACATGGATGCCGTTTTTCAATCCTGAAACGAAGCGCCAGTCTGCTCAGTGGAAGCATTCAGATTCACTGCCACTAAAAAATTATGGGTAAGCACCAGTGCAGAAAAAATTTTGGTGGCCATGTTCTGGGACAGCGATGGAGTAATGCTCACTCAATGCATTCCAAAGAGCACCACGGCGATAGGTGCATCCGACGAAGATGCTCCTTTCAGTATTGCTGGAAAAGGCTGCACGTGCGCTCTTTCACCAAGACAACGCTCCAGCGCATCGGGCGAACATGACGCAGCAGTTTCTTCATGAAAACAACTTTGAAGCGATTCCTCATGCTCCCTACTCACCTGACCTGGCTCCTAGCGACATTTGACTGTTTGCAACGACGGAAGACACTCTCTGTGGTCGCCTATTCACTAGCCGTGCCGCTATTGGATCGTCAAAACAGACTCCCACAGAAGCGTTCGCAGCCGCCATGGAATCATGGCGTCGACGTTCCGAAAAATGTGTACGGCTGCAGGAGGTTGTGTCGAGAAGTGACACAAGTTTCATAGTTTTCGTGTGTAGTTAGTGAGAAAAAATCGGAGCTGTTATAACTTGAATGCACCTCGTATAACACAAACGTTTCTTACACCGTATTTGATGATACCAGCAAAAATGAGCAAGTGTAATACTGGCATATTCTGCCTGTAAGTATCACACTGCTAATCTGCTCGCTAAAGACCTCATATTATTAAAGCATAATCTAAAAATCCAGGTCAGCGGCACCAACTTTGTTTTCCAGAGTTTATCTTGCCATGGACACCCGCTAGTGCTCTCTGAAGAATATTACAACTGCTATTTTTAGGGGCAAATATATGGAATCAAAGATTATTGTAAGAAAATGTTTCCCATCTATGGTGAGAAGGGCCTTCACGTCAAAGCTGTTTACTTAACACTTGGGTGCAGAAGTTCTCTGAGAATTGGCACGTATGAAGACGAACACCGCTTCGGCAGATCAGTGGAGACTGGCGCAGAGGCGAATTTGCAACGAGTTGAAGACTTGATCCGAGCAGACATAATGGTGACTATAGACAATACAGCCGCTACTGTTGATTGTTCATGTAACGGTCAGGTTTCCACAGTCTGTACTATGATGGGTGCCGCTAATGCTGCGCAACACAATGGACATTACAGCATCTAAATCGCTACTACGATAATGCACATGATATTTCCTGCCCGAATTGTCCCAGATGGCGAGTCTTGGGCTCACCATTATCGGCCGAAACAAAGCGTGGGTGAATGCTGTGGAAACATTTTGCATCGCCTTGGGAAAAAAGTGACACTGATGTTTGATCCCGTCTTCTGGAATCACGAAGGCAAATGGCTCACTGCATTTCCAGTCTCAAGGACAAACTATAAATGCTGACTCCTGCTGAAACATGATCAGGAAACTTCGTAAAGTCAGTCTATGGTTGACCGTTGAACCATATCCGTCCTCATACAAATGAAACACTGCGAAATTTCAAGGGGGAACTCCCTGAACATCCTCCGTAAGCCCCAGCCTTGCTTTAGGCGACTTCCATTTGCTTGACCCTCTTAAAAATTATCTTTCGGCTGAACATTTTCCCGACGATGAAGCTGTAGAAATTTTTTTTGATTGATTCATTTATGGACGCTCTTTAACATCTCAGGTCATTAGCGTCCCATTCAACTCAGGGCGTGAAACGGCCGACAAATTTTGCTCAGAGGCCTCTCTTTCAGGCTTGAGGTTCTTTTTCGTGCCGTAAATGTACGATACGGGACCCACGGCTTTACTTCCCTTCCGAAGGAAGCCATACTTAGGATTTTTACGCCCCGAAAAAATCCATCGGTCCTGGCCGGGTTCGAACCCGCGTTCTTGGGAAGCTGTAGAAATGAAAGTCACCGCCTGGTTCCTACAACGGCTCAAAGAATTGCATGCTGCTGGATTTCAGGGACTTATGAAACGATGAGACAAATGCCTCAGTGTGCAGGAGATCATGTTGAGAAATAAAACTATTTTTCAAATCTTAATTGTTTATATCAATTTGTAACTTACTTTGTGACTTACCCTGCCTGTACCGTTGAAGCTGTTTTGAAACCAACCGATCAAGTTGTTGTATGGATTGTATTGTTAAAGAGACGGAGAAGGATATTTCGATACTTCTGTCTTGCTCAACGGCTGGCCGTTTGTGTCTACACTATATTCCCTTTAAGAGAAAATATAGCAGTTAATAATATCCTGTTGTATAGTAAAAATGCATATTTTTCTTACATTGTTCAGTTCTTCACAATGCTTCCGTCATCGAAAAATCTATTTTTGCAGGTTCATTAGCAGGTGAGAACCTTGTAACGCATACTTCTGTCCTGTCCCGGAATGAATTGTAAAACCACCCGCATTACTTGTTCCAGCTTTAGCAACATATTCAAAGAATGAAAGATAAAGACAGTAAGAAGGAAATAAAAAACAAGACAGGAAATGAAAAAGAAGAAAGAAAAAGAACCAAAGGGAAAGAAAGAATACAAGAGATGCACTAGTTAATTAAAGCAATGACGTTAATGTAGACTTCTATACCGAGCAGGGTGTCTCTGGCGATAACGATTGGGACTCAGTTTAAGAACTCCTGGGTTCGATTCCCGTTTCGTGGTTTCCCTTTGTTCTTTAGGCGAATACTGGCACAGATGGATATTTACATTCCACAAAATATCTGCTCTCTTATTTTCTTTCGTTTCAGATTTTCAGTTACAGGGTTGGAAGTGTAAGGGGAGGCGGGCTGGTGCCTTGTGCGGCGATGACTTGCTTTCTTGGCTTCTGGTGGGCTCTGCATGGGAATCGCCCGCTTCCGGACTTGTCATTTGTGGGAACGTTAGGGACCTCTGCCTGGGCTCGCGCTTTGCTTCCTCTAATTCCTGGCCGCCCAATGTATGCTTTATGTGAGCTCTTTCTCCCGGACAAGGGCGACGAGCACAATCTTCGTGTTTCTCATCTGTGTTTATTGTTTGTACCCAGCGTGCATATGGAGCTAGAAACGTCTGAAATATTGAAAACCATTGGGTATAAAAACGTAGTATTTGCACAGACGCGGACGCAAAATCAAGTTCTGTTCGCTGTAGCTATTCCTGGGTTTATTTGCGCGCAAGTGATATAGGAAATGACCACAACGGGAACTTGAAAACACTAAGGAGATTCCATTAACCAGCATTTCACGCCGTGACCTTGATATGCCTTCACTGTGCTGCCTGCAATAGTGAGTTTACACTTGTCTTAACGCCTGTTACCACAGGCAATGTATAAACTGCACAGGTGAAGTTTGTGTTATTTCAGTAATTCTTGTGTCGTGGTATACACGTTTTAGAAAGTACAGAGATGGAATAAAAATACAATTTTCGTAAAGCAACCCAGTTATTCCAAGACAGGATTCCATGTTGCGAATTTACGGACTTTAGAACAGCTAATATGCTGTCCGTAAAATTCGATAATTGTAGGCGAAGAATCAAGACAGCTTGAATGCTGTTTTCATTATTCTCTGAAGAACTGACAGGTATAATTGTTTGTTTCTCTAAAAGAGGTTTTAGCTGAATTCACGTGCAACTTTTCTGCCTTCATCTATAAATAAATAATTAAAACATTAACTTCTTTTTGGAATTATAAGGCTCCTCAAACTTGACTGGAATATTGTTCTAGATTTAGTTCATAAAATCCAAATAAGACATTCGAAAAGTAAGGCAAACACTTATTTTTTGCACAATGGCCCAATTTTATATTTGTTTTATTTACGACGTTCTTTAACATCTCAGGTCATCAGCGTCCCATTCAAATCAGAACGTAAAACGGCCGATAAATTTTGCTCAGATGTCTCTTTTTTCAGGCTTGAGGTTCTTTTGCGTGCCATAAATCTAGGATATGGTACTTACGGCTTTACTTCTCTTCCGAGGAAAGCCATACTTAGAATTTCACGCCCTAAAAATTCCTCCATCGTGGCCGGAATTGAACCCGCGATATTGGGTCTACGAGGTAAATGTGGTTACCATCAGACCACCAGTGCCGACACAATAACGCAAGGGACTGCGTTCATTTGCACGCAAACTCTGGCCACCATTCTAGGATAGAAAAGGTTTCTATTTGACCACAGTTCGAAAGTGTCATTATGAGGAGTGGGAGGCCTAGAAGGAACGGCAACGAAATGCGGGTGTGTGATATATTTACGCAAGGCCTTGCCAAATCGGCAAGTTTGGCGTTGCCCCCAGTCTGGGCGGGGTTTTCTATTTTTAATTAATCGCCCCAGCAGAGGGAAAGAGCGATTAATTGGACCAGTTCTGTGCGCCTGGGGCGCTTTCTCACGGTATCCGCTCCAGCAGGTTTCGTGCAGTGCATCTTTGGCATTGCAGCTGCTGGTTTGTCTGCCCCGCCGAGCTCGACGGTCATCAGTTCATCACGTTAGCCCATGTAGCCGAAGATTAGTTTTGTTTTTGGAAAGACTGAAAATGTCCGTAATAATAAAACTGACTTGTAAACAAATCCTTAGAACAGTCTGTCGGATACAAGATGTAAGACCTGGGTTTTTTTTTTTTTTTTTTTTTTTTTTTTTTTTTTTTTTTTTTTTTGAGATTTAATATCGGTTCTGGTGGTGTAGTGTAACCGTACTTGCCTTCTAAACCCAAGATCGTGGGTTCAAACCCGGCCAGGATCGATTGATTTTTTGGGGAGTAAAAGTCCTAAGTATGACTTCCTTCGGAAGGGAAGTAAAGCCGTGGGTCCCGTGTCGTACATTTACGGCACGATAAAGAACCTCAAGCCTGAAAGAAGACGCCTCTGAGTGAAATTTGTCGACCTTTTCACGCCCTGAATTGAATGGGACGATGATGACCTGAGATGTTAAAGAGCGTCCATAAATGAACCAAATCAAAAAATTATTTAATGTATACGAGTATTAATATTTAACGTTATAGGCGTATTGTTTGTATAGTAAAGTGATTTAAGATTTTAAAAATTGCTTCACACACACTGGACATATTGCCAGAAAGATTAGGAGTTCCTAGCACAGCACTTGTTGAATTAAATCCCAAAACACTTTGAAAACAAGTTAACATGTTGATTCGCCAAGCTGACGAATTTTCAAATGTAGGGATGGAAAGTCTCTTTTGGAATATTTTAGGTACCTTTTGCGCCGTCTGTCCTAGTGGTCGAGTTGTAACCAAGATCGCGGGTTCAATCCTGGCCACGGTCGATGGATTTTTTCGGGCATAAAAATGATAAGTATGTCTTCCTACGTAAGGCAAGTAAAGTCGTGGGTCCCATGTCGTAGATTTACAGCACGTAAAATAACCTCAAGCCTAAAAGAATAGGTCTGAGCAAAATTTATTGGCCGTTTAACGCCCTGAATGGAATGGGACGCTGATGACCTGAGATGTTAAAGAGCGTCCGTAAATAAACCAAATAAATGAATGACGTATGCCGCTGTTTGGTTGAAGTATTTAAATGTAATCTTCCTTTAACACATTCTTGGTATTTTGCTTACAATAAATAGATGATAACTCTTAGCTAATC
Source organism: Metallyticus violacea (assembly GCA_030762175.1). Lineage (NCBI taxonomy): Eukaryota > Metazoa > Arthropoda > Insecta > Mantodea > Metallyticidae > Metallyticus > Metallyticus violacea. The sequence continues at coordinate 101,854,943 of CM060843.1, read as the reverse complement.
ATTGCGAAGCCAGGCTTGAACGTTTAAAACCCATTGTCGCGATCTGAAAGTCGTAGGATGCCGTTGGCAGCGCTTGTTCTGTTCGGTCTGCGGTCTAAAGCAATGCTGCGACTGTTCTGAAGCCCAAGTAAGAGGGGCTTAAGTCAGGGGAGTGTTGCGCATGGTGGCGCACTTCCCAGTCTCAACGATAGAACAAAGCAACCACAGGTGGGTTCTGGAGAAAGTGGTCGCAAGTTGTGTTTTAAATCCAATATAGAACGGTAATACTACATATCGTCACAGTTGTATACGATCATTACAGTGGCAGCTGATGGGGCACCACTTGTTGCACAGAATCCACGAATGTGCATTTTATTTGACATTTACTAAAGTAAATAATTCACCTTCACTTAAGTTTCGCATGCATTTCATACACAAGACTTAATATGAGCAATAAATATAAATACTTAGGATTCAGCAGTATATTTAAACAACTATCCGCGACGTCACTCTTTTTTTTTTTTTTTTTTTGACAGTTCATTAAGGCGTGCAAAAAATCGGCGAGAGGTAGGAGTGTGAAATTTGTTGATTTAATCACATAAGCCTCCTCTCACTAACCATTCAAACTGACTCTTATTTATGATAAATACTGATTGTTTTTAAAACGTAATGTTGTTTTAGGATACGATGATGAAGTTGTCTTTATAGTGGAAGAATTTCTTATAGTTTAGATCCCTCATAAACCTGTGGCGCGAAAGAACGAACAGCTGGTGGGAAGTGATAGCGTTAACCTTATGGCAAATCGCTTAGGGAAGCTCCTCTTGCAGGCGATATGATAGGAAGGACAGGCTCAACTCAGCTTGGAAAGTCCACAGATTCTGTGTGCCCTTCGTGAAGCTTCACTGCGACACTCCTCTCATTCCCTTGCCCACCTGCTTCCTTTTAAACCAAAACATTCTGCCCTGCTAGGCCTGCACACAAGGAGAATGTGTCCTAGCCAGTTCTCTTCACGCATACACACACCAAGCCGTTTAAACCGCGCACCTCTCTTGTATACTACAATGCAGAGGCTGAAACGCCAATCATCAAGAAGTTTGAAAGTAGAGTAGCACTGTGAAAACTGTGTTTCATTTCTAGCCGAACAACTTGGTCCATATGTCATCTGGCGCAATGATATAGAAGCTTTCCGACAACATCGTCTGTTTGCCTTTTCTTCCTCTTCATGAAAACTTGTGAAACCGTCGTGTTGCAAGGCGTTTTTCTTTACAAAGGGAAACCCCTACGGTTGGCGATATTCTGTCAGCAGGACTAACCCACGAAGTTTGCAGTATCGCGGAAACAACGCTCACTTCTTCATTTGAATTAGGACGACCTGGTCGGGACATGTCCTTGTCTTGTTGAAGACTTTGACCCACCTTAAGACTGTTCTGTACTGTTCTCCTGACCTGTGGCACATTCGGTCTTTATCCAACTGCACTGTTCTTGTTGCGAAAATGTCGTGACTACACCGTCGACCTTCAACAGACTGTTCGTCTCGTCACTGCTCTGCATTGGCATGGAGTGGGTTGGCAAAGTTTACTCTGAGGTATGTAACAAGCATGTGGCATTGTCTGCTTCGTGTGTGACGTCTACAGCAAATCAGAAGTCTAAAATGTGAGTTTACCAAAGAGAAAATTCAAGAATTTAGTATATCTACCTAGCGTGGAGCTTTTAAGTTTCGTGTTTATTTCAATATACGCGCAAAGTGGGAACAAAAATTATTCTGTACCGTATATGACATTTTATTAAAAGAACAAATTTCATGAATAACCCAGAGAGATTTGGGTATATATATTTTTTTTCATTAGGCCTTCAACGCCTTATTTTACTGCCGAGGTATCCTAGTGGTGTACATTAATATGTGAAATGAAATGATATCCTGTACTCATTTCATTCTTAGAATGTGTCGTAATGTAATCATACAAATTGCATCCATCCGCCGGAAACAAGTTCTGCATAAACCAGACCAAAAATTAAGAAACGAACCAATGGTACAAGGGTTACCTTTTAAGTTGTTACAAATCACTAGGTGGTGCTATTGAGATATATCATTACTGTTTTTTCAACAATTTACATTTGTTATTGTAAAAACAGTTGCAACTTAGAGACTGACCGAGTAGTTTGTTTACAATGAGCTTTTAAACAAAGCAATTTTGCGAAAAATTGGAAGTTTCACGTGAAGGTTTTCGTTTAATGATTTTTTACGATTGTAAAGGCCTATCTCAATAATAATACGTAGAATCGCTCAGTTCAACTTTTGTTAATGAAGCAGCATCACAAAAGACTGTTTACAATTGGTTTGCAGAATTTCGTCATGGTCGTGCGTCCGTCAGTGATGAATTTCGTGAATGTCGAGCAAAATCGGCAGTTATCCAAAAAAACATCGATGCTGTGCGCAACATGATCGAAGATCGGCATGTGACTTACAGTGAGATAGAGGCATTCTTAAGCTTATCGAAGAGACTGCAGTACATTCGATTTTGCATGAACATTTATCTGATGAAAAGATCTCTTTCGATGAATTCCGCATAATTTGACCGAAACTTTAAAAAAAAAAAAAGTTCGTGTTAATTGGTATAATGAAACGCTCAAAAATTCAACCGAGAAACTGCAAAATCCGTATACAACATTGTAACAGGTCGAAACTTGGATATATTCGTATGAACCGGAAACTAAGCAACAACCCACTGTTTGTGTGTTCCAAGATGAACCGAATCCCACAAAAGTTGTTCCTTCACGAAGCTCTTCCAAGAAAATGATCGTTTGTTTCTTCGGTTATACTGGACATGTCGCAACCATTTCTTTAGAGGATCGAAGAACAGTTAATGCTGAATGATATACAACAATTTGTTTGCCAGAAGTCGTCGACGGAATCAGAAAAACAACCGAAAATGTCGTATCATTCTTCATCATGACAATGCCAGCTCTCACACAGCAGAAAAAAACATCGAATTATGTGATCACTAGTCGATCGCAAAGGCCGTTCATTTCCCAACATTTATTTACTTCGACTACACATCATGCTAAGGTACTGTTTTCACTTTGCATTGATCAAGTTCATACCTTTCTCCACCAAAGACCAAACATCCCGCAGTTTGGATGTTTGTAACCTCTCACTGTCATCTCTAAGGGGTTTAGCACATAGGAGTCAGTTCCCGTACTTCAGCTGCGCAATAATGGATAAAATCAAAGCAATATTTTTCCTGAAAACTTCTTTGCTTGCAGAATCAACACTGTTATGAGAAACTCGGTTGAATATAGAAGTGATTTTGACGATGACTTTAACTGCCAATATGAAATACCTTTCGTTTAGAACTATTGTTTTCTCATCAATACTTAAAGCCTCAACTCTTTTTGTGTTTAATAACTATAGGAATTGAATTTTTACAGTTATATTCCACTTTGTTTTATTTAAACAACTATTTTTTAATCTGATACGAATAAGTAATAGTTGTTATTTATGAACATAAAATATTTAAGTGTTATATGTATAATTACAGTTTGTTTTCCATTTTTACTTGTATGTACATTGTGCACTACTTTTGTGTGAGTAGAGTGTCATGCGGTTAATGTTTACATTAGGGCGCTTTCCGAGTATGGGAAACAATTTATTTTAAAGTAATGAAGTGTTCCAGTCTTAAATTTAGAGTACCTCCCCGGCGCCTGAAAATCTGATAAAACCTCAGAGCGGAAAACTTAAACGATCTCGGTCACCTGTGTCTATGTAGAGAATCTGAAGACACTGTCATTATAACCAGAGAGAAACAAGAACACAACCTTAGTGTTGTTTGGGTTATTTTAATTCAGAATGAAATAAAATGTTGTGCTTGTCTTTGGGGTTTAGGAAATAAAAGTGTAATAAACTGTAAATTTCCTCGTAAATGTCGGAAACAAAGTGGCACGCACATTTTTTTCCTTTTCCCCCATTCCCCTCCCCCTTTTTATGAATGCTGCATTAAATGTGTGCTACTATATAATTAAAAGTTTCAATTGGAGATAGCGGCTGAATTACAAGAAAGTTTGAAGAAATTAGGCATTATAAGAATAAAAGAATTTCTGCTTTAAAAGTTAATTGAAAAGCCTCTAAAGGGTCAATGCCACTTTACCTAAATGGAATTTTTAAATATCTAAAAACGTTATGATTGAATGTCTCCAGGTTTGGAGAAGGCCTACTCACAAAGTTCGAAGTTCAAGGCCTCGGGAGAGAAAAGGAAGCTCATTATTTTTAGCACATAGTCCGAAAGCACCAACAAGGGTGGACAGGATAATTGCTACCTGTATTGCGCAACGCAGTGGGCGTTCATAATCGATTTTCAGCGAAGTGATGTTGCGAAACTAATTCATCTTGATCCCTGATTGGTGTGGAGCCATGTGCATTGTAGTCGAGATGAGTCATATTCTGCAAAACATTCATCGACTTTCCAGCCTCGCTCACGGCAGCGTTGCCAAGTACTGGTTGGTTAAGATGTGTTTCAGCGTTTGGTCTTGGGCGCATGCTGTGAACTGTTTAATGAATTGTTTAGACCACCTTGTCCGGACGCGGTAAGGTAGGAAAGGTGAAGGACATGTCAAAGTGGTGCTCCAGCAGGGCCGGTTGGGCCAAGACCAAGTATATTTACTACATCCCATTACGGAAAAAAAGGGCGGCCTAATTGGCCCTATTACTACCAATAGCAAATACCGAATTTTTACGCACTATTGTGTTTGTAAGATAATATTAAAATTGATTACAAAAATATCTCTCGTGTACAAACGAAATATCAAATAATATGAATTAAAAAAATACACGAACTTCCAAATAACTGAACACCTTAAAACTAAAAAACATAGTTGGGACAGCATCATATTTATCATCGTCTATTTTGGGTAAAGAACATAGTCTTCCTTGGCAATAGTTATAAGCGGGTGCATCTGTCTTGTCTTAACCTCATTTGCAAAGCAGTCGAAACATAATATCCTGCTTACACATTCATTAAAACTCTCTTCATCTCGCTCCAAAACCCCACTTCACACGTTCTGCCGAATCTTTCCTTTTATTGCCAACCCTCAATGTCACATAAAAAAAGTAGATTAAGGAAAATTGCACAAAGAAAATTTCCTTCCTACCACAAAATTTAATAGGATATGTACACACTACAGTTTCATAATTAACTTCAAAACTTGCACGGTATATACTCTTTTTTCTACTCCTTCTTTAATTACTGTTATTAAGGAAATGTCAATACGGCATTCACTTCCATAATTAAGACACACAAGAGCGACCCGTATTGTACTAAATATTTTCTAAAACACAAGTGCCTAGTGTGCTTTCAATAAATAATTTTAACTTAATAAAAAACTAATGCACTCTTGTTGATTTACTTCACAATATAAACCACTGTAATAAATCAGGTAACTGCAACAAACCAAATAAACAAACCCACGTGTTAATAGCAGTATCATGAACGATTTCACGGCGAATGTACATGTTTTTGCATAGCTTCACTTGCAAACGACTTATAACACGTTATAACATCAGGCTCACTAAGACTGTAATAATCTCGTTCCAAACCCCGCTTCATAATTTTTTCCCCCTTTCTTTGCTAACACACACCGTCACTATGATGGTTGATTAGAGAAATCACAAAATTTGACATGATACACGCTACAGTTTCATCATTAACTTTAACAATTGCACGGTGTATGCTCTTTATCAACTCCTCTTTTAATTACTGCTATTTAGGAGAGTAAATGTATTACTTTGTCGTGTACTGCCATAAAAAGATATACAAGAGCAACCCATGTTGTACTAAGACTTTCTATTAAACAAGTTTCGGGCGTGATTTCGCTAAATCAATGTTAAGTTAATAAAAATAAAAGAACCACGTTAATTTGATTTACTTCGAACTGGTAACTACTGTAATGAACAAAAAAAACTGCAAATTAATAACGTGATGTAATTAACACACATTCCATCATTTTGTCTTCTATCTATGCCTATATTGACGTCTGGTAAATATAGTGGGTCGTGGTTGGGCATATGAACCGGCTTCTACGAAAGGGCAACTACACGGAGCAAGTGGGGCAAAAGTTGACAGTATTAAAAATCCATGGAAACTGTAAACTATTTTGCATAGCTCGGCTAGCCTAACTTGCAGGTTGCTGTAAAAATATTAGACATAACTTCGCTGGGAGTAGTGCATTGAAAACTACTGTGAAATTAAAAAATGGACCAGAGGTGAAAAAATACGAATTAACCCTCGTATATTTACTTACTTCTTTTTTGAAGGGAGGCACTTATCTTTGTGTACATTTTTGGCAGCTGTTTTCATCTGACGGATGTTTTGTTGCATGTTTTAGGGCATGCAGCTTTGTTTTCTACGTTATTTTATTTACTTTACCCAACAGAGAAGCATATTTCAAATCTCAATGTGCTGACTGTGTCATTATGTATGAATAAGAAAACGTACTGATTCCTATTAATGTGACAGGTGTTTTTTGAAAGACCTTTAACGTTCCATGTAGGCTACGAAAACCAAAGATATTAACGAGCGCAGAAGACTTTAAGCATTTGTGCTCTTTCGAGGTTGCCTATCGTATTAGGGAATCATATCCCGATTCGTATTCTGTAGACAGTCACTCTAAAACCAATAGCCTGCATCCATTACTCCACAGAACAGATTCAGAGATTGTCAGGAGAAATAATAGAACTATGACTGCTGGGTCATAACTAAATATAACGAAGTTCATTGAAGTTCTTAGAGTTTTGAAAACAGGAAACAGTCCCTCGGAGCTGGATCTGGTCTGTAGGGTGGATGATCGATCTGCTTGAAGCCACATTTCTTCACAGCTTCCTTTGTATTAAGAGCTGCGTGCACAGGCGCGTTGTCGTGAAGAAGGCGCACATCACCACTCAGCTTTCCTCGCCTTTTCTCTTTGATGGAAGCACGTAGTCTGTGCAGTAGGCCAGCATAGTACTCTCCATTTACTGTGGAGTTCCTCTCCTTCAAGTGAATGAAGAGTATTTCTTCACAGTGCCAAAAGATTGTGGTCATGAATTTCTGGGTTGACTGAGTGACCTTGACTTTTTGAGTTTACGCCACTCCATTGATTCTCTTTTGGACATGGGACTATAGTTTCTACTCCTGTAATAATGGTTTGCAGAACTTGTCTCTCGTTGCCACGGCAGAGCTCCAAAATGCCTGACAACAGATGACTCGTTGTTGCTTTTGGACTGAGGAAAGAAGTCTAGGCGTTCATCTTGCATTAACCTTATTCATGTTTAAATGTTCATGAATAATTCGAAGGACTGCTGTTTTAGAAAGACCCAAGCATGCTGCTATTTTGAGCCGCCGGTCTTCCATAATTTCTCCTTTCACAATAGGGATGTTTTCAAGAGTGAGCATCTCCAAGGGCCGACCTGCATGCTATTCGTCTTCAATGCTTTCTCGACCCATTCGAAAAATTTGGCCCATTCTTTTATGGTAGAATATGAGGGGGATGCTTCCCGACATATACCGCGCAGTCGCTGTTTAATTTCATTTGGAATAACTTTTTCTTTTGTGAATAATTTAATAACAGGTCGATACTCCATTTTGAACATATCACAAACTTCTACATATAGATTTATTTATGCAACTATATCTGAACAACTGAACACAGCCGAGCGGAAGCTACAGCTGCAATTATTTACTTAACAGATAAGGTATGACACCAGATAAGGGTTTTGTGAGGGCGATAATCCTTATCGGCGAGGCCGGAAACTTATGGACATTCCCTCGTAATCTTTAACGGGCACTTTGAAAGAAGATTTGAGAATCATGATGTAAAACCAAAAACTTTTTTTTTCTGCTAATGAAACGGTGTGACTAATGCATTGAAATTAAAAGTGAATGTATAGAAAAAATAAGTCTTATCTCAAAAATATTCAATTACTGTTTTTTTTTTTTTTTTTTTTTTTTTTTTTCATTTTTCCTTTGCCTTCCTTTTATTTTGTTATTTATTTATTTAATGATCTCTTAATAACTCTATTCTACTTGCACACTTGCTCATTTCATTTACGAAGTTTTACACAGTGTTACAAATGTGGGGACTACGAAATCGGACATTGCGAGTTTTATTTAATTAATCGTATTTTTGTTCCGCATGTAGTTGTGCATTTGTTAAAGGAGAAGGGGGGCTTTCTGCTAGAGGATATGAAGTTAATTGCATCACGAAATGGCATGCCTCGAAACCACGAAACTGTGTTGTCGCGGGTTGGCGGGAAGTGTGGAACAAGAACTATGAATGAGATTCGGTCGGAAGGTTGTAAAAATGTCTTGCTTACTACAAGACTACGTCACTTCCTGTGCCTATGCACGGACTTGCCAAGTAGATGCTGGCATCTTTCGTCGTGGGCGGGAAACGATGCTGCGGTCGTTGACTGAATGTGATGTATCTCAGAATTAGCACCGCTTGCCAAGTGGGAGCTAAACGAGCTCGTATTGTTGTTGCAATTACTATACATGACTCAGATCCCGTCTCGCTCATGTTTTTCTCCTTCATCTCGTACGTATATTGTTTCACTTCCTTTTTGGTTTCGTCTCTTCCCCAGCCTCCTCTTTTTTTTTCAGTTCTTCTTACGTATTACTCCTTTTTATTTCATTTATTTATTTTTTGTTTTCTTATTTCGGTTAATATAATACGATGAAAATCATTAAATAACATAAAATTGTAATACTTTTTAACAAGGCACTTAATAGTCACGCTTTTGCGCTTTGCACTTGTTTGATGACCTCAAAACAAAAACTGCCTTGTGTTGCCATTAACCAACTTTGCAACGCCTGCATTATCTAGTCATCTACTATTCTAACTGCAAAGTCCAAACAAGTGAACATCTGATGGCGCTAAGCACATATTGTAAGGTGAATGTTTCCACAGCCCAAAATTTGGAAGTGTAACAACACAGGGCATTGACATCCCAAAACATCGTAAGCCTATATTTTGAAATTTTTTATCGATTGTCTTTTACTCTCTAATTTCCTAATTTTAAACCCAGGGCTAGTCTCGTGTTACACTTCGGTGAAGGTCCAAGTTCTGACAAAAACGCCAACTTGTGATCACTGGACCTCTGCTGCTATTCTGGATACTATTGTGCCGTGAATCTTGCTGAATCAGTAGTGGCTGGTCTGTAGTTACGAATTTGCTGCTTGATGTGCTATTTCAGAATTTTAAACTGGTCTCCATACGGATGTTATTTTACAAGATTACATTTCAGCAAGTTTTCTGCTCTCTATTTCTCTGACAAAATATAAGCCTTGTTATTGTACCAGGATGCAATACAACAGGGAAACCAGGTCGCACAAATGCATAATGATCCGTTTATATCGGAAATAAGATTTTTCGTTCTGTACACCAGTCTATTAAGTTAGAATAAAATTTGTTATTTAATTACTTTTCTTCCAATTAATCAAAAAAATCTGAAAAAGCATCGATAAACGGCAAAGATATGTAGTAATTAACTCAACGGCACGAAAACAATGTAATGAAATTCCAAAGAGACGAAAACAGAATAAAAACTTTGCGTTTACTTTAGCCGTATAGAGATTTTTCTCTCCCTAAAGTACCTGTTGATCACACTGTAAACGTGCCGTCTAGTTAAGGAAACTCTGTATGCAGCAAAATGCCACATTATCAGCATCTGTATTATTATCATTAATCTCAAAATGTAGCTATAGACAAACTAGAAAGTATTAAAGCCTGACACAAAATCCCTGCTCCAAATGCCGAAATTTTCTAAAAAGCTGTTTAATTAATGAACCTCACTTTTTATAAATAAACTGTCAAAATTTGTAACTTTTAGGAGAGTAAAAATGTTAATTTTTAAGAAAAAAATTGTAAAAAATGTAAGTATAAAGGTATCTTGGTACTGATGTCAGAGACAACAGAGTAGTGGAAAAAAAAAAAAAGAACTCCCGCTACCATTGTACACACACACACACAAAATTGAGACTTAGTTCCTTTCTTCAATGTAAACTGTTTTCTGATAAAAGTAAAACTATGTTTTTAATGTTGTTTAACGGTCGTTTTTACTACTGAGGCACTACAGGCGGTAGACATGATGATAAATGAATTTTTTTTTAATGGTGTTTAACGCCCGTTTTTACTACTGAGGCACCACAGGCGGTAGACACTGATGATACATTAAATAAAATTATATATTGGGAAAGGATTTTTTAGGGAAGGAAACGTTCCAAGTCTAAGTTTACGGTACCTCCCCGGCATTTGCCAGTTATGAGAACTGAGAGAAACCTGGGGGAAAAAAAAAACCCTAAGGAAACATTCCAGGCCAAAGTTTAGGGTACCTCCCCGGCATTTGCCATTTATGAGGACTGAGGAAAACCTGGAAAAAGCCTCAGTCAGGGAGGACGATACTAGCGGGATTCGAACCCAAACCTCCCGCTCTCGAGTTTGCGCCGTAACGACCTCGGCCGCCCGTGGCGGTATAAAACTATGTAGTTAAAATTTTGATTCAATGCGTTTTTGCAATTGATCTGCTTAAAGTAAGAACATGAATATAACATTTTGATTTGAAAGTAATACAGAAGTGTAATGCTTTATAAAATGCTAATACATCCAATTTACGTATAGAGGGTGTAAAATTAAAATTAATTAATTAATTTTCTATCACGAAGATTATTTAAAAGTCTTCTCCAATGGCGTTATTTGTTTAATGGTTTATCAAAATCACTAATCAATTTTGCAGAGTCGACAAGTTAAGTTTAACTATTGTATTATTCTTGCTTTCTATTATTATTTCTAAATATTCTTTTATTGCTTACATCAAAATTTCGTTCACAAGGGAGCAAGGGATGGCTTCACTCTAGAAAATGGTGTTTCGTGGTTATGGACCATTGAAGGAAATTTTGTTTTCGTTCGAGCAATCATCTTTTTCTGTCTTTTGGGGCTCACATTTACCAAATTTTTTTTTTTCCCCTTCCCCTGATGAACAAACCTCATTTGTCCCCTTTCGAGTTTGTTGTTCATGATGCATGTAAAGTTTACATAAGTTGACTGTAAGATCATAAATGAAAACTGTATTAACTCATAATTGTCTCGTGTGGCTGTAACTGGGGATTTTGCATGAAGTCGACATTCTGTTGGTTATTTCATTCAGGGTTCTATTAAACGAACTACTTCTTATATATATATATATATCAGTCAGGTATAGCAACTCTATAGATTGCAATTGTAGCGAATTCCGAAGGAAACTATGCTATTGCGGTTGTCCCATGAAAGGATTTTTGAATAATTATATATATATATATATATTCTTTTTTCACGTGGCCCCCCTGCGCTGTCTTTTGAATAATGATAGATTTCCCCGCAGCACATGGATGTAAACCAATAGAAATCCCATATTTTACCTGAGATGCCAATTGCTTGCTTGGAAAGTCTTGTGTTGCAGGCAAATCTACCTTCATTTAAAAGAAGGCATGTAAGGGCCACCTGGCGTGTGTTCGTTATCGCCTTAGCGGTCGCAATTTTTGTTTTTCTTCACGAAACTCGGCACCGAAGCATCAGTTAACAAACTATTCATCCAGTTCGTTAACCAGCATAATTGAACTTGGAGGGAATAGGTGGTTGGTTACCTAAAGCGAGTTTTTTTTTATTATTATTTTAAAGTAAAAAACCGCTCTAGCGGCAGCAATTTTGTTTCTTCTCAACGAAACTAAGTAAATTTCCTTAAAATAAATGGATAAATGAATGGTCGAAAATCAGGACAATGGGTCGTTAGGAGTAGGGGTTGAGGAGAAATTTAAAAATCGCTCTAGCGGCCGCAATTTTTTTTTTTAAAGAAAATTCTGTATATGCCATTTAAATAAAATAAAAAATATAGTTTCTTAAAATCAGGGAAATCGGGTCATTAGGAGTGAGAGGTTAACCTGAACTCAAAATTTAAAAATCGCTCTAGCGGCACCAATATTTGTTTCTTTACAGCAAAATTTTAAATAAAATAAGAACAATGGTTTCTGAAAATGAAAATTGGGCCACAAGTAGTATAGAACTGAAATTTAAAAAACGCTCTTGCTTTTAATTTTCTCTATATTGTTTTAAAACAAAAGGACAAAGTTTCTCTACAAAGTGACGAATTCGCATAGTTTACCGGCTCCTGCGTGGTGGACTTTTTGCTTAGCATTCAGCTCCGTATATGCACGCATTTCTACTTGCGGAAGACGAAAGTGTTAATTGCTGCTTTCAACAAAGACATAAAGAGACCATATTCTTTTGTGGGTTGGAATTAAGGTACTAGTGTTATTTTTCGAGGGATAGACTGAATGTGATTGCTCATAAAAGTGATGAAATCGTCACCTGTTATGGAAGGTGTTATCAACCTAAAGAAGCGGAGTTTTCATTCGGAAGATTCAATTTTGATTTACAGCGTATGTTCACAAAAGCCTTTCGCCGTATTCCATTTCATAACGAAATAGGAAGAACTTCTATCTTTATACTTCGTGGTTCTTCCAGTCTTTATTTGAGTATTCTTAATCAGGCTTTGCAGTGGTGAATGTATATGAAACGCACATGAGAAATTCAATCAAAGTCCACTTTTGGTGAAATTTGAGATTTTGACGCCAGTGGATAGTCAGTATGTAGTACTACATTGCAACACATTCATACTGAGAAAAAGCCACACGTAGTCCATAAAAATGATGTCCAGGGGGAAAAACAACCAGAGTCCTTTGTAAAATACCTACAATGGAACCATAGCAATAAAGGGAGCTCGTGAAATTGCACCAATGTTGTTTGACTTTTATTTCCATCACTAGGACCCAACAATTCAAAATTTGCATATTTTTTGAGATTCGTGCCCTGATCAAAATAAAAATTATACCATTATTTGCCTCATTCATGCTGTGGCTCATAAGTACAACAAGATTTGAATCAGTAAAAGTTACTTTTCCCATCAGAGGCCATTGTTATATGAAATGTCCAAAGATATCGGTTTAATAAATCAAAAAGACGTGCTGAAACACCCAGCGATTGCAATGGGCACATCAGAAAATGACGCATGAAACCTTTTCTCTTTAATATCATGTGTTTCAGGATATTTTTAAATCGTGATCTTCATTTGTAAACAAAGAACACAGAAAGACAGGTCAAATGATAAGGCTTTTTTTTTTTGATTTATTTATGAACGCTCTGTAACAGCTCAGGTCATCAACGTCCCATTCAATTCAGGGCCGACAAATTTTGCTCAGAGGCCTCTCCTTCAGGCTTGAGGTTCTTTTTCGTGCCGTAAATGTACGACACGGGACCCACGGCTTTACTTCCCTTCCGAAGGAAGCCATACTTAGGATTTTTACGCCCGAAAAATCCATCGATCCTGGCCGGGTTTGAACCCTCGATCTTGGGTTTAGGAGGCAAGTATGGTAACCACTACACCACCAGGACCGACAAAAAAAAAATGATAAGAAAAATACGAGAATTTGTGACTGACGAAACTTCTGCTACAACTATAACCAAACAACATGCAATGACCCCTGGGAGTCCCATGTTATTGTTGACAAAATGTGCCGTACACAGATTGACGAGCTGCCTGCTCCTTCCTATTCAAAGTTTCATTCCACTTTCCAAGCCAAAGCATGTTGACCTACAATGCTTGAAGAAATTCTGTTCAGAAAGTGATCAGTTCTATTTTTCAAGCTTACCTGTAATAGACAATGAATATTTTTGATTGAATGATTATTTTCAATATTGTTTCATTAATGTATATGTCCATGTATAATTTGGGGCATTCTATGATATACTTAATGGACTTTTTGATTTTATCTACAAGTATGTGTATTTAGGCTTTTTACTGTGCATTAACATGAACATGTAACACATGACACTGATTTCACGAGAAGGGTCTGTTACATCACTACCTTAGGAATTATTGTAGGGAGTAAATTCTACATATCTAATGTGTTTAACTTTGTAGCGTTTTTAAACTTCAAATTATATTACTGGTGGGGGGGGGGGAATAAAAAGTGCACTTGGATTGTTTTCCCCTTGTACCCTTCATATGCATTAATGCCCTAAAATAGTTGATGTGTTACAAAATACTCAATTTTGTTAACAACTCAATGTTAAAATAGACTCAATTCAAGTCTATTTTAACAAAAAATAATTTTAGGTAACTAACGTTTAGTCAATGGTTTTTTTTTTTAATAGTGTTAAGCCTGCTTTCACAATTGAGGCACAGCGGCGGTGAACCCCCAATTATACATGAGCTGAAATGATATATTGATAAAGTTTTTTTTTTTTTAAGGAGGGAGTCGTTTCGGGACTAATTTAGAGTACCCCCCCCCTGGCATTTGCCATTTATGAGGGTTGAGAAACCTGTAAGAAATCTGCCAAGGAGACGCTCCTGAAGAGTCTGTGCCTTAACGACTTAGCCATTCAAAGATCGCAGAGTAATCCTAAGAGGAATCATAAATTGTACGGAAAATGTTATTAACGCTGTTATTTTTAATTTTAAAGAAAGAAATGACATAGTGTGTCTAAATTTCAAAATGTAACATCTAAAACCCCAGTTGTGTATTAAATACATACCGTGATATCGTTCTCAAGTTGACGATTTCTGCCTTTATGTTTATAGCAGTTATAGATTAAAAAAAAAATGTTTAAAATTACAAACTTATTTGCATATTCGTAGAAAACTTAGAATGCTATACTTAGCTAAGACTTGTACAACATCGTGAATTGTATTAGATTAGACGGAGGGGCATTTTAGTTCCTTAAGCTCAAGGGCTGGCCGTTTGTGCCTAAACCCCCAATAGGCGTATTGAAGTGAGGGAACACCTGGCAGCCAGAATCCTTAAGCGTTGAGGCGCGTACATATTGCGCCCCCCCCTCCCCATCCGAAGAGTCCCTTACAAAGATCACTTCCAAACCAGGCACCGGGACAGAAATATTTCCACCGTCACAACGACACATCTCACATTTCCTGCAACGAATGAAATGAAAGATAATGGTAAAGCGGAAAAGGTTTTTGTCTTAGCATTCGCCCAGGTGACTAGGGAAAACCACTAACAGCTCAAGGTAGAAAGTGCAGCATAGTGTTAGCATAAGCCAACCTGTACGGTGATCCAATCTTCAAGATCTTGAATACAGTGACATGGAGAAGAAGTCGTGTTTGTGTAAAATATGTTAACAAACATTTGGCTTGTAACAAATTTTAAGAGCCAAAGAGAAAGTGGTGCCACTGCGGTAGTAGTTCGAAATACTAGAAATTATGTTCACGTATGGAACATGTTCCACTTCTATTTTTATATATATTCATTATTTATAATATCTGCTCTTTTGAAGTTAAATTTTATCATTTTCGATTTTACATGTACTTTTATTTTTCAAGAAAGGTAATGGGGAATCTCACACAATAGTCCTGTATAAAAGCGGATCGCGTCTTCACAAACTGCCCTGTTTTATGTTGGGTTACTAATTAGACGAAAGATAGAAAGGATGAGGTCTTGAATCCAGGAGGCTGCCCTCGATGCCTGGGGCTTAGGCGACCAGAACGTAGACCCGGCAATGACCACTACGTCACTTCCTGTCCCCGGTTCATTGGCCGTAGTGACAAACTGGGGCCCGCGCCCCGCTGAGCGGGTGCCAAGCCATTTTATGAATGAATGGAGCAAGTGGGAGGGGGTAACCAGATGCTGCAAGTCCGCACATCAAGGAAGGTGGCGTAGTTGCTAACTGACCCTAGTCAAACTCCGGAAACAGAGTGATTTTCCATGGTAATAAATGCATTATCAACAAAATTTTGTTCGGATATGACATAGAGCTGATTTCTTGTAGGAGTTATAATTATGACCAGGGTTTTAGCGGAAAATGCTCTAGCTACGGACAGTGTGACCAACGTCGTTAAGGCGCGAACTCGTGAGCGGAAGGTCTGGGGTTCGATTCCCGACAGGACCGACCACCCTGACCGAGTTATTTTCCAGGTTTTCCTCAGTCCTCATAAATGGCAGATGCGGAGACGTGGAACGCTTCCTTTATTTAAAAAAAAAAAAAAAAAAAAAAAAAAAAAACCCACACACTTTTCCCAATTTATCTTTTCATCTTGTGTGTCAATGTCCACTGTAATGCCTCGGCAGTAAAATACGCCTTAACTGCTGTTTATGTTAAAATGCCTACCTCATTTATTACTCTCTTTTTATATTTGTGCACCGGCTTGCAATGGTCACTAATTAACATGAGTTTTCAAAAGCAAACAGTAATTGTCTTATCACCAGCATTAATCATACTGAAAACAAACAATTCCTTTGATTCTATTTCTCCCTCTTAACTCCTTATATTGATTCCAGTAAAATGTCTGTCTTTGAACAAGTGTTCTAAAATACTTTTTATCGAAATTGTTTCTCATTTCAACAACTAATTTAAGTTGACAGACTGTTTCTACCATTGAGTTATCGAGTAAAACGGAGACATAGTTTAATGTAAAGAATTAGGCAAAAATTATTGTTCGCCTGTTTATAAAAACCTGGTTTTGTAAGCCACCGAATTAAATCAGTTAGTTTGAAAATTATACGAAAAAAATCAGAGTGAAAAGAATGCTGAAAACAATGAACACTTTTGGTGCATTTTTACGACTTAAGAGAAATATCTGGCCACTTGCTTAATGTAATTACCGCATCTTTCTTGTATAAAAGTAAACTCACATATTTCTTTATGTTTGGCCTAAACTCCATAACATGCTAAATTTATTTCATATGGGTTTGTTGTAATAGAAACTTCCAGCAATGGAATTTCTGCTATAACAGACCCACCCCTTTTATTAATTCAGTGATATACAGAGTCCGTAGCTGAGCGCAGCGCGCGGTAGATCAAGGTCACGCCAATCGCCTGTACGAAGGTTACCTTTTAAGTTGTTACAAAAACTAGGAAAGAAAGAAGCAAACTGTTTTATTGCTTTTCAAAATATTCGCATTTAAGATTTATACACTTTTGCTTGCGTTCAAACAATTCTCGAAACAGTTTTTGCACTCTGAACTTGAGATACCAATAGAGGGTGTTTTTCTTCTTCAAGTGATCAATTGTTTGACGTGCTTTGTGGGAGCTGGCATTGTCATGATGAAGAATGATGTGACGTTTTCGTTTGTTTTTCCTGATTTCGTCGATGACTTCTGGCAAACAAATTGTTGTATAATTAAACATCAACCTCTAAAGGAATGTTTGCGACATGGCCAATGCAACCGAAGAAACAAACGATCATTTTCTTGGAAGTGCTTCGTGAACGAACAACTTTTGTGGGATTCGGTTCATCTTGAAACACCCAAACAGCGAATTGTTGCTTAGCTTCCGGTTTATACGAATATATCCAAGTTTCGTCACCTGTTACGATGTTGTAATTACGGATTTTGTAGTTCCCCGGTGACATTTTTGAGCATTTCATTACACCAATTAAAACGCTTTTTTTTTTTTTTTTTTTTTTTTTTTTTTGAGCTTGGATCAAATTATGCTGAATCCATCGGGAACTTTATCACAGCTAAATGTTCATGCACAATTGAATGTACTGTAATCTTCGATATGCTTAAGGATGCCTCTGTCTCACTGTAAGTCACACGCCAATCTTCTTCAATCATGTTGCGCACAGTATCGATGTTTTTTGGAATGACAACCGATTTTGGTCGACCTTCACGGAGTTCATCACTGACGGACGCACGACCAAGACGAAATTCTGCAAACCAAATGTAAACAATCTTTTCTAATGGCGCTTCATTACCAAAATTTGAACGAAGCGATTCAGTGCATTGCTGTTGAGTTAGCCCTTTACTAAAATCGTAAAAAATCATCTAACGAAAACATTCATGTGAAATTTTCTTTTTTTCGCAAAATTGCTTTGTTAAAACGCACACTGTAAATCTGTCATTTTCTAAGGCGCAACTTTTTCACAATAACAAATGTGATGTAAATTGTTTCGAAAATAGTAATGACGTATCTCAATAGGGCCACCTAGCGGTCATTTGTAACAACAACTTAAAAAGTTACTGCGCTGGTGGTTGCACCTTCGGCCAGTTATAGTTCACTGTTACGAGAGTGTTATATCAGTGGCAGTCCACAAGCCTCATGCGACATATAGGCAGAATGCAGGAGAGTACACGATGAGCATGCAGGTTTTTATCATGCGGTTTACTAGAATGCCCCCTCCCCATCAAACAGCTTCCCAATTGTTGTCACAAGGCTGGATCGACCCCATTCCAGACCTCACTAACTAAAATTTTCTAAGCAGATGTCACGGCTCGAACCGGGACCTCCTGAATAACCATGATGACCATTAGACCATGAAGGCAGTCATTTACAGCGTGTTATTGAAGTAAATGTGTTTAAACACTGGAACGTCGGTCCTGGTGGTGTAGTGGTTACCATACTTGCCTCCTAAACCCAAGATTGCGGGTTCGAACCCGGCCAGGACCGATGGATTTTTTCGGGCGTAAAAATCCTAAGTATGGCTTCCTTCGGAAGGGAAGTAAAGCCGTGGGTCCCGTGTCGTACATTTACGGCACGAAAAAGAACCTCAACCCTGAAAGAGAGGCCTCTGAGCAAAATTTGTCGGCCGTTTCACGCCCTGAGTTGAATGGGACGCTGATGACCTGAGCTGTTAAAGAGCGTCCATAAATAAATCATTCAAAAAAAAAAAAAAACACTGGAACAGGAAAAATGAATTGTTCAGGAATAAATTGCATACTGTAAAGTAACTTGAATATCAGCGCAGAAATTGGAAGTATTGCGGAAACAAAGCTGTAGCGAGTGAATGTGGATACCAATAAAATAAGTCAAAACGTGTGACTGCAGGCAGACACTCAATGGAATAATTCCTGTATCACATGTTAGCATTCATTAAGAAATGAAACTATTATTAGTCAAAGAGCAGGCGATCTTAGCTGTGCAGGCTTGTGACGCAGGCCATACATAACTCTATTATACCATTAAGGTACTCACCTTAATGAGAGATTTATCTATTTTGATAACCGTCTGCAGTTCATAAAAACTGATAAGTTTCCAATGTGCAGTCGCATAAACTGTTTGTAAAGAAGTTGACACTAATACACAAATAAACCGAAGGCTCTGAAAAAATAAATAAATGTAAATGTCTTTGTGTCAAGTTCTTTGCTGTGATGGAAGGAGAGAGAGGTACACACTGCATTTGAAGATTTCATGCCTGTGTGTGGTAAAGCGTGCGTTATCTCACTATGTACGAAAGTCTTCCACCCGTCCGATAATTGTTAATTGCACGTGAGGAAGACATTTTGACTTACCTACTCTTGTGAATCAATCGTCACTGTGATTGTGTGTCTTAAATGCCCTCTTCATTCATCTGATGTTTTTACACGCTTTGATGCACATCATCCAGGTATTTTTCTCTTTACGCCTTTCCTCTTTGCTGTTTTAATTTCAGTTGAACATCCAATGAATTTGTACATTGTAATTATTTTCTCTTTGTGTCGTTTCGTAACTGTTTCTACATATCCACGAATCGATGACGTAATTCATTTACTGAGCCGTGTCTTTGTTTCTTAACTTTTGCGGAAAAGCAAGCCTTTTCTGTAACGTGCAATTGGACCCACTAACAAATGCTTCACAGAAAGTGGAGCATGGATACGAGGACCAGCTGTGATAGTGTTTCTCACATTTAAGATGTGTAAAGTTGATAGTGGAAAATTAAAAACGTTAAGGGTGCTGAACAATAACGTTTTAGTGCCACTGCTGGTCAGAGTTGATGTGCCCCGTCCACATGCTAGTGTTGCAAAACCCGATTGTGACTATTAGCGCTCCAGCGGCAAGTAGATAAATGTGCGTCATAACGTTGTGTGTGTTGCGCATTACTCTGTCCCATTTTCATAAGCGGTTGCGGTAATTGTGAATGTTCAGGAGCATTGAATACCCACAAAAGTAGCAAATTGAATATAAATGGAAGAAGTACGCAAGGAAGAGGAAGAGAAATGCTGGATTATCGTAAATAAAATACTGATTAAGATACCTTAACGGAACTTTGGTATAGCAGAAGAGGAAAATACTGTGAATGATGCCATGATACCGGGTATTTCAGACCAGCATCTTAGTTAATGTATTTTTAAGGTACTTGCTTCTTGCCACGAAAATAATTTCTTTTTATTTCTTCATTCTCTTTTAAAATAATCTCTTTTGATACAATTTTCCTAGTTTTTTTTTTTTTTTTTTTTTTTTTTTGTGGTTATAATGAGAACGAGATTCTCAAGCAATATAAACAAATAAATATAAAGAATCAAATGTACTAATAAAATAAACAACGAACAGCAATCGGGAAGATAGATTTTTCTGCAATCACTCGACGACTGAAATTGATGTTCCTAAATGTAGCTATAAGGGACCGTCGTTTGAAAATGGATTATTATGTTTAAATATCGATAAATGCATAATGTATTAAAACTATCATTATGTCTGAAAAAAAATACAAGACCCATTTAGCAGAAAAGACAGTAATCCGTCTGTACATTAAAAATCCCTAAGCAATGAACATAACCTAATTCAAGGTATGGCCACGAATGGCAAACAACTGTTCCTTCATCTTTCTCTTATATGACGTCACCTGTAACTTTATTATTGTTGCACTTCTTTCGTAGATAAGAAAGTTACAAGGACTTGTGCTAATACACGTGTATGTATCAAATCATACTTTTGTGGAATGGAGCCCTGGACCACTCTGAACACTGCTCAAATAGGACGTTGAACGGAAATTGCAAACTTGCTCTCACAAAATACCCTCTTTCCTGTTGCGGCCGACATTTTCAGTAAATGCGAGCCACATAATGGAAAATACCTCACTAAATTTACCGCTAGAACTTTAAAACAAAATTTCCAAAGTTTTTTCCCTTAATGTGCAAGGTATGTATGAACTAAGTAAATGACTGAAGGTCTTTTGGATTAACGCTGCTCTTGAAATAAGAATTCGTTTAGTAAATGTTGCGAAGAGAAAGAGGTAATGAAAAGTGTGCGTGTAAGCAATAAGCTGGTTGTCCTGTTGCATGCATGGACCTGACAACTTTCGGGTGTTTGTTAAGGACCACGTTGTACCGAACCACCCTAACTAAATAAATAACATTTGATAGTCCTTGAGGGTGTAGCAGTGTGGGAAATGGGCAGCGAGGCATGCCGACGCAAAATACCTTTTCATTGTTATTAGTCCATTATTCACGTTGGCCACCTGTCTTTCTGCTCCAGAGAACATCGCAGCGTCACGCGAGGCCTTATGCAAGTGTTCCTGGGATCAGTTCCCGATAGCGTAATCAGGTGTACTGCCCTGACTAGATAAGGAATTTTGTGTCACTTAAGATTTAGGCATTGTGTCTGCTTCCATCTGTGGTACATCGTTAATTTATGTCATTTGAACGTAAAGCATTACTTTCTCCA
Source organism: Metallyticus violacea (assembly GCA_030762175.1). Classification (NCBI taxonomy): domain Eukaryota; kingdom Metazoa; phylum Arthropoda; class Insecta; order Mantodea; family Metallyticidae; genus Metallyticus; species Metallyticus violacea. The sequence continues at coordinate 101,833,529 of CM060843.1, read as the reverse complement.
ATTTAATTACTTGTAATTTAAGAATCGCGTTTTGCTGTTTTCCCTTCTTGCACGTCCATGGGTTTTATTCTCTCTGTCGACGGTTACCGCTCACTATCAACTGTTTTCAGTCTTTTCCGCATTAAGTTCTGCTCTGTTCTCCCTATTTACCCGTGTAATTGAGGCATTTTATTAGGTTGATCTTATTTTATTTAATGTTAAAATATATTATTATATCCAGAGTATATTCACTTAAATTCAACTTCTTTTAGCACCATAAATCGAAAATTACCTAAAGGAAATTACGTGAAAACATAGAAGGAAAGAAAAAGGGGACATGTGCTTCAATATGAAACTGAAAAGCAGAAATTCGTCACTGGAAGCTTTGCAGCTAGACTTGTGTAGTATCTTTACACAGTATGTAAATATTGAATACAAGGTGAAGCAATTAGTTAATGTTTGTGTTCACAGCTAATACTGTCCAGCTATTTTAAGTATTAAATGGCTAAAGTTGTCCTTAGTTTATTGCTAATTGTTCCCAATTATTTTAATGCATTATTTTTATAATTGTTTATCATACGTAAACAAAATGCACTGCTGATGTAGTGACAATAATAATAATAAAAAATTAAGCTGTCATTAGCAATGGTAATTAAATATTTAATAAATGAAATGTCAATTTACTTATGCTAGAAAGTGTTTATTAGTTGGTTCTGACGGTACATTTCAGCAGGCTTCTGGAGTTCTTTTTCTTCAAGCTCAGGTGTCATCCATGTGATTATCCTCTTCTCCTTCTTTGTTCTGAAATTCTTTGTAACACACCATTTGAAAATGTTAGCCCAAAAACAGGGCCCTCTCGTAGATGCTGCAGACAAGGAAATTTTTCTTTTAGGAGTTCCAGTAATCTTTTCTTTTTGATCTTTTTGACTTTTGTGCGTTCTATTAAATCTCTGAACTCGTAAAGTTTGCCTAATTCAATCAGTTTGAAAGTAATAAGCCAGTCCTTTAAGGAGTATGCAATGTCATTAAGTAATACTGACTAGAGAAAGACCCTTCAGTCTTGTTCCAGAATATACACAAGAGACGCTACCTGAGCAGTTTGCACTGACAGTATCTACAGAGTGTGCCTAAAGTCCGGTAACACTTAATTTATGACACAAAAACTGCAAACAATACAACTTTCGTTTTTTTTACTGGCGTTGCTCATAGTTCCCGCATTCACCACAGTTGGCGTTTCTTCTGGCGAAGAGAGCGCTTTCTGTGTGTTGGAATTCCACAAATGTAAAGAGTGCTACAGATGTGCAGCGGAAGTTCAGGACTAAGTACGTAACGAAGCATTAAGCAGGAAGTTTATTTACTTCTGACATGACAAATTTGTGAGTACTGGTTGCTTGTGTCCTAAGAAAAGAAGTGCCCGTCCGACAGAGACCGTTAACCGTGTGAGAGAGACATTCATAAGAAGCTGCAAGTACCCCGTACGACAGTTTGACGTAAGAGACTGTGTATGTTGCAACAGTTGAAACGAAATGACAAAACAACAGCGTTGTGAGTTTTGTATCCGAGTGCAAAGAAGATGACGACCTCGTGAATCGCATGATCTTTAGTGACGAATGACCAGACATAACTGTCGAGTGTGGGGTACCCAGAATCCTCATGAATTCGTCGATTATGGGCGTGATTCACTTAAAGTGAACGTTTTCTGTACAATGTCATCGCGAAAACGTCTTCTTCGCCGAAAACACTGCAACTTTACATACATACCTGGATATGACACAGCAATGGTAGTTCCCACAAATGCAAGAAGATTCCGACAATTTCCTGTTCCAGCAGGACGGGGTCTCACCCCATTACCATAACGATGTTCGTGAATTTCTGAACAACGAACTACCTCAACGCTGGATCGGACGAAAACTGTTTTAATAACTGGCCTTCCAGATCCCCGAATCTAACTCCCTTTAAGGATATATCAGATTGTGTGTATGTACTACCTTTATTACAAAAACCAGAATAATTCAAGCGTAGGATTAAAGAAGTTGCTATCACTGTATCTAAGGATGTGCTCCAAAGAGTGTGGCTAGATTGATTTATTTAAGGACGCTCTTTAACATCTCAGGTCATCAGCGTCCCATTCATTTCAGAGCGTGAAAAGTCCGACAAATTTTCCTCAGAGGTCTCTTCTTTCAGGCTTGGGTTTCTTTTTCGTGCCGTAAATGTACGACACGGGACCCACGGCTTTATTTCCCTTCTGAAGGAAGCCATACTTAGGATTTTTACGCCCGAAAAAAATCCATCGATTCTGGCCGGGTTTGAACCCGCGATCTTGGGTTTAGAAGGCAAGTATGGTTGCCACTATACCACCAGGACCGACGTTTTACGCCCCGAATTGAATGGGACGATGTTAAAGAACGTCTTTGAAGAATATAAACCGAATCTAATCAGTACTTATGTTATATTTCCTCCTTAGATATAACTTTGAATTTGAAACGTACAGAACAGATTATTATAATTCCTAGAATATTGATGTAATATTTTTCTCATAAATAATTGCAATTTAAATACTTCATTAGTATTTATGTGCCAATGCTCAAGCGTCATCTTCCACTTTGAGATGCATATCAATTTCTGTCGAGAGATGAAAGAGATGATTATTGTTTTATTTTGTTAGTTCATTTGTTTGTATTCTTTGGCAATCACATTTTTATTACAAGTAAACTTTACTCAAAAGAGTAAATGATTTATTTAAAGGAGTATGAGCCAAGAAAAGACAATATTTTCTTGACTTTCGGCGGGAACGTTAAAAAAATAACATAAACTAACATGCTGGTGAAACGGGTTAGGTTAATATTAGTCTTTTACTTTAATTGCACTTAACCTGAAACTTCATTTTACTCAAACACCGAATTATTTTGCCTTTATAATGAACAACTATCGCGTAATGTCACCTTCGTTACTAATGTACTAACTGATTTCCCAAATTACTAAAAATATATTAAAATTGCACTAGTATTTTAAGATATGTACCAATATTACTAATCCGTAGAAAAAAGAAAATAACCAATAATAACATAAGGAAATTACTTATACACTTGTAAGTCGAGTGTTTGTGTGACACAGTTTTCAACTATGTGCTGTTGTAATACGAGAGTTGATCCATAAGTTTCCGGCCTCACCAATAAGGATTATTGCCTTCACAAAATCATTATCTGGTGTCATACCTCACCTGTTAAGTAAATAATTGCAGCTGTATCTTTCGCTCCGCTGTGTTTAGTTGTTCAAATTTAGTTGCATAAAGAAGGTTATGTGTAAAAGATTGTGACATATTCAAAATGAAGTATTGACCAGTTATTAAGTTCTTCACAAAAGAAGGACTTGCTCCAATAGAAATTAAAGAGCTTTTGCACGGTGTATATGGGGAAGCATTCCCCTCATATTCTACCGTAAAAGAATGGGCCAAATTTTTTCCAATGGGTCGAGAAAGCATTGAAGACGAATAGCGTGCAGGTCGACCCTTGGAGGTGCTCACTCCTGAAAAGGCGAAACTATGGAAGACCGGCGGCTCAAAGTTACAGAAATAGCAGCAAGGTTGCAAGACTGTTCCTGGAAAATGGTCAAACTGGAAGAAGGAAATGTTAATTCTAAGATAACACCAGATATTGTTGCTTTTATGCGGAATGGGCTTTTGTCCTCTTTCTGAATGTTTAATTATGTTTAATCGCACCGGATGCCTTACAAGTTCAGCCAAGCCTTTCTCCCATCATTTTCTCTAAGCACAAGAGTTGAGACATCTGATTTTGACCAGCCACTACCATTGGCGGGCTTAGCAAATGAGTTACGGTTGATCACATATTAGTTTTAATAAAGAGTCAAAAGTTGTACGTAGTTTTAAAACAAATATAAATCAGGCATTTGTTTCATGTTGTCAACATGTAAAGTGAGACGAAGAAAGTGCAACTTGTGTTTTATACTTCAAGTGTGTTCACCTTCAGATGAAATTTATTTGCGGCGATACAGTCAAGCTACACTTAATGCACTTAAATCTAGGCGTATATGGGGATGTCTCCAAAATCTATTAATTTTACCACAAAGAGTGAATTAAACCTTTTTGAGTGCCTAGACATCAGGGCATAGAAAGTTATAAATCGCGAGTAAAATAACTAAAGAAGGAACTAAGATTGACTTCATACAGCCATAACCTTCTTGCGGCATTAGAAAGAAAACTCGTATTAAAATATCCTGTAGCACCCTGGCTAAAGACCTACTGAGTAGGTATAGGACCTGCAAACCAGGAAAGACATTGGAATGAGAGTAAACATTGGTCATTCCGGAAACACATTCGGACGATGGGACTCTATAATGGAAATCCCACATGACGTCCATGTGGACAGTCTCACTAGTGTGTGAAGCTCTGGAAAGACAAAGATAATCTCTTTTATTATTCATTCCTTTAAAAGATGTACGACAGTCATTTGAAAAATTCTCGCAAATGAAGCGCAAAATCGTACCATAATACATTGATTTTTCGCCACTGCAGAGGCACATTGTGAGGTGAGCATTGTCCTGACTTTCTTCTTTGATAAATCCGGTCTTTTCTTGCACATTTATGTCGTCAATAGGTCTAGAGTGGTAGCAAAATAGTTCCAGTGGAAGATGTAGTGATAAATAATCCATTAACACTACACCCTTGCCGATTTCACACACTTCCCCTTCTTTGATCGCGGTGCTTCATTGTTTGGACTGCTGTTTTGTTTCAGGTGTGTAATAGCGCACCCATGTTTCATCATAAAGTCAGCAGGATCTCTATTTGCTGACATATTTGCATTCTGATTCGCTTTTGATCGTCAGTCAGCAGTCGCGGCACCCATTTTCCAAATAATTTTTTCAAGCACACTTCTTCCCCCAAAATGTGAAACACGCATTCCCCTGAAATGACCAGAGTTTCAGCAGTTTGGGACATCTTCGATTCTCCAAAACGATGTTCTGTACTTTACTGATAATTTCTGATGTCATGACGGATTTTGGACCTCCGCTGATGGAGCATCTTCCAAGCTTTCAAGACCGCGGTCGTTTGAATTCCATGGTCCACTTGGAAACGATTGAAAATGAAGGTGAAGAGTGTCATATCTGTAAAAATGTCTGTTGCATTCATACCGTTCTTTCCCAGTACTTAATGGTGATATTTGCCTTTTTCCTATAACAAACAGCTATTGCTAATACTATTCTTGACCATTCCATATGTTATTGCACAAATGTTTCTATGGAAGTTGGCGAGTTTTGATAACGTAGTACTTTGGAACTGCTGCTGCAATCTGTGGGTCATTCCAAGAACTTTTCATATTATCCTCGTAATTCCTAAACTTTTGGAAGGATTCTAGAGCTCGCTTAAGCCCTAGATCAGAAACTACAAACTCTGGATCGAAGGAGTGTGCAGATTCTTGCGGCTCAAGTTCCACTACTCTACACTTAAATAACAACAATCTGTGAGGTGATCTTGACAGGGGTGAATTCTATGCGAGCAAACATGTAATCTCTATTTAACGTAGCTTCCAGCTATCTGTACACAAAGATGGCTGCAGCAACTGTGTCGAGCTCTTGACACCTGCAGATGAAGCTTTTGCTACTGATATGTACACCTTGCACCTAAGTGAAAACCTGCATGCAAACATGTAACATTTATGAGAATGTCCGAAAATCGGAATTTTTTTGCGCATGGTTTATGGACAGTGGTTAGCAAAAACTGTGCAACTGAGACTGTAGTTTGGCGTCGTACTCTAACAAATGAAGCATCCTAACTTAAGTCTGGGGTTTTCAATAAGGAACTGGTCCACGGTCAGAAGCTCTGGCTCCTTGTGAGCGCACATTAAAACACTGTTATTGTTCCTATTCGTACTAATTGTACACTGGCAGGCTCAATAGCATGCAAGTAATGATATTCTGAAACCTCAGAGACATTTTTGGCTAACACTATGTTAACGTAAGATCTTTAAGATCGCTCTGTTGTATTTTTCAGAATGTGACAGATACTTTCATTAAAATTCTAAGGGAAAACAAAGTGCAACTTAAAGATCATGTCAATGCTGAACAATGAGGATAGATTTTCAAACAAGTCGCCATATTTAGGCTATTTTGTAAAATTTACAAAGTCTTATCAGAATACTGGAACAGAATTGTTCAACATCGTTATATTTTAACTTGAAAGCGGAAGTTTCCACTTTGGTTGCATGTGGATAAAAATCGTATTTGTGTATATACACTTGCTTAATGTTTTGTGTGTCAATCCTGGTGGTGTAGTGGTAACCATACTTGCTTTCTAAACCCAAGATTGCGGGTTCAAACCCGGCCAGGATCGGTGGATTTTTTTCAAGTATGGCTTCCTTCGGAAGGGAAGTAAAGCCGTGGGTCCCGTGTCGTACATTTACGGTACAAAAAAGAACCTCAAGCCTGAAAGAAGAGGCCTCTGAGCAAAATTTGTCGGTCGTTTCACTCCCTGCATTGGACGCTGATTTGAGATGTTAAAGAGCGTCCATAAATAAATTAAAAAAAAACATTTTATACCGTAGATTGTTAAATTTAATCATTCGTGAAAGTCAGCCTGACAGATAGGATCATGAAATTATAATTTTTTATTGCGTTATTTATTGTCGCTTTGACTATTGGTCTTCTCGCGACGTCCGTAGATTGAAAATGGATTCTGTACATGTAAGTCTGTAAGTATGAATGGGATGGAATGAAATGAAATGAAATGATCCTGGCGCAAATGATCTCGGAGTCCTTGGTGCGTTAAATCTGTCTTACATTCGCCTTCTAAGGGTAAGGAAAAACTCCGGGGGGGAAAAACACATTTAGACAGCTTTGCGTGACCGAGAATCAAACTCAGGACCTCCGGATTAGTAGCCGCCAACGCAACAATACATCACTGAGGCGGTCGAAATTACTTTGTTCAAATCATTATGAAGAGATTGGTTAAAATAAAAGAAGAAAGAACAGATCGGAGGTAGGTACAGAAGCTTTAGAGACAGCTGAGTAACGAACTATATCTGGGAGGTGATCTATCAACAGAAATCGAGCGAGCAAGTTGAGTGAGATCCCGTTATGAACTCTGAGTTGGCCTCGAGACAAAAAACATCCGCAAGCCATGGCACCTTCCTCTTCATCGCCGCTCTAGTACAACTTTGGCATGGATTGAAATATAGAAATAAATGACATTTTATTTCCAGTACTTTATAGCGATTTCTAAAGTTTTGGAAACCAGCGGCTTAATAATTTTTAAAATTAGGATTATTCATGGACTTACAATTTTAAAAAGCTTTTAAAAATTTGAACATATTGTCGAGAAATCGTAAGTAAAACAATGAAATAAATATATCCTTGTGGTATAGAGGGATAAATACTAATTACCAGCAAAATTTATTGTAGAATTTCTAAATAAGTGAGTGTTCTTCTAATATAACAACATTATTACAGCAGTGAAAAAACAGAATTCGTCAAGAAATTGGAAACATCGGCAGATGTACTTCCCTCGCCTAGTATTTATACTTATTAACTTAGCTAGCGCCTGTTATTTGCATTTCATTGCAATTTTCTCTGTAGGTTTACATATTTAGATAGTTGAATGACTTTTTAGATTTTATATGTGAGAACACTTAAAAATTGACAATAGTTGGTGAAACGAAGATCAGGCGGGATTTCGAACCCTCACGCAGAGAAGATAGATTCACAATAAAAGTGTTGACATTACCTAATAGATGCATTGCTGTAACATGCAGAATGTCGGTCCTGATGGTGTAGTGGTTACCATACTTGCCTCCTAAACCCAAGATCGCGGGTTCGAACCAGGACTGATGGATTTTTTCGGGGGGTAAAAATCCTAAGTATGGCTTCCTTCGGAAGGGAAGTAAAGCCGTCGGTCCTGTGTCGTACATTTACGGCACGAAAAAGAACCTCAAGCCTGAAAGAGAGGCCTCTGAGCAAAATTTGTCGACCGTTTCACGCCCTGAGTTGAATGGGACGCTGATGACCTGAGCTGTTAAAGAGCGTCCATAAATAAATCATTCAAAAAAACAAAAAATCATTCATGCAGAATGCATTCCTCCTGATGAGCAACCGAGGGTATGAAATCAATTGAAATTCTTAAAAGAATGCTCTAACAATATGCAGATGACTGAATTGATGAGATAATAGACGCATCTTTTAAAAATCTTTCTGTGATAAGCAACGCTCTGTTATTCCATTACTAGCAAGAAGGATGGGTCAGTCTGACGAAAGTTCTGGCTTGTCAGCACTGAATTCGCCATGGTGGATGCCTGAGCAAGAAGATTATTCGTGTGCAGGCTTCCACGGATTTTCTGACATTTTAAGATGAAAAAGAATATCAGGCATAGGAGAAGAAACTTGGGATACTTCACAGGCAGAATGGAGACACGCATCTTCTCTAGTCAAGGATAAATGAAGTCTGTCATCCACGGGAAAGATTCTGTTGACTTTCCTGGGATATGGAATGACAATTTTTATTAGGAAAAGCGTAAAACAGTAAATAGGTGAAGCCAGGAACGCTGAACCGTCGCAACGTACTTTTGTCATGATAACGCAAGCTCTCAAACGGCCGCTGCATGACACCTTTCAGATCTTACAGCATCTCCCATACAGCCCATCTTCCTAGATTATCATGTGCTCGTCCTTAGAGAAGAACTTGGGAGTCACAATGAAATCGAAAAGGCGGTAAATTCCTATATGTAGATACAATCAAATCTGTTTCTCATTTTCTTGTTTTTTTTACAAGTTGTTACGTTGTTTGTTGATGTCATTTTACTATTAGTTTGATTAATTTGTATAGATTATTATTATTGATTTAATATAAGGTGTAAAGTTAAGACACATTCAAACTGATAGTACTTTTCATGAGCCTAAAGCACAAATCCCTCTATAGCAGAAGCAGTTGTAGAGCATCCTCGATGAAACCCTCGGATTGTGACAACAGTTGACACTCGTAGGAGCATTATTGTGCAACAACACTAGAGCCGACGTTGAAGAATTCAGTCAGTATTTACAACTGGTGATGCTCATTTTCCCTTCGAAACACTTTGTTATATGCACATTTAATTTCGACTAATAACCGAATATCAATCCGGGAGTAATTTCTACAACCCTCGCACCTTCACATCTTAGACGAAGTTGCTTGCTCCAAATAAAGCATAATCCTTTAAGAACAGCTGAGATATAGGAACCACTTTTTATCCAATGTTTCTTTTAATTTTAATTTTTAATTACTTTCAAATTAATTGAGGTAGAGTTGTACGTACTTCGGCATGCTTACGAAAGGACACGAGAAGCGGCACTACTCTCTGTGTCATATCTCCCCCCGTGTTTAACGCACGTTTTAGCTACTGAGGCACCACAGGCGGTGGACACTGATGATACATGAAATGAAATGATAGTTTGGGAAAGGATTTTTTTTAAGGAAGGATACGTTCTAGGCCTTAAGTGCAGGGTACTTCCCCGGCATTTGCCATTTATGAGGACTGAGGAAAACCTGGAAAAAAAAAACGTACCCAGGGAGGACGGTCCTGATAGAATTCGAACCCCAGACGTGCCGCTCACGAATTCGTGCCTTAACGACCTCGGCCACCCGTGGCCTGTATCTCACCGTGCAGCTGTTACGGATTGTCAAGTCTTCATGTCTTTTTGTAATGAACAGTACAGTACATAGAGTACAGTATGAATTGGTGCTAGTACGCGCTTATTCTCCACATATGCTGCAAAAAGTGGTCAGTAAAGGAGTGCGCGGTATGTAGCTCGAAAAAAATGGCACTCCATTCAATGTCTGATTAAAAAGCTGAAAAATACGGAATACTATTGAATGTCCGCGATGGATGCCCTAAACTGTCGCAGGAAATTTGGTTTCCATTTTGCAAGCTACCTGTATGAATTCCACATGTATTTCTCTTATGCTAAACCGTTTCATTTTTATTGGCACGTAGTCAACCGTTTCCGAAAGCAGCTCAATAAGCTTTGGGAGTAAAGGCATTTAGCATTGTATAAAACGAGTTTGTCGGGGGCTCCGAAACACATTATTGGCCTGTGAATTGTTCGCTCACACTGAGCAAAAACCGTGGTGGCATATAGAAAGTACAGTTTGGCGTCACATCCGCCAGAATAACAATTTTCGTTATTCACAAAGGCAAATGTCGGGTTCGAAATTAACTTCCCAAGAACTTCACCATTAAAAAGAGAGAATCAAACCATGAAACAAAACAAATCAAAAATAGAACGAAATAGATGTTATAGGGCATTAAGGCCGCATTCTGTTACTTCAGGTTCAAAAACATCAACGTTTTATTTATTTGTTTGTTTTTTGTTTGGGCTTGCCTGCAACTTACTTGGTTTTGTTTTCCTAAGTAATCTCTCTCTTGCTTTACCTCTCCCAACGGCATTTAGATTCTGAAAGCAGTGTGTATTTTTTTCGCGATTGCACGAAGCTGTCTGCGACTTTCGATTTATCTCTTCAATTACAGTCGAATATTCGTTCTTTCGTTGTACTTTTCAGCTTTGGAAAATGAAAATTATGTGCGCAAGTGCTAAGTAATAGAATGTGGTAGGAATGAAAGAACATATCTTTATTTATTTGTTGCATGAAAGTTCGGAACAGGCAGGTGAATGAACATGCATTGTCATGTTGGTAAGATACATGAGTTGTACCTCCACAATTCAGGCCGGCTCCTTCTGGCATCTGCTCGGAGAAGTCTGTGAACTTCTTGGTCACCCTCTGGTAGAAATTCATGTCAAAACCACCAACAGAACCTGGACGTTTGATCTGACCTAATGCGTTTTTTAGATGTTGGTGATTTGGCAACCCACAGTGGAGATTGTATTTTCGTTTTATGTCTCACCACCGGTTTTTCAAGAGTTCCTGACATACGTACAGGCCTGCTTTTCTTTTCCTATGTAGGGACGAATTTCGCTAAGGCACTCTGGTAGGATTTTATGAATGTTACACTCTGCAGCAATGTTGTTGGACGATAACTTTAATTCCGGCTACATAAGGATCGTCAGTTGACAGATGAGCGGTCATTGACTGTGGAGTCCCGGCCACATACCCCAGTCACTCACTGTGTTACTTATACAATGATTATAATAAGGTTATTAAGTTTCTCGCAAACGTTAACTCTAAAGCCCTGCTTTTGAACGTCGGCCAATTTAATAACCGCAACGCACAACACTGTTATATAGAAAACTGCGTGGGACTTGATTGAAATTACATAAAACTGCACGGCAAACGGAAGGCGATGTTCACAGTTATCAACTACGACATTTCTTTGACAAGAAAATTTCAAAGTTCCATCTTCTTTTACACGCCTCATATTCTTTAAAGTATTGTGCGCACTACTTTTCAGTACATGCGTCAAGTTTAAGTAAGCGAGCAGGCGAAGACCGGGAAAATGGACAATAAATAATAAAGGGCGCTGGGCAATATTACGGATGCAGAGAACGCGTGTGAAAAACTTGCCAGCATCCTGTTGCTGGCTACCTGTTGATTGCAGCAATCACGGTTTATAAATAGAATCTCGGCGTCCCACCTGAGGCGCTACCGGCGAACTTCCCAAATACAGTCCAACCAGTGGCGGATTCTGTCTGTGCATGCACCTTTGGCGAATCGGCTCATTGACCTGAGTAGAATTCAGCCTGTTGCAGGTGTCTGTGTGATGATAAAGAGACAGCGTTTTGCAGTATGAGATTTTGAGTTGCTTAAATGTGTGCAGCAACAGAGAACCTCAAGAACATCACCATATTGAAAAAGCGTTTCACTCCCCTGTTAAACGTGTGTTGCATATATTTACTTTCCTAGTACATTTATTGATAAGTTAACAATACTTTTTAAGTGTTTAACGCCCGTTTTTACTGCTGAGGCACCACAGGCGGTGGACACTGGTGAGACATGAAATGAAATTATCAATTGGGAAAGGATATTTTTATTTTAGGAAGGAAACGTTCCAGGCCTAAGTTTAGGGCACCTCCCCGACATTTGCCGTTTATGAAGACTTAGGAAAACCTGGAAAAAACCTCAGGGAGGATGGTCCTGACGGGATTCGAACCATAGAAATCCCGCTCACAAGTCCGCGCCTTAACGACCTCGGCCACCCGTGGCGGTTTTAGTGATAAATGACAAAAACAAAAATATGCAACAAAAAAGACTTATGAATAGCAAAGAAGCAACGTTCTTATTATGAGTTAAATTGTATATTACTCAATGTGCAATTTTTCTAGTAACAAAGAAGATCAGTTAAAACAATGAAAATGTGCACTAAAATTCCTGTCAAAGTTTCAGTAATACACATGATGTGACGTTAAACACATGATTTAAAATATAGCTAATGCAGTGCAGCGTTTATATTTACAAATATATATGTTAATGATGAAACAACTGGTCGACGTTCACTGAAATGAACAATCAAAGTGTAATATATTATCAGGCATCTCTTTACTAACATGCCGCAGTGATAGCTGAAATCGTTTTCGAGTGTACGCAAGTGTCGATCCTTCCTTTTCTCGTCTTTTGATTCTGTGGCGGTCTAAATCAAGAGTCCGTTCCTCGTTCAGTGATTGTTAGACCTCCTGACATTTTCATTGTGTTGTATCAGCTTGCATTTCTTGATTTACAAGGTGGTAAATTATAGCAAGCTTTATTTAAAAATTAGGAAAGATTGCGTATCCTCCAACATAAAAAGTGTTTATAAACTATCAAGTTAATATCTCCTATACATGCTTAGGCTTTCCGGCCGGCGTTGACCCAGTAGAAAGATTCCGGGCTTGTAGGCCGTGGTCCAGTTCATGAGTTAACATCTGACGCTCCGTCCGTGACTCCGTCGGACATGAGTTTGCCTGTATTCACTAGTGAACAAAGATTTTCTCAATATTTCATGGATATATTAATAGCCTTCTAAGAAAAGCAATAAAAGACAACAATCATTAGAAAGGTTAGCTTTCACCTTGAGCATTACACGTGGTTCATTTAATTGTCTCCTTTTTTCCAGAAACATTTGGAAAATTATGAATATACCTCTCCGTTTTATAAGCGACTTACAGTTTATTTTTCAGTTTGATATATTTTTTGTCACGATTGGTGAATAGTGGAATATATCTCGATAAAAAGGGCTCTCCAGAAACGACTAACAAGTCGTCAGGAATGCTGAAGTTATGAGAAAATACGAAAGCAACCTGATTTACGGAGATTTATTGCGAGGAATAAAGTCTACGGCGCCACAACACCCATCTCTCCGCCTTTCTTATTTGCACCATATCGCTTTGGAAAACACGCTGGGGACTTGAGCTGTCTGGGAGTAATTGACTTTCGCCCAGTTCAGCAATTAGGAGTCGGCGCTCCACCAGAGGAACTCAGAAAGGCATGGGAGTTGGACGATGAAACGCAGTGCCAATGCTTATTAAAATAATAATAATAATAATAATAATAATAATAATAATAATAATAATAATAATGTAGAGTTACTCGTTTATTCTCGTATCATAAAAACAATTTACGATAGTCGAAATCATACGAATTGATAGTATACAGATTTAGGGTCATCTGGCCATTGTAAATTGAAAAGCTGCTTTTTTTATAGCAGATAACTCAGAATCCTAGAGAATTCAAATAACAGTACGCGTTTTAGAACAACACTGCAACAAGTACATTGAGATGTCATTTGTCAATTGTACCGTTACATTTTTTTTTTTTTTTTTTGTAAATATTGTGTAAACGGCTGTGCAAATAATGTTAAGGGTAGCTTATTGAACGATGTAGTGTGTCAGTTTATTCGGGGATGTGAAGAGAAACATGGTTTGTTGTTTTGTTTAAATGGGCTTAAAGCAGAAAAGTGCTTTATTTATGGTGCAGTGGCGGGGCCTTGGTTCATCCTAGCGCCACTGAGGCAGTACAGTTCCCTTGCAACTTTGATATGGAAAGAAGCCAACAGAGCTGATGCCCTAACCGGATATCGGCTCTAATCGTCATCTTGTACCGGTTACATTTCTTTTTCGTTTTGTGAAGAACTGAACATCTATAGCCATATAAATTATAATAAAGGTGGTGGCTGGCGGCGAGGTAATTACGTTCCCTGAAGCCGATGACCCCTGCCACTTCACTTTCCCACGTTTCTTCTTCATGAATGGAGATGCTGCGGGCCACGTAGAGATGATGAATGAAAACTGGTCGCGTGGCAGGTACTATCTAACATGTGCATCTTCGCCAACTCTACAGCACTGCCCAAAAACATCACTCCCGTATACGGGAAACAAAAACATTAGTGCTAATTGTTTGAAAGATTAAAAACACCATTCTGTTAAAAGTTAATTTAATTATTTCCGCTAGGTGGCAGTGATGTACGTTATAAATAAACAACAGAAGAACAGTCTACCTTCACCAACATTCAGAAACGGTTAAGAAATGTATGAGTATAAGGAGAAATGGCGATAGATAAAAGTACAGAAAGTTGGCAACCTTATCCTTGACGATCGGCGAAAAACAAGCGGTCAACTCACTCGCAGTTTGTTATTTCTGTTGCCAGTGTCTATACAATTGTGCAGTTCTTATCATATACATTTGCTTACTCATTAGGAGACTGAACGAGACGATTTCTTGTCCCATGTTGTTACCGGGGATTCGCCACTCCGAGATTGAGGTCAAAAGAGACAAAAACTTATCCTTGAGAAAAATATAGGACAATAAATATCCCTAGCCGGTAGTGAAACAGTTTGTCAAAACTCTTCGATAGTTGCGAAAAGCTGTTCCGGCGCATCGTCCTCACAAAGATGTGACCTGAGTTACTCTTCCTGCTTTTACGCGAGTTTACGTACCCAAGAAGAGAGCAGTGAACTTCCTCATCCACCCTACTGGCCAAACATTGCAGCTTCTGACTTCCATCTCTTCGATCCTCTGCGAAAGGACATTCTATGATGTCATTCGTTGAAGCTATTGCAATGTGCACAATTAACGCGCATGGGGGGGGAGGGATTCTCTAATTTTGAACGACTTAAGGGAGAATTTCGTGCAGTAATAAAGGAGTAAGAGGTAACAAACATTACGATGTACTAAATATCATTATACAAGAAAGTATAATACAAATAATAGGGATATAATGTACATATATGTTAATATCCTAACCAAAATAAATAAGTGAATCCATTAATTGTAACTGTAGTAAAACAGTTACTGGCTAGAGAAAGCAGAAATATGATGAAAATTTACCTATACCCCAAAAATATGAAGTGTTGTTTGAAAATCTATGAAAATTATAAGTAAGAACATTTTCTTAAGGGAACTATAGAAAACTACTTTTTAAGCATAAACACGCATATGGTTTTTAAATGAAATTAGTGCTATTGACACTGTTGAGGTTATACAAAATTAAATTAAAAGTCCGTCACGCAGGAACTGTGTAATCTAAGCGAATTCCTCACCTAGAAGAGTAGCTGTTAAATTGCCCAATATGGCCCAATAAAATGAAATACTTTTTATCATTATCATTAACTTGTGATAATAGAGGAACAAAATTGAAAGTCATGCAATCTATTACTATCACAAAAGAGAATCTACAGCTTATTATTATTATTATTATTATTATTATTATTATTATTATTATTATTATTATTATTATTATTGAGATTAAACCACAAAAATGAATGGTATACTATTAATTAAATGAAATATATTCTCACTAATAGACAAAGCTATACTGTGTGAGTATTTTTAAACATTTTTAAATGTAACCGTGTTAATGATATCTTGATACCTTTACATTCACTAAAATGGACAGAAATAACAGAAAGTTTCCAGTTACATTGTGTATTTAAGATGTTCATATGTTTCAATAAAAAAAAAGGCTACAATTTAAAAATAATTACAATGTAATAAGCAAATATACACAATAAACAATCGAAAGTTTCCTCAATTTTCCTTGGCTTTGAAATTTAATTGAAATGTTATTGTAGTAAAAATATGTAAACGTTTTCTTTTTTTGTATATATATTTTTTCAAATTTAATTTTGAGACCCATATACGAAGGGTGTTCAATAAATAAGTTTTCCGTAGCTTTGTACTTAGTTTTTACTATGTTACATTCACCTACCTTGCACCTCCATCAATGAACTACTTCTCCACATATCCATCTTCAATGTTGAGGCATTTGTCCCATCTGTGTATTAACTTCTGAATGCCCTCTTCAAAGAAGCTATTGCTCTGGCTGTACCGCTGTTTTGACATGCCCATTGTCCTGGAAACGTTGACTTTCCGAATCTTTTTTCAGTGCTGGAAACAGGTGGAAACCACTAGCAGCCAAATCAGGGCTGTAAGGTGGCTCGCTCCCAATGATGGCGTGCAATTTGGAATTGGGTTTGGTTTGCAATCACCTCGGATGAGGAGTCCAGGGCTTTGTGATGGATTCCAGATTTGAGATGTGATAAGTTTTTACAGTAACGATCAGAGTTTACTGTTTCTCGTGACAACAAGAAGAACTCCTTTGGAATTCCAGAATTAACATATCTTTCCGTGCATAGGGAGTAGTTTTGAAGTTATTTCGTACTGGCGGAGTGCATCCATGGCCGTCACTTTTGCTTCAAGAGTAATGGTGCACCCAATGTTCTTATCCATTACGATTCGATCGAGAAAAGTATTTCCCTCTATGTGAACCCGAAGCAAATGTTGCCAACTGTCCTCATTCGTTGCTTCAGGTAAACGGCGGTGATTTGACCTGACACTCGCTGAACACAAGAGTAATGTGGTGCGCTGTGCCAGTGGACATGTTCAGTGCTATGGCTACATCTCGCACCTTGCTCTGTCTTCTATAATCATTGCATCCACTTTCCTTGTTGACATCGTCACAGATGCTTGTTCGTCCTTCAGTAGACATCGGACTACCTTGCGCGCCATCTGTAAGGACATCACATTACTGCTATACATCTCAACAATCCTTATGTGAATGTTGTGTGCCGATAAACCATGTACATGCTCGTAACGGATGATTGTCCTCGTCTCTTCCACAGAGCGTCGTAATGCTCACTTGATTAAGCGTCCCTGGCATCTGTAGAGGAAATTTCAAACTTGTGTTTCAATGTATCACACCCCTAGTACTTGACGGAAGTACCTAAGGCACAGACTCGTGAGCAGCAGGTCGCCGACTCAATTCCCTTCCTGATTGAACTTTTTTCACGTTTTCCTTAGTTTTCATCAATGAATAAAACCCTAAACTCAAATCTTGGACGCTTCTCAACAAAATTAATTCCCTTTTCTAGTATCTCATTTTCCTTCAGTCATGTGTGTCCACCGCCTCTGATGCCTTAGTACTGATAATGGGCGTTAAATACTATTCAGATCAATATAAGCTAAATGAATATTACTGTTTTACCTAACCGAATAAAATAAAATTTAAGCAGCATTAATCTTTTTAACGCATCCATTTAAATGGTATTTATTTTCATTAACATTCAACCTGTTGTATTGCAAGTAAACTTTTAGAATAGTCTCACCAGATGTCATCTACTGAAATCTGGCCAATGCTCTTGTTACACCCTATATAACACAAAAACACCGAAGGCATGAAAACTATTTGGTTTTATTCACCCAGCCGAGCAGAAATCCATTATCTAGCCGGGCGTTATTAGTAAAGAACAGATGTTGGAGAATTAAAAGCGCTTTTCTTACGCTTACTTTATCCAATTTTAGTACGCAGCGCGAATTAAGTCGGCAACAAAACATCGTGCCTTAGTTACACGTTGTTCTTAATGGTACAGTATTACACGTTTCTTTCGCTGCTCCTTTATTATACCCTCTGCCTATTCATTGCCTTACAGAGTGGCACAGAATTCGGTTATCTTTCCGAAGCCAAGTCTCGCCTTTTTGTTGCTGCAGCTCTTAAGCAGGTGTTCGTATTTAATAACGTGTTATTCTGCGGATTTCGCTAAAATGTGTTTCACACAAGGAGAGCTTCATATGTTTAAAGCAATTCCGACAGTGTTTTATTTGTGACTATGAGCCCATCATAATAACCCTGAAAACAAACTGCAAAGTAAGCAATTTAAACATTAAGAGTAGTTTCTCTCTCAAAGAATGTAAGGATGCAGCATCATTATCCTGTTTATATTTAGAACTACTATAGTGGTTAAGCATGTGCAGAGATAAACCACAATAAGTCATTATAATACAAATGTAGTTTCAAAACTATGAGATGGAATCAGAGCGTTGTTTCTTCACAAGTCTTGTGTTATGTTAAAGCAGAATTTGCTTTCTCTCAGACACTTCATCGTATTATGATGTAAATCAATGGTTTACAAAGTTAGACAACCTTCTATCAGTAGCATGTATAGAAAAACGTAAAAATAAAATTCTTATATTAACTAGAAATGAGCTAAGGTGGAGCACAGGGGCCTTTCATCGAACTGTTTTGGTATAAACGTGGAAGAGAATGCCTACTACGTCTCTAGATGTGCGAGCTGATATCCTCATTGCTTACACAAAGCACGGAGTAGCTGTAAACCGCTATTACTTGTTGACTTAATGCGCTAATTAGCCAAGTGGACGTTTTGTCACCGGTGAATAGCGAGGCATTATCTCCTAGAGGTCGACTACATCACAACAAATCAAGGGGTGATACTGACCAGGCAACTCGAATAATGTTGACTAAATCGGCTCCTTCCTGTACACCTGTTCAAAATTGTCGAGATTGATATTGATAACGATGAAAGATTTAAGTTATTAATTGGGGAAGAAAAGATTGTCGTCTTCCGTAGGAACTAATTTAGCATTTGCCAATCTGAAAGCACTTGTGAACAGGTTTCTCGAAAGTGCGAATTTAAAATGAGGCACTGACCTCGATCAAACAAATTTACTAACTTCGCATCAATTACATTAATGATGATCAAAATCTCAAGCATTGTGATTATCTCTAAGAACACGATTATTGAAGGAATGGAGAGGAAAAACCACGATGATAAAGGATAGTAAAATGAGAAATAGTGGAAAACAACTCAGAAAAAAATTGAATAAATGAACGGTCACATTACATTATTAAAAAAAAAAACTAAAAAATAAGTAAAAATGACATAAGAAAAGACAAAGAAATAAACCCTTGAACTTTAAAATGATCGTTTTAAAGAGACAAACAGCGGCTTGTGGATGCAATGTGTGTATTCTTATTCGTAGTTACATTTATGATTAATAAGAATTTATTAATATTTCATTTCAGTTTGATTTATGAATAACTAATGAGAGTAAGTATAGAAAATGGGAGGATTTAGATGCTTACCAATATACAAAATTATTACAATAATTTATAACATAAACGCCTCCTTATTTGGCAGCTATAGTGTTTATACGCTTTAAACTAAACAAGCCACATGTGCATCCTGTATTTTTATGGGCACTCCTGCTTTTATGATGCGTTCACGTCTTCTTTTCATTGATGAAACCAAATTTTTGCATTTCTGAGGTCTTATTTTTCCCTATTCGTAAAGTACAGCACGTTTAAATTCTTCTTTCAATGTCACTTTTTCCTTTCTGACTTATCGTTGAAAAATAAGCTAAGATTTGTCAAGTGGTTTTAGGGAGTGGGACGTTTCAGATGATCCATGTCATCCTGCTGCAAATATAATTTTTTTTTTTTTGCTGTGATTGATCATTATTGTTGTGCATCGTTTTATCAATAAAATGGATAGCGCCTACTTAGCAGACACGCAAGTTAACAGTAGTAACTATATAGTCTGCATTCTCGGCAGTGAAAGATTTTCTCCATACTCTGGTGCTATCATCGGACCCCAAAATATTCTTTTTGGTTTCGTTTGACCATATAACGATGTCTCAAAAATTGTTCCTTAATAACACGTACTTTGGCAAACACAGTTACTTCTTATGATGCTCTCCGCTAATGTACGACTTCTTCCTAGGTACCCATGCGATTGTTTGATTATTTATCCACTCTCTAGATATTCTAGCAAGGGTTTAATTTTTGGAACTGTCTTTGTGGATCCCTTCCAAATATATTAATAAATTATAATCAAACGTTCCTGTCTTTCAGATAGTTTCCTTCACTTAGTTCAGTGGAAAAAATTTAGTTGTGTTCACATTTTTTAATTTGGTTACATATACTATGTTTTATCCACCATCTCACTTATTTTCCTTACTCTATAGTTTTTTAGAGCAATAATCAAAGTAATGGTTTTCAATCAGAACTCAGTTCTTTATCCAACTGCCCTTCAAAATGATCAGAAGTAGATGGGAAACCTTAAGCAACTGGATTCACCTCTATGTGTGTTCCAGCCTGTCCTACTTGTTTGCCTTGCGTAAAGATGTAAGTTTGTAGTTATGAATGGAATGAAATGAATTAGGACGGTACAAATGAGCTTTCAGGCTTTACAGTCCCATTTGTTACAATAAGAGCCCAAACGATTTCGATTAGTTTCAGATCCAGGTCCTGAAGAACTGATTTAACCGACCGGAAGTGTAAATGCTGCTATTATACTTACACGTGGTTCTTGGAGATATCAGACTTATTCTGCAGTTTCTATTTTTGGGTTGCAGAGGGTTTTATCTGGACACCAATGTTCCATTGCACCATATTCGTTGGATGAAAACACTTTGTCTCTCTCTGTCAGATTTCTTTCGACCTTGGGAGGAATTGCAGTGGAAATCCGACACGACCTGCGTGATGTTCGGCTGTCAGATTCGCTTTTCTGTTTGGTTTCCTATTGTTGATGCAGTTGCCCAGAGCCCGGTCGCCCCGTCAATAAGAAAATGCCTTAATAATTTTTCATTTTCTCTTCTCCTGGTCAACTTTTAAACTAAAAAAAAGTGTGTAAAACAGTGACGTATAACCGATTAGTTCTTAATTTTGTATCTTACCCAACAAAAGCATTTTTTCTTTATTGTAGTAGCGGTAGCATGCGGACCCTCCGTTAGCGAGGGAAGCTCATGAGACAGCCCGGAAAATTTCACGCTTTAAACTTATACCTTCATGGGCCTGCAAACAAGGTATGATGCCTTTCTCCTTTCCTCCCTCCCCCCCCTTCCATCTCTCATGTGCGGCGCTCGCTATTCTCTTTTCTTAGGAACCATATGTGAGGGTTTACTCACAACACACATAACTGACTACTGGAATTGTTTTGAAATTGGTTGGCTTCCTCACTGTTTCCCAATGAAATGTTTACTTTCATAGTGTTAACAACTGTTAATAAAATTAAGTTTTAAAAAATGGCAATGAATAAAGAAGACGTTTTTTGAAGACTCCGTTTTCGCATCAAAGTTTTGTGAAACGATTTGGAGCTCATCAACCGAAAGCTTTAGGAACTTACTTGGCAAGACTTAACAAATTTATTTATTTAATGATTTGAAAAAACAACTAGGCTGGCAGCGTGTGAAATGAGAAACGTAAGAAATGATATTAGAAATGAAACAGAAAGAGCAAATTTTGTTTCTGTACAGGCTGATGAAACTACAGATAGTACATGCATGTCACAATTTGTTGGATATTACGATACATCAGTGGGGGTTAACCGGTTGAAAGATTCATAAAATTCTTTGCTGTTTCTGAAATTGACTGCAGAAGGCTTACGGCGTGTTTTTAACAGCTGATTTAGAAGAGTTCCATGTAAACCAGAAGCTTATAGCACAAACGTACGATGACACTACTGTTTTGAGAGAATGTCGAGGAGGAATACAAGTTTTAATATAAAAGATGTTCCTCCCAAGCATTTGAACCACCCTTCTACAGGGGACACGTCCCACTGTAGGTTCATGTATCTCACAATGGAATAAAGATACGGAAAGGTGAGCTAAAGCCATATGGTACACTCCCAGATTTTCGTCGAGTATATCTGCTGCTTCTTTCTGGAACTACTGGATATGGGTCTTAGCTGCGATATTCTCCGGTTGTTCCTTAAACAGACTAGTCGGGGAAAGTTAAAACACATTAACAGCACAAAAGAACGGGATTTCGACAGAATGAAATTAGAAACTCCGCTACACAGGTTTGACAAACTGGTCCCATACAAAATAAAAACAAAATTGCAGCTCAGGCAAATTAATGTGAGACAATCAAATGAACTCATAAATATTGCAACAGGTTTCAGTTTTCGCACATTATTTCGTCATTTCTTCCGTTATGTTTAGATTGCTATTTCATTACAGAAATTATATTTTTATGCTTTCCTTTTGCTCTATTTACATTTATTAATTACTTTTTTAATGTAGGCTACACCTTTTTATATTCTCTTCTCGTGTTATCCTTTATCCTGTTTTGCTCAATTTCTGTGCTTTATTGCAGCTATCCTTTGTGCAAACTTTAGGTTTTTCTTCCTCATTATTGGTTTATTTTCCTCTTCTTTACTGTAGCATTCTTATCATAGTATCTTTCTCGCCTTATTTCTTGACTTGCACGTGCAAAGCCACGAGGCCCTGCTTGCAGCAATGCTAGTAGATTTAACTTAATATTACCCTGAGTTCACCATTCCACCACATGTACTCAGGTGTTAAGTCATAGATGGATTGGAAGGAGCGACTATTATTATAAAAAGTAAATTTTAATGCAATGTTGGTATCGACCGGCGATAGAACGTCTTTTCTAAAAGAGTTATCCGGTAAGAAAAAGAATGAAATTAAAAATGAGCAAGGTTGGAAGAACGGCTTATGAAACCTCTCTAGCAAATGTCGACAACAATTTGGAAGACATTCTTCTAGCGTTTAGGACAACGTTGTAAATACAGGCGAATAAAGATCCAGAAATTGAAACACTCTTCTGAAAGAAAAGTATTATTTAAAAATCAATAAGGAATTGCCCTTTTGTTATTTTTGGAATAAAGACACTACCAATGTTTCTAAAGTGTGTACTTTTTAGCAAGACAGTTTATTCGTTCACGAAGTCTCTGACTGCAACGAATCTGTTGACGTGTGGCATATTCGTCAGCTTTTGTTCCTGGGGATAAAATTAAGAGGCTAAGACTAGAACGCGAATACTTTGATTTAATAAAAAGTTTGGTTTGAGATGTAGTTTTATTTAATTCCATCATATTTAATTAATTTTCTAACATCTTCAGCATGTCTTTTACCCGGAGTACAGGATTATCTAATTATCGAAATGAGTGAAATACAATCTGCCAGACGATATTGTGAGCGAAGCTTCCTGTTCAGAGCGATAAATTTCTAACCGTTTATTGGAGGAGAATGTGCTGACGACATCTTGCGGTCCTACTCCTTTTTCCTGTTTCTATACAATGAAGTCGCGATTTTGCTTATCGTTGACACTAATATCACTAATCTAAGATACGGTCCTTTTATCTTTAATGCATACGACGCATTTAATAATGACCTTTTAAAGTAAATTTTCGACTCTTAATGAAAAAATTAAGCGCAAATATTACAAATTTCGTCACGCAGGAGCTGCGCAAACTAAGCGAATTCCTCATCTACTAGAATAACTTTAAAAAAGAATATAAAATCCAAATTATGGCCTTGTTAATTAATGAAATGTAATAAGTTATGGCACTACTGTGTGGTATTAAGGAAACAAAATTAGAATTCTTGCAAGATAAATATCACATAAGATAAACATTATTATTAAAATTAAACCTAAAAAATTGTATATCATTAATTAAATGGAATGCTTGATCACTGATAGATAATGCTATGCTGTGTGAGTATTTTTAAATATTTTTAAATGTAACCATGTTTATGAACTGAGCCCTTGATATCCTCTTAACATTCACTAAAATAGAGAAAAATTAAGGAAAGTTTCGAGATACGTTGTATATTTAAGATGATGTTCATATGTTTCTATACAAACATCTGTTAATTACAGTGTACTAAGCATATATACTCAATCAACAATCGAAAGTTTAATCGATTTTCATTAGCTTTGAAATATAATTTACATGTTATTGTAGTAAAAAACTATAATGCAAACGTTTTTTGCAGGTTATTACAGAGTGCTCTTACAGACAAATATAATTCTCACACCATATTATATTAATGTTTCATATTTGCTGTCTTCACAACGATGCTTTTGTTAAATATAAAACATACATTGTTATAAATGCAGTTTATATGTTTAGTTCATTTGCTCTTTTATTTTAAAACAATATAGAGAAAACTGAACCCTAGCGCTTTTTGAATTTTGTTTTTCAAGTACACCCCAAACTTCTAATGGTCCAATTTCTCTAATTTTAAGAAACTCATTTGGCTTATTTTATTTATTTGCATATACCGAATTTTGTTGTGAAGAAATGAATATTGGTGCCGCTAGAGCGATTTTTATATTTTGGGTTTCAGGTAAACTCCCGCTCCTATTCACCCGATTTCCCTTATTTTCAGGAACTATTTATTGTTCACATCTTATTTAAATGATATATATGGAATTTTGTTGCGAAAAAGCAAATGGTGCCATTAGAGTAATTTTTAAACTTAGGGTTTCAGGAAAACCCCACTCCTAATGTGATTTCACCGATTATCGGACCAATTTTTCTTATTTGATTGAAATGCTATATGGAGTTTTGGTTTATTTAAATTTTGGGTAAGCCCCCCCCCCCCACTAATATTCCGATTTCACTTTTATTTTCAGAGGCTATTTTTATTGTTTTATTTCAATGCCATACACCGGAGTTTCTTGGGGGAGGGGGGGGGAAGAATTAAATACCTGCAGCTAGAGCGATTTTTAAATTTCCTTTTAATCCCCACTCGTTTTATATATATATATATATATATATATATATATATATATATATATATATATCCCCACTTCTTATTAATTGTTCTGATTTTCGGAAACTACTTCTGCCATTTTATTTTAAAAAAAGTTTTCTGAGTTTCGTTGAGGGGGAAAAAATTGCGACCGCTAGATCGTTAACGGGCACGTATATGCATATATGTAATTTTTTTTTATTTTCGGTGCCTAGCAGGTAGGATCAATGGAGAGTTGAAATTATTCAAAAACCGTTCCATGGATACAGCCGTAATAGCTTACGTTCCTTCGGAATTCCGTAAAATTAAATCAATTATAATGCGTTAAACGTCCATCTCCTTTAACACATAGAAAAATGTTAGCCTCCCTCCGCTCTATTCCGGCGTGCAAGGCTACATCGAGAATTCTTAAAAATTACTATAAGCAGTTTCAAACTGTTTATAATAATTTTATCAGTTATATAACGATGTAACATAACACATGAAGAATTTAATTAATGGAGCTCGAGTTATATTTATTTCCAGTATTTAACAAATAAAATTGTAAAAGTACAATAACGTATATCTAAAAGTGCGTTTACAGTTATGAATAGCCAGTCATGCATTTTAATTTCCGCAAACAGGTGAACAAATGAGACTCGAAACTAAAATGATTTACGCATTATACATGTATACATATACATACATTATACATATATTTTTTTATTTGAACTCTTTGGTAACAAACTGAAGGCAACTAAAGTACGATAACCTACAACACTAATTAAATACACAATTATTAAAAACAAATCAAGTGACATTATTTTAACTCGTTCCACACACTATTTCTATTTTGCTCAGCATTTTTTGACTTAAAATTTTAAATTACAAGGTCAATTTGTGCATCTGACTCTTGCTAAAACGTTTTCAATTGCCCGCCATGATGATTATCGATAGCTAGTGCTCAATGATGTTTAGGCCAAAGAATCTATAAAGATATTTCAGTACGTTGCGTAGGTGCGATAAAACGGAAGGATAAAATTTGACGACAGGTTGGCATTCCTCATATTCTTATTGCGGATTGGCTAATGATTCATGAGCCGAATAGTCAAAGTGTATATATATATTAATTATTGTCGCATTAACTACACTCGTTTTTTGGCGACGTCAGTAGATTATGAACTGAAAGCTGTAGGGGTGAATGAAATGGATTAATGATTTCGCAAATGAGCTCGGAGTTTTTATAGCTATTTGGAATTCACCGTCACAGGGCAAGGAAAAACTTCGGGAAAAAAAATAATATCCGGACAGCTTGACTTGACCGGGATTCGAGCCCAGTATCTCCAGATTAGTATTCGCAAACACTAACACCAGAGCATAGAGGCGGTCAGCGAAGTAACTCTTTTAACATTACAGGCTTCTTAACTGAATATCGCATAATGTTCCAGGGGTTATTAAATAAACCCAAAATATGAATATTCAATAATACAACTGTAATTTCCTCTTAAGGTTTGGAAAAGAATAAAGTAAAGATAGAATAAAAGAATATTACCGTGGGTCCCAATAAGCTAACTGCAGGTCTCTGCTCAGGGTAAGATGCATAACCCTCTAGAAATGATTCTGACACGAGAAACCTCCATTAGAGTCTTCAAAGAATTAAAGACATTGTGCGCTGTGGCACAGTCTTGTTGAAAATGTCATGATATTTGTCATAAGTTCAAGAACTATGAGAGTGTTTGAATTGCAAGGTAGGTTTACAGTTAGAGCACACCACACAACAATTTTGTGATCAATAGGTGAACGTAGTGAATCAATCGTCGACTCTCTCGGTTCTAGTGCCTATAGTTTTCTCAACAAACAGCAGGGTACGTACCTAAACCAGACTTCGTTAGAGAAAAGGTACTTACTGCGCTTTGTGATTCTGGTAAGGTTCCAGTGTTAGTAATATAGTAGCATACTTGCCTCGTAGACCCAAGATCACGGGTTCAATTCCGGCTAGGATCGATGGATTTTTTCGATTTAAGTATGACTTCTTTCGAAAGGAAAGTAAAACCTTGGGGCCCGTGCCGTACATTTACGACACAAAAAAGAACCTCAAGTTTGAAAAATGAGGCCTCTGAGCAAAATTTGTCGGCGGTTTCAGGCCCTGAATTGAATGGGACGCTGATAGAACGTCCATAAAGAAATCAATCCCTCCCCCCAAAAAAAATCTTCCAGTGTAACATATCATTTTCGGTTAGAAATTCTTTTATGGATCCTGTATCCCCTAATCTAAAGAAAATTTTGTATAGGAACTGAACTACGAGAAAATTGTGTACTCGTTACTGTACAAGATATTAATTTCAATATTTCGATAGTATACGAACGCAATGTGGCTATTACAGTGCAGTGTAGTAAACGAGCTTGTGATAGTTTGACCAAAGAACTGAAGTTAAATATAATTTTATATTTTTGAAATGAATGACTTTAAGAGTGAGGCGAATAGAAAAAAAAAAAAAAAAAAAAAATCAGCCGTTATCAAATGTGGGAATATTCTCCGTTGTTCTTGGTTCCGGATGTTTTGTACGATATAGTCAACCACAGAAGGAATGGCCGATAGTAAAGAACTTGCAGCGCTTTGACAGCAGTCTAGGAGGAAGTCCGCTACTGGAAGCAACCACGTCCAGTAAAAGCAGGTATGCCAACTACCACACTATCGTCTTACAAATTTGTGTTTTGGCAGCATTATTCAGCAACTCTGGATGTCGTTCGAAGTGATTAGGGTTTGTATTTTGTCGAACAAAACAATCTCTATGTTTTGTACAACTGTCATAAACTGCTGGGTATATTTTTGTACTGGAGTAAGAAGAACTTAAACCTTATTTTATTTATATCTGTGAGTAATTTTTTACGACGCGAAATAAACACTTAGCATTTGCATCGCCTATATTAAATCGCTAAAGTAGTTTTTGTTTTCTGAAAACGCACAAGTCAGAGTTGTATTTTTAGTGGTTTATAAAAACGTTAAAATTTTAATGCAGTTGTTGTCATGCTAGAGCGATATCTGGCGTCTCTGTTTTAACGTGCTTCTCAATAATATCCCATTTTAAATATGATTAGCTATTTTTACATTTTTTCCTCTCTCTAGAAATGAATGAGAAGAAAAATGAAACTCAAAATGAAAGTGTAGCGAATAAATAAACAGAGAAAGGAAATGACTGTAAGTGTTGCGCGTTTTTACGTTCATATACGTTTAAAATACCCTTCTGTATTGATGTTCATTTGTGCAGATTCTTGTCTCCCACGCCTTATTTTTTCAATAGTCCGGGTCAAAATTAAATTATTTTAAAGGTTTGTGTTTCGATATACCAGGTAAGAAGTGTGATAATATTTCTAATTTATATTAATTATCAAATTGTATTAAAATTTCAAACGTTAGCGAACACGATTTTTTTAGAATTAACATGTAAACATATTTTATGTCGAATTTACTGGTTATCCTTTTTGTACAGACCAGAAAAGAAAGAAGACAGAAAGGTGATATAAAATGGTATACATTTATAATGCGTATGTTCGCTGTGTACAGGACATTTCAGTTAGCAATAGACGTTTTTTTTATACTAGGATTCTAAAAAAATACTGACAACACACATGCAACATTGAGAGATTCAACGCACCGTTGTTTACATACGAACTAGCAAGTATAAAGGTCTGCAGAAGTGTCAAAGAGCGCGATCTTCAATGTTTTCTAGTTACGAAAGGGCGTGGATCAAAATTGAGGTGTAAGCGAAGGAAATGTTAAAGAATGCCTTGTGGTTCTACGAGAAAAGTATGGCAGTAGTGCCTTGCCACAAGGCACGGTGGCGTATTGGATGTCCGTGTTTCTGCAGGACGTGATGGTGTGGAGAGCAGTACACATGCAGCACACTACGTGGTGATGATTCACTCTCGCAAATGTTGTCCGGTATAGCATCCCGTTGAAGGTAGGAACATCAGCCCCAGCGACCTCGAACTCTTCCCTGTACTAAGAAATCACGCTTGCTTTGAGGAGTAAGGCGCTCGTTTGCTGACATCAACACAATACTGAACGTTCCAGAAGTATGGAAAAAGGTGCCGAAATTCTTAAGCCCCTAACGACCCGAAAGATAAACAAGAGCTGATGAGTGAGAGGTAATTTGAAGCTGGTAACCTGTTGCATCCCCCCCCCCCTCGTTGTCTATCAACATAACTTCATTCTGCTTTTAGAGCTTAGAAATGCCATGCATAGTGATGAATATGGCGCGGGTTTACATTAAGAGAATGCAACAGGATGGTGGTTATAGAATAATTGCTTTCTAGGACGTAGGTGCTTTGTCAGAATTGAGCAGCTGGTGTCGTTGAGTAAATTAAGAGTTTCAGGTTAAAAGGGAATATTTCATATTTTCCGAATAGTTCTTTCAAATTCTTACATGTTTCTTTTGTAAACTGTATGAAAAACCGAAGCTGAATTTCACAAGTTCTGTTAAGAAAGCAATATTGTCACAGTTTATAAACTCCTATAGGACCCTACTCTCTTTGCTGTTAGAATTAGAATATTTGCGCTTTCTGTATTAGGATTCACACGTATAACACATTATTTTTTCCTCTTTTATAATTCAAAAGAAACAAACCATACAGATATTTTTGACCTGCGCTGGGGGGCCGAGGTCTAGTCAATCACTCGCCGGCTCCGCCAATGGATAAGTTCCCCTCGCACAAATTTGACAGTTCTAACATGCACATAATATTAGTTTTATTTCCTAATGAATAATAACCTGTGAGTTGTTAGAAGTGACTGCGTTTTTTGACTTTTTTATACAATTTGCATTCACTAACAACAGTTTGCTTCCGTAATAGCAAGAAGCTACGACTGATTGTCCACGTGCAGCAGGATATGTCTGTTATTATGGCAAAGGATTTGTGACCTTATACCAGCGCGCGCTGTAGTCATTTTTTTAATAGCGTTTAGTGTTTACTACTGAGGTACCTCAGCCGGTGGACACTGATGATGCATGAAATGAACTGATATATTGGGAAAGGATTTTTTTCTAAAGGAAGAAAGCGTTCCAGGCCTAAATTTAGGCTACTTCCCCGACATTTGCCATTTATGAGGACCGAGGAAAACCTGGAAAAACTCTCAGTTGGGGGTCCTGGTTCGAACCCCAGATCTCCCGCTCACGAGTCCGCGCCTCAACTACCCCAGCCTCCCCTGGCGGTGCGCTGCCCTCATCTGCATATGCAGCCAAAGATACTCTCGGAATAATTGACAAGGAATCAACGGAAATAGAGTTTCTGTTAAGGAGACGTAATAGTGCAAATATCAAGTTATTATTCAGGTACTCCCTCCGTTCCCAAGTTTGATATACAAACCTGTTATTTTGTGGTTCCAAATTATGGCACAGAAATGGGACAAACTTCAAAATGTGGTATAGAATCAATTGTTGAATTGATATTGATAAATATCACATCATGATATAAAGTTTCAGCATACCACGAGTAGCCGAGGTTAAAGCGCGAACTCGTAAGGGGTTCGATTCCCGCCAGGACCGTACGCTCTTAAGGATTTTTTTTTTTTTTTTCCGTTTTTCCTTCAGTCCTAATAAATGGCAAATGCTGCGGAGGTATCTTAAACTTAGGCCTGGATCGTTTTCTTCCTTAAAAAAATCCTTTTCCTAATTTTACCCTCATGTATCACCAGTGTCCACTGCCTGTGGTGCCTCAGTAGTAAAAACGGGCGTTGTTAGCAAAAGGATGTATGACTTTGTTCAGTTCAGCTGTGTAGATCTTGCACGTCTTATGGTGGTAGTTTGATTTCTTCTGTGAAATAATATCACACATATATCTTCGTATTGCATCTTTGACAATGGCAAGGCGGAGAAATAGCTAGAAAGTAAATTGTAGCTGGCCTTCTATATTTCCTGAACTGCAGATATGATTACAGAATGGCATTACTTGCTCGGCTGTTGCATCTTTGACTTTTTACTTCCATATGACTTCAGCTAGAATACCAATGCAGATGACCACTTCATATTTGACAGTACAGTAGCAACAGTCACATACGCATAGTCAATGTGTGTTATCCCTGCATGCATTACAATCCCACTGATTTGTTAGTTTCTGTACCATATTTTAAATGAAAGAAAAATAAACACTTTTTAAAATACGCCAGTCTTATGCAATTATCGCCTGAAGTAAATTAAATGTTTCTCTGGTTTTATGTATTCTCTAGAGAAATGAAAATTTGAAGTTCAATATAATTTTATAGTTTTTAACAATATGTTTCAAGATTTAAAATGCTATGGCAATACATGCGCGTTCCATTTCCGTGATGGTGGAATGGCTTCTTGTAGTCAACAACGTTCACTCAAGTGACTGACTGAGAGCAACTGGTGAAAACTGCTGTAGTCAGGAACTTCGGGTTGGGAGATATTGGATAATTTTCCGTGGACTAACGCGCGGCTTGGATGTTAGGCATACGGGTCAATGAGGAAATTGCGACTGGCGGGTTTGTAAAATGGATAGCACAGAGCACCGCTAAAGGCTTATCCCCATTCCAGTCTTGGGTGTAAAATGCGAATTCGAATAGTACAGCTAGATCCCACTTAGAATTGAAAGTGATGAGAGACCAGCACTGTACATTACCTTGAAGTGGATGAGTTGTCTCTGAACATAAATTGCCCATTACGGATAATTACCTCAAATACATGCCCTTGGGTAAGCTTTTTATCAATGAAATTCAAGTTCGCTGGGACAGGCATTATAACAATTTGATGATGATGTTGTGCTAAACCCCAGAGGAGCCTCTTTTTTGTTGTTTTTTGTGTTTACCTATGAAAGACTTAATTTTGGTTGGAGAGTAGAGGATGTTGTCTTGCCTGCAAAATGAGATGCGATGGTTTTGTGCTGAAGTGAATTACAGTGCTCGTGGCGTTGAAAGTGACAAGCTCTTTCGTATTTGTTAACTTGGTTTTGTATTGGAGGTTAACAAACTGTTCCCTCATTTTTATCCATGCTACGGATATGAAAACTTAGCTGTATTTTGTTTACTTCTCTTCATATTATTTAGATATCACGGGTTTTTATTTTATTTCTTAATTAAACGTTCTAGGTTTCTGGAAACTGTGTCGTGATTTACATTACACCTCAGTTTCTGAGAAATCGTTCTTAGATCCGCAACGTTTCTTGCCGTTTCATTACTCTAGAGGAACATATATTTAATCATAAAAATGTGAGCAAAAATAATACTTTAAAGAAATAATAACCAAACTAATTTTAACAACTAACGGGGGGGGGTTATGATAATGTGATATTCTAGCTAGGGTCTATACTGAACATATGACACTACAAGCAGTTTTCTCCTCATCAGTCTGAGATCAATGTTTCAGGTTTATTTTTTAAAATAGTGTTTAATGCTTAGGTATCACAGGTGGTGGGCACTGGTGATACATGAGATGAAATAATATATTGGCAAATATTTATTTTATTAAGAAATGAAACGTTGCAGCCTAAATTTGGGGTATCTCCCCGAATTTTATCGTTTATGAGGATCTGAAAAAAACTCCAGTCAACAGGATGGTCTTGGCGGGAACCGAACCCCAGACCTCTCAAAACAAGTCAGAGCCTAAACAGCCTCAGCTACCCATGGCGATACAAGTTGGCTTGACACTACAAGAAGTTACCAAGAGAGGAGTTTATTTGTGGTATGTTTGATCCCTCAATTGCCAAGTCATATGCGTCATAAACAAAGAACAGCAATTAGTTTCTTATGGCGGTAACTGATACCATTGCCAACATTCAAGAAACGAGTATGTAGATT
The DNA here is from genome assembly GCA_030762175.1 of Metallyticus violacea. Classification (NCBI taxonomy): domain Eukaryota; kingdom Metazoa; phylum Arthropoda; class Insecta; order Mantodea; family Metallyticidae; genus Metallyticus; species Metallyticus violacea. Next base: position 101,801,052 of record CM060843.1, on the reverse strand, counting down.
TGGCGGTGGAAAAAGCACTGGCAATTGTTGATCGGAAGAAGATCAAGACAATTTACAAGGAACAAGAATGTGCTTGACCGTTGTAGGGTGAAGGATACTTGTCCGACGCTGCGACAGCAGCCTCAGACGTTCTATTCAGTTTCGCTTTGGAAGAAAGTCGAGATAATTCTCAGACAAATTCTTCTGAAGGGATCGCTAGATAAGTTTTGAGACACAGTCATCTCGCACTCGGCAGAACAAATCTTTGTACCACTTGAAAACTCATTCGTTCTGGCCCCATCCAAGGATCGGTTTAGTTGTCTCTTAGCAGTGAACTTTTGAGAGAACCATAAACCACATTGAAAGCGACCACTTTCCTTCACGTGTGCAGTTTTTCACGGTTCTCTCAGTTTAAACGGGGGAGAATATCCCTTAAAGATGAGATGAAAGATCAAGTAATAGACATTGAGTCAGCCCGGGGCATTCTTTCCGCGAGTGTTGCAACCATCCTGCACGATCATCTTCTCTTCTCGATGGGTACCACATTCACTAACCGAAGGTCAGAAGTGTTGGAGCGTTTCAACAAACGGGACTTTTGGTGGCGTCTGACATTGTTACCGGTAATGATTACTGAATTAACAATTTTCACCCAGAAACCAAATGTTAGTCATGGGTCTGGGTCTTCCCAAATGACCAATCCCTTAGAAAGAAAATTGGGCTACGATATTTGCAACAATGGGGCATATTGTCAGTCGTCGTGCTCGAAAATCAGAAGACTGACAAAATTGTAAACAGAAAGGTGCCTTCCAAAGGCCTTCTCTAGCATCATGTACAGGCGACCAAGAACTGGCCTGAGAGTATTCTACTGCATCACTACAATGCATCTGCTAACACGGCACTCGCGTTTCTTGAGCTTACTCCTGTGGAGTTAATGATGCATTCTCCACATTGGCACCCTGCGACTTCTTCCCGATCCCGAACCTATGAATCAATACGTGGACAGAGGGCAGAAGAACTGCTGACACCTGTGAAGAGAGCGGGTGCAGTGCCATAAACAGAGTGGATGTTTGGTTCCAGAGGATGCAATGAAAATACTTAAAAAAAAAATGTTGAAATGAAAGTTTGAGTGCTGGTGTGTGCATGTGTCATAACGTATTGCCTCGTGCTCCGGCGCATCCACCCTCACAAGGATGTCCTTCCTCGCCCATCTTATAGCCCCAATCTTGCACCTCTCATTTTCGTCCGTTCGGACCACTCTTTCCGGGAGAGGACCTGAAGAATGTCAGCGCACCGCCACGTATGGCCGAGGTCGTTAAGGCCCGACTTGTAAGCGGGAGATCTGGAGTTCGATTCACGCCAGGACCGTCTTCCCTGACTGAGCTTTATCCAAGTTTTCCTCAGTCATAAATGGCAAATACCGGAGAAGTGCCCTAAACTTAGGCGTAAACGCTTCCTTCCTTAAAAAAAAAAAAATAAAAAAAATCCTTTCCCAATATATCATTTCATGTCAGCATCATCAGTGTCCACCGCCTGTTGTGCCTTAGTAAAAACATGGTAGCGCAATGATATGTTGGTTCTGACATGTAGGGGACGGAAAAACCCAAGCCGTTAAAGTAAGACAAAAAAGTGTTGTATTCTTTATTAAACTTTGTTTGGGGGGGGGTAAGCTTTTAACGACCCGATAACTGCCAAGGTTTTTCGAGAAGAATGCCATGAACTGGAGATGAAAACACGTCCGAGTTCTTAGGGTCTAAAATTAGCCGGAATTCGCGTTTTGTAGTTGAAAACCAAACTCCGGAAAGCGGAAGAGGAGGAAGAAGAACAATATGCCCTGACCGGGGATGGAATCCCGGCCCGCGTGTTGATAAGCACATGTGCTAGTACTTAAGCCACTAGTTCTATGCTATTTTTAAAAATGTTATATTCTCTCCAAATCATTAAAATGTGACCGATAACCTAGTTTCCAAACGAGTTTTTTCTTGTACTTTCCTTGTATTTTTTTTTTTTGTAAACATGGATTTTTTGTCGTTATTATAATCAAAAACTGAAGACATTTATAGTTACATTATGGAATTTATGGCTCTGTTTGCTTAAAACCTGCATATGCTCTGGGTATTTATACAGAAACCTGTGTTTATGAACGCGAGAGATGTTGTCTAGTGAGAGCCGCTGATTCATGTGTTTAGATAATGGCATGTTTCACATCCTGGCTGGCATTTACAATTTGAATAGCACAGTGAGAGAAAGTAAAGAGTGTACCAAGTCAATAACTCCAGTTCACATTATCTTATATCCCACTCTTGTCTTTTCCATTTGTATTTATCCAAAAGTTTTGTATTTCGTTTGCACCATTCCAGAATATTGGATTATGTTTATAATGGTAGTTTTGTTCGTTAACTCACTCTAATTGCCTTTATTTGCTAAGCCTTGATGTTAATGTGTGTAGCAAAGAATTAGCAGGTTACACAAAAGCAGGTCATGCATTGAAAATAGAGTACCTTCAAATCTAAACTTGGGATCCACGGCTTTACTTCCCTTGAAGACGTACTTAATATTTCTACGCCCGAAAAAAAAAAACATTGGACCGCGATCTTGCGTCTACGAGGCAAGTGTGGTTACTACTATACCACCAGGATCTAATAACTTGATTAATATTTTTTGTGAAAAGGGAAGTGTTAGAAATAAGAAATGAATAAGATGATACAGTCTTCAACAGAAACTCTGTAAACATCTTGCCCTCTTTTCCAGCAAATGACAATTTCCTACACTTTTCGTACAAGAGGCTAGGAACATACTTTAGTTAAAACTATATGTGTAGCAAACATTTAAGCGAAAGATTCTCTACGAGTAGTCTAAATGAAGTGCATGGTCGAGATGTTCACTACCTGGTTTTCGACGAAACTGATTTCACTTAGAGGAATGGGTACCTAATTCGCAAAATTGCCGATACTGGCGTTCCTGAAATCCTGTGTGCCACATGATAACGCTTGGCGCTTTTTCTGCTGAATTAATTGTGAGCGAACACAATTATAGATGACTTTGAGAAAGCACGTACAATGCACTGGTTTTGAAGGCAATTCACAAATTGTTCTATGGTATAACTATCAGTAACAACGTATTTATGGTCCTCTGGATCCCCGATCTTACTATCTGTCAGGGGCGGCCCGTAGGAGGTGCCCCCCTCCTAAAGAAAATGTCATAATAATTTTCCATTTTCTGTTCTTGTCAACTTTTAAAACAATAAATGTATTAAAACAGCGAAGTATAACCCATTAGTACTTAATTGCATCCTACGCAAAAGTGCATTTTCTCTCTATTGCAGTAACAGTAGCATGCGCTCCTTTAGCGAGGGAAGCTCATGGGTCATAATGGAAAATGTTATGCTTTAAACGTATACCTTCATAGGCCAGCAAAGATTTTAAAGGACTTATATTGGTCTTCCTCCAAGATGAACTATTCTTTCTGCTGATTATTTCTGGGTTCTCTTGGGCCAGCAGGAAGATCGCCCTTGGTATTCTCACTTTTCTTAGAAACCAGATGTTGAGGGATCACTAAGCATAACAGACTAGGGGTTGTTTTCTCACTAGGCTTCCTCGCTGTTTGTCAGTGGAAAGTTGACTTTCACAGTGTTACCTGTAAAGTTACAAAAAAGCGCATCTATTTTGTAGCAATAATAAAGTGGACGTTTCGTTGAAGACTCCAGTTTTAACTGTTAAGTTGGAAGTGAAACGATTTGGACATCAGCCAAAAGCTGTAGGAGCTTACTCAGCAAGACGACACAATTAAGTTTTGTTTTATTTATTTATTAATGTTTGAAAAAACATCTGGCAGCATGTGAACTGAGAAACGTATCTATTCTATAGAAATGAGATTAGAAAGAGCAAATTTATTTCTGTGCTGGCCGACAAAACGACAGATATTATATGCATGTCACAATTAGTTCGATATTACGACACATCGTTGAAGGTAAACCGGTTAAAAAATTCATAAAATTCATTGATGTTTCTGAATTGACTGCAGCTTATTAACAGCTCACTTAGAAGAGTTCCATATAAACCAGAAGTTTATAACACAAACGCACGATGATGTTTCACTTATGAGAAAATATATGGAGGAATATGAGAGAGCTTCCCTCACGCCATTTGGGCATGTCCCTAGCCCACTCTTCTACAGAGTCCACGAGCTGCCACTGCTATCTGCGATTATCATCATTCAAAATTATTGAAAGATTAAAGGTAAGGACAAATTGAAGAATAACATTCGTTGAATACATTTCTCAAAGAAAACTAATTGCCGGAATCATATGAAAAATGATATTGCGAGCTACTGTTGTCGACAGATCGAGAGCACTCGCTTTAACCCCCCATACTGAAGTTTCATAGACTATTTCACTCATGTGAGTCATGACCAATGAAACGAAACAAAAATTTAAATTTTGACCAATCACATACCACGCGACGTGCATTTGTCTTGTGGTCAGTGTATACCTCCACTATATAATTCCTGAACACGCATCACTGACCACTTTAGCTAGAGGCGGTAGGGAGCTATTGATAGCAACAAAAACGTGAACAATCGACAATCATAACGCAAAATGGAGGGTTCTTCAAAGCGTTTTGGTGATATGTCAAATGTGCAAATTGATCTTATTATTAGGAATTCCAAACCACAGAATACACAGAAAAATAGAGACACTGTATGTTATCTTTTTTTTCCCCTCCACAGGTTCTGAATAGAAATTCATAAGCATACGTTTTATACGTGATAATATTTTATGCGCGAATTTCAAATATATATAAAAACCCGTATTTTGCTCTTCTCTATTGGCATTATTGACAATCGGCATTCTTCCGTCGTAAGATGACTTGCAAAGGTTAGGTACAAATATACAATAATTACAATTTTGTAAGCCAATTTTGTAGGAATTATATTTAAATTCTTATTTTATTCATGAAATACTCCTAATAAATATCATTCGTGGGTTTGAGCTTTCCAGCTTTCCATTTTGATGGTTTGAGCTGACTACATTGGTGAATTTATCGGTAATGTCAGACCCTCTCGTGGATATTACTTGTAACCTACTCACCTACCATTTACTCGAGTAAGTATTTCTGGGATGCTTGTTGTCTAATTATCACAACAATTTGGAGTATGCATTTAATATCAAATGCAGTTATATTTTCTGTTACATAACAAAGCTATTCAAGGTACACTATTTTCGCTTTTAAACTGTTTTTAATAAAAATATAGTCTCTGATAAGAAAATAAAGAAACAATTTTTAAGGCTTCTCGGTACATCTGGTGCGTTATTTACCTCGTCTACCACCAGCTGTTTTGAAACAACATTGTCACCCTGTAGCGGTAATTGCGTAGGGATTCATCTCAACTGGAATTAAATTTTCCCAGTAACTTCTAAAAATGCAGCTATGAGGCACAAAACTTTCAGAAGACTGAAACATGCACAGTTTGTTTTTCCTACACACCAGCAGTCGATATTTTACTCGATGTGTGATCAGATTTTATTGACGCTATAAACAGGATATGAGCATAATGTAGTACAAACAGCTTTCCGCGTTTGCAGCAAGGCGGCGTTGTACGTTGATCGACAGAAAGCCTCCACAACAAACAGCTCGCCTGTCATTACACGTACCGCGACGACTTCCGGCGCAGTACCCTACAAAATACAAATAAATAGCGAATAAATTTTATTTTTACTTAGCGGCACTTTTGATATCGCTTCGCTTTTGTTTAGAGTCACGAGATGAACACGGGGAACAGACATCGATCACAAGAAGCGTGATTGGTGATCGTTTATCTTGGTGCAGTACACCCAGTATATGCGAGCGGAGCACGACCCAGTTTTGGGGAACGAGCTTTTACATATCGTGCTGTGGTACGTTACAAAACAAATGCAGAATTAGTGGAGTAAATAAATATAGACTTATTTTTTTAAACAGTGTTTAACGCCCGTTTTTACTACTGAGGCACCACAGACGGTGGACACTGATGACACATGAGATGAAATTATATATAGGGAAAGGAATTATATAGACTTACAGAGAATACCTGTAGAATTCAAGGTCAAATGAAGCTCTAGACGTAAGTAGCCTGTTGTAGAAAAGTGATGAACTGTAAATATATGTGAACAATTAAAAGTATATATCTAGATTCATATTAGGTAGGAACATCGATATATTGTGTAATTTGAACACCGGTTCCGCAATTTCGTAATTCCTCTATTCGCAATGGCGTAGTCTTAATTTATAATTTGAAGAAGTTGAAGGCAGAAATATAAAAAGATAAAGAGTGATGGCGAAATTCTTTCCTTATTTTTTAAGGTCTTCGGTTTTTTCTAGAAGACATGTTAATGACGTTATCTTCAAATGTTAATCTTCTCCTTAATGTATCTATCAGCACGTTCTCAATGTTTAAATGCAAATCTCTGCAGGATCTGTGTATTTCTCAAATCGTTTTTAATGTTTAAAATGAACGTCCACTTGTTGCACAGGTGTCAGGAATTGTTAAAGCTGGTGTACAAAGTTTGTATGTTTCAGGGAATGGAACTGTTAGATTTCGGATATGTTCATGCAGATGAAAAATACTTTCCTATGCTGGAGATGAATCTGGTAATTGAAACTGCTTACTGTGCAGGAAACTGAGACATTTAAACAAACATATTGCACCATGAAAGGTACATATGAGCAACTGAATCTATACGGATTCTTTTGGATCTCTGTGCGAATAAAATACTTGCATTTTCTCTCAGATCGAATCAAACCTTTCCGGTGGCAAGTATGACTTTTTGCATAGGATAGGCTCAGACATGAAATGTTGAAATTAATGGAAAATTTAATTTATATAAAATATGTCACGAAAATGGCAATTTAACATCATAAAATATTTTCATGTTCAAAATTATGGCATTGTGACTATCAACAAACTAAGTTATTATTAAATGCAATTACATGAAATGTTAAAAAGTGCTCCACGCATGAGATGCGTAAACTAAGCGAATTTCTCATCTAGTAGAATAACTTTAAAAAGGAATATATCCAAATTATGCCTTATTAATTAATGAAATGAATAAGTTATGGCATTACTGTGTAGTATTACGGAGAGGAAAATTAGAATTCTCGCAATTTATAAGTATCACAAAAGAGAAACTATGTTTTTAGAATTATTATTATTATTATTATTATTATTATTATTATTATTATTATTATTATTATTATTATTATTATTATTATTCAGATTAAAATAATCATATATTATTAATTAAATGAAATATATGACCACAAATTCTTTACATTCACTATAATAGGAAGGAATAAAGTTTTGAGCTATATTCTGTATTTAAAATGTTCGTATATTTCAATAAAAACAAAAACCGCCATGAGTGGCCGAGGTCTGGGGTGAAATCCCGCCATCACCGTTCTTCCTGAATGAGGTTTTTCCAGGTTTTCCTCAGTACTCATAAATGGCAAATGCCGGGGAGGTACCCTAAACTTAGGCCTGGAACGTTTCCTTCCTTAAAAACCTTTCCCAATATATCATTTCGTCTCATGTATCATCAGTGTTCACCGTCTGTGGTCCTCCGTAGTAAAAACGGGCGTTAAACTCCATTCAAAATATAAATAAATAAAATAAAACAAAAACATGTTACTATTTAAAAATAATTACAATTTACTAAGCAAATACACACAACCAACAATAAACAATTGAAAGTTTCGTCCATTTTTATTGATTTTGAAATTTAATTTAAATATTATTATAAAAATATGCGCAAACATTTTGTGTAAGTTATTACAGAGCGCTCTTACATACAAATATAATTCTCATACACATATTAGATTATTTCACCATTGCTGTCTTCAGACGATGCTTTGTTTATTATAAAACATGTACTACGTTATAAATACAGTTTATATGCTGAATTAATTTGTCCTTTTATTTTAAAACAATATAGAGAAAATTAAGCGCAAGAGCGCTTTTTAAAATTCCGTTTTCAAATATAACCCTACTTCTAATGGTCCAATTTCCCTAATTTTCAGAAACTATTTTTGTTATTTTATTTAAATTATATATACCAAATTTTTTTGTAAACAAATTTTGGTCCCGCTCAAGCGATTTTTAAATTTTGGGTTTCTGATAAAAAAAAAAAACCCATCCTCCTTATAGTCCGATTTCACTCATTTTAGAATCTTTTTTCTTATTTAATTTCAATGGCATATATTGAGTTTTATTTAAAATAAATATTAAAATTGCGTCTGCAGGAGTGATTTTTAAATTTCGACTGAACCCCCGCTCGTTTGTAGGTATACCTCAATTCCTAACAGTCCAATTGCTCTGATTTACTTTTATCAATTATTTTAAAATAAATTACAAGCTGATCCAACACACTTAGTGTGAATTGTTATGTGATGGGCGTGCATCTGGCCACCCATCCAAGTGTCGACTACACTTAACCTGTGGTTCCATGTAGGACCGCCGGAGTCTATCAGCCGATTGGCAGAGGAGTTCAAAGACCCAATGAATAATATACGAAGACCACTAAAGTGGGTGCTCTTTGTACTCCTTAGTGTCCTTATGAACCACGAACATCCATAGACACTCCTGCCCGAACCATCACTCCACCACCTCCAAATGGTAACTACGGACATGCAGCATTTTACAAAACGTTCTCCCCTCCTTCTCCAAACTCTTTCACGTCCATCAAGTGAGCGCAGATTGAAACAGGACTCGTCTGTGAACAGAACACAACTCTACTGTTCACATCTCCAACCCCCATAATCATTTGCAAACGCTCTCGTTCGACTCTGTGCATTCTGAGTAACCTGGGACCAATTGCAGGTCTACTTGATATCAGTTCACTAGCTTCCAACCTTCTTCTATCTGTTCTGGCCAAAATCAGGCGTCCGTGCATGTTAACATGTAGCTGGACTAAAGTCATAGCTGACAGGCTGCGCTCCCTAAGAACTGTCAACACCACGTACCTGTCTTCATTTTTATTTGTAGCTCTCGGGCGACCCATATCTGGTCTTCTGCTACATTCTAGGGTCCATATTCGTTGAAATAAAGAAATAATGATGATAAAGCACAAAATGGTTAATCAAATTTTACATTATCTGAGACTTTGTACACATAATTGGAATAGTCGGTTACAATGCCATGTTTACAAATCAAAAAACATTCAACATGGCCTACATGTCTTCATGACTACAAATGCCTACCGTAATATTTTATGGCACAGAAATATGTTGAGATATACAAGTGGTTCCCCCCCCCCTGAGTGTTATTATTAATGGATCCTCAGTTATAAGCTGACGCGCTGCCCAAATGAATTTAATATCCTGCCCTAGATTTTCTATTCATGTAAAATAAGGCAAATGGTTCTTTTTACGAGTAAGTATCCTTGTGACACACTTTCGACAGAGTTTTATCAAAGCGAATGTTATCGTGGAATCGTGCACCGTGATAAACCCCGGAAAATTATTGCTAACAATACCTTTCTTGCATATAATTGATTATGTTTCAGTCTGAATCTACCTGCTCCGTTGTTTGAGGGATGTGTTGATTGATTTGTTCTCATTTAAATGTTTTATTATGTCTATTTTCTCATTTACATTTTTTATTATATGATTTGCCGCACTTCTAAGCCCAAACAGATGCTACTAGCTAAACGGCAGATCCTTATAACAGTTGGCACTCCCACATTAAATAAATTTTGTTCGCTGATGGGCGGAATTGTGACTAAGTGTATAACAATGGCCACCTGTCACTTGTAACCTTTACATAACGCTGTACTTTTATTTACGAGTTTTGTCGTTTTGTTTATTTTTGCAGGTAAGTCAGATTTTGCCTGTGGCTACACCAACTTCAAGGTAAACGCACTATGGTCGGGCGAGCATAGTGCATTTCTCTGAGTACCCACAAAAGAAAGAAATCTGTCTGATTTTTGCAGTGAGTAACGCAAGAATAACTATTACTTTAACATATACAAAAATTAGACGCTTCACATTTCTTGAGTTAATTTTAATTGTAATGCAAAGTTTATAGCTTTTAGATATGCTAGAGCGTTTCAAAAACTAATAGCAAATTGACAGTATTCATGAAATGAAAATATTACGAAATTCAGTCCTCACAAGATATACTCTTAAGCAGGTTTGCATTGCGCTATAGAATGGTATAGCGTGTAATACATTAATATAAAATGACAAAACAAATTTGAGATGCCTACGTTGGAGAGAGTAAAGTGTACACACAGGGACATAAAATCATCTTGGAGCAGGCCACAACGTGGACTCGCAATCGGCAGAAAGGAGGGTATGTGCGCATCTCCAAACCCATTCTTTGTCTTATTTACCTCGACATTAGCTATGAACGTCATATAGATCCCACAATCTCATAAACGCGTTATATAGTTTACCTAGTATAACTAGCGATAAGCAACACATTTAAATTTTTACAAAGTAATTCGTATAGCTCATTAAAAATGGAGCAAGTGGTAATAGTTTACTGCCAACGCTAGACATTTACATAGTGCAGTAAATAAATAAAGGGACATCTTTCTGCCGTGCAACAGAGATTCGCGTTTAGGATATTAATTTGTAATGCAGTGAGATTTATCTTTGCTGTTCCCAATTACATAAGAAACAGCAGAATTTAATGCACCAATCAATAAAGTTTTCACTTGCAAATATCCCCAGATAATCCGGTTATATTTTTATATCGCAAAGTTCTTCTAAAAGCAATTTCATATTTGCACATGTTACATGCCAGGTGCATGCGCTAGGAGTTTATTGCCATTATGTAAAAAACATAGGCTTCAAACTATTTTTTTATGAGTTTATGAACAATCGCCACTCATCGGGCGATGATAATGAATTGAATGGATATATATATATATATATATATATATATATATATATATATATATATATACACACACACACACACACACACACACACACACACACACAAGTGTCCCTAAAGGATGGTTACACTTTTCTTAATTTATTTATTACACATAAACCACAAATGATACAACTTTCGTACATATGTCATATCAAAGAGGAACTCAAGTAGTTTTGTTTTCAATGTTTGATTTCACAATAACTCGATATGGGAACCACGTGTAACTCTACACGGTAATCAAACTCTTGTCAAACTCTTTGGAGCATATCCTCAGATACAGTGGTGACAACTTCTTCAATCCTATGCTTGAGTTCTTCTGCATTTAGTGGTAAAGATGTCACATACTCACACCCCTTGATGTATCTCCATAGGAAGAATTCACAGGGAGTTGGATCAGATCAGGGGATCTGCGGGAGCAGATACAGTTGTCACAATTCCCTGCTGTCAGATCCAGTGTTGAGGTAGCTCGTTGTTCAGAAAATCACGAACCTCGTTATTGAATGGCGTGAGGTCCCGTCCTGCTGGAAATTGTCGGAATCTTCTTCCATTTGCTGTATAATATCCAGTTGCAGTGTTTTCGGTGAAGAAGAATGGTCTGTAAAGTACGCGATGACACTGCGCAGAAATCGTTCACTTTAAGTGAATCACGCTCATATTCGACAAATTCATGAGGATTCTGGGTACCCCACACTAGACAGTTATGTCTGGTCATTCGTCACTAAAGATCATGCGATTCAAGAGGTTGTCATCTTCTTTGCACTCGGATACAAAACTCACAACGCTGTTGTTTGTCATTTCGTTTCAACTGTTGCAACATGCACAGTCTCTTACGTCAAACTGTCGTACGGGGTACTTGCAGCTTCTTATGAATGTCTCTCTCACACGGTTAACGGTCTCTGTCGGACGGCCACTTCTTTTCTTAGAACACAAGCAACCAGTACTCACAAATTTGTCATGTCAGACGTAAACAGACTTGTTGCTTGGTGCTTGTTTACCGTATTTAGTTCTGAACTTCTGTTGTAGCACTCTTACATTTGTAGAATTCCAACACACAGAAAGCGCGCTCTTCGCCAGAAGTCGCCATCTCTATAAAAGGCCAACTGCGGCGAGTGCGGGAACTACGAAAATTGGCGGTGAGATCCAAAAAAAACCATTTGAGTTCCTCTTTAATGCGACATATATGCGAGAATCGTATCATTTGTAGTTTTTTTTGTAATAAATGAGAAAAAGTGTTACCGAACTTTAGTGTATATATACACATAAACCCTAGACATTTGGAAAGACATATTTGTGCTAACAGACAGAATAAGTTCAGCACTGCTATGCTAGCATAACTATGCAACATCTAAGCAGGTCAAAACATGCTGAATATGAATTAACCTGCAGGTCTTCTCGCTCCTTCTTCCATCACAACAGATGTTCCCATTTGTATGAATAAACCAGTAATGTCAGAAGATAAACACTAAGGTGTGAAATAAAAGTGACTGTTGCCGAAAGGAAAAGAAAAAAAAAGGGAGGGGGAAAAAGCAACCAAAGAAGAACATAAAGGAAAAGAAAGAATATCTGTTGCCCGATTTATTTCTTTCTGGTTGCTGAGGAATGAAATTTCAGATGGACACGTTGTGAGTTGGAAGCTGTATATTTGTAAGTCAAAATGATTTTGATAGAAAAAGTACGACAGGTGCTTTGAGTCTGAAAGTTATGGACTTTCTCTGTGCCTTGGGTGTGTTACCCAGTCCGCCCACAGCCTTGAGATGCTCGCTACGTTCTCACGGTGTTCTGCAGCAGGGTGGGGTTATTACAATTGATAGAACAGCTCTCAAGGTCTCTCTTCACATTTCTAATACGTCAAACACTACTGTTCACCTTGATGTCATGAAAGCTACTGTTGTATTTCTCGCGCAAGTCGCACACCATATTTAGTCGGCCGGGGTAGGTTATTTAACCACCTGTTTTCCTCACCCAATATGCTTTGTCAATTTTTAAACAGGTACAAATACTTAAAATATCCTATATTTCATTATAATGCCATTACGTAGGCTAAAAGTCACGTTTTTTTAAAACCAGTACCTTTACTCATTGGCTTGATTGATTTGTCATAACAGGGGCTCAGAATAACTGACAAAATTGCAGAAGAAATTTAGTAAAGCAACAATAAGGATTCTTAACCTCACAAAGTGAGCGAAATAAAAATTTACACCAGTTAAAAATATTAATAATTCCAGCGTAACTTATTAACGGCATTTTTAAACTATGGCTTCAGCAGATTTTATTTGTTTAAATCATTAACAAGCTGCTAAGACACTACGATAACAGAGAGATCCGCCAGGGTTGCGTCTTGACCCGTTTTCCACATATCAGGCATAGTACGCGTAAAACGCGTAATTAACGTAATATAATATTCATGAAGTTGAAACAGAGCCTGTTCAAGCACAGTTTCAATTTCAGTACACATCATGTGAGAAAAGTCAGCATGAACGTGAACTTTCATAATGTGGAAAAACACATGAGAGGTGTCAGGTAACCTACAGTTCATTAATGAACTAATTGAGGCACTTAGCCTACATTATGACATACTGATCCAAGCATTTCCTCCTCAGAACTTTTATGAGAACAACAAATACCTGGATGCTTGCATAACTGAACAGAAATTAAAGCATCTGATTATATTCCATGCCGTTGTTTCTGAGAGCTATAAATATAATTCTTTGTCTGACTGGAAAAGATACACAAGTCAAAATAGTTCGTTATATGGTTTTTTATGTTAGATGAAGCATAGATATTTGCTTTAGTTTTTAAAACATGACAATTTATTCTAATTCATATTAAAAGAGAACATAATTTAATAAACATGTATGTATTTCTTTCTTGTACTGTTATCCACTTAAGAGTAAAAAAATTCTTTCTCCAGATAAAATACTTTTTTGGCTAAAAAAAATTCTTTCTCCAGATAAAATACTTTTTTGGCTATGTACCTTCTTCCGCCAGCCAAAGGATTGAACTAGCAGAAAAAGAGCCAGTGGTTAAGTAGATTTTACCAGGACGTAACATAATATTATATTATACGTAGTATATATTATTTGAAGAGATTTATATTTTCTAATTACGAACCGAGATAGAAGACCACATCGCATCGTATACGGAGGATTTAATTTTGATATGTGAAAGTTGAAAATGCCTAATGTTGCTTCTGTGAAATGATTATATTAAAAATAGAGAAAAAGAGCTTCTTAAATCTCCTAGAAGAAACACTCAAAACCGAACATTTTCGAAATGTTCACGTTCTACATCTGACGTGCCTGTCGAAAAGGGTAGTGGACGAACCTTTAGCACAGGTGATGGAGGACCTAGAATACAGCCTTGCATTTCAACACCTTATACTGATTTGGATTTTCCTTCTAGTTACTCTGCAAAACGACTCTTCAGTTGTTCTACAAAAAGTTGTGTTGAAACAATGAATGCTTAACGGGAAGATTAGAATTAACTTGCTACTTAATTTGGTTTCGGTTGCAACATTCTATTAAGCGTTCCAAATAATAAGCATTTAAGGACATGCAGAATTGACACCCTTTCTACAAATCTCCTGGAGGAAAAAAAATATTTTGTACAGACTGCTTGATAATGGTACGAGGAGGAATCTAATCACCTGACTCAATTTTACTCATCTATAGATAAAAAAAAAATAAATTAACCCAGTAATACGAAAAATGTCACAAATGCACTCATGTTAGTGTTGGGAGAACTTCGCTCTGTCACATGAATCAGAGACGGGAAACAAAAACAGGTGTGTTGCAAGTATCTCCTTTATCAACCGCATGGTAAAAATTAGCAAGTGTCATATATAATACTGGCTAAGGACCTGCCACCAACAAACCAAGTCTTGAAAACATTAAAAATAAGATCAATAACATTGGCTTTTATATATTGCTAGTTCTAGAGTTTGCCTTGCCATGGGCACCTGATGGTGCTCTCAACGAGATTCCTGTGCCTCTTTAAAGAACATCAGAGCAATGCTTAAAGTAGCAGCTGAAGATTTTATTGTAAAAAGTTTATTTCCTAAGTGAAATAATTGCGATTAGATCCCGTTAGGCAACTAATTAACAATTGTCAAACGTCAGAAAGTGAAGCCGCTGTTGTAAGTGGAAATGACCCTGCAGTTATCTGATGGTCATGATTACAGCTCTCATGCATCATCTTGAGAAGAACAGAAAATATCTGACAAGGAAAGTATTCCGTTTTGAACAAATATCCCTAGAGCTCCTTGTAGAAGGCGCACATAATGGAAATATCTTAACTATAAATGCAACTGAGGACATACTCAAAGCAATAAGCATGATAACAAAACGCAGTTAAAAAGCAAGTTGGTTACATGCCATGATAACACATACTGTGATGCCAGTACTGAACGCCACGTCGAAGACACTTCTGAAACTATCAGCAGCTACACCGTAGTCATAGCCAGCCCTCTCTTTAGAGTCCGTTTTTACTACTGAGACACTACAGGCGGGGAACACTGATGATACATGAAATGAAATGTTATATTGGGAAAGGATTTTTAAGGAAGGAAACGTTCCAGGCCTAAGTTTAGGATACCTCCCTGGCGTTTGCCATTTATGAGGACTGAGGAAAACCTGGAAAAAACCTCAGTCTTGGAGGACGATCCTGGTGGGATTCGAGCCCCAGACCTCCCGCGCACGTATCCGCACCTTAATGACCTCGGCCACCCGTGGCTGTCGTCGTAGACAGCTGCCATGCGTAACAAAGCATTGGACTATAAAATATATCCACAGATAATTGATTGTAAATGACAATGTAATGTAATGGTAAAGCAATTGTGACTGCAGGCTACTGGAACGTAATTTAATGTCTGTTATTCTGTTTGCGTAGATTTTATGCTGCCTGAAGAAATACACGGCCAGAGATTGTGCATATTTCGTAGTTTTTAGATTTTTAAGGAACGAAGTCGGAATGGCATAGGTAAAGTGGTTTTAGTGCAGTTGTGTTGGTTCAAATCCAAATACTTTTCGTATAAGTGCAGTCTGGCAGTTTTCAGCAATATCGTGAAAAGGCAGGAAACTTGATGAACTGTTGGACAAAGTAGTTAAGCCCCAAAAGTTGCTTTTTCCCAAGAGGTACCGTGTGGATTTGACTAATTTACTAAACATTTCTGCTTCGTCTACCTTTTTGCATAGTTTTTCGTTTTCCAACTGTATTTTATAACAGAAAATCTCATATCATTTGTATAATCAAAAAAGCTAATGCATGTTTATTGTTCTCTTAAAATGAAAAGTCAAATGTGCGATGACATTATGTTGATAATACTGGTCAACCCACGTTTTACCCGTGAAACGAAAATATGACATATTTACTAATTTGAATGTGCTAAACACAAAAATGACTGCCGGTTGGCTCTAAATTAGTTCATATGTATACCATTGATATTCTATATACTCAATTCACTTACGTAAATATCACTCTATTTCATTAATTACGGAGTATTACATCACTCCATGACTCACCTTGCTTGCTTGAAGTAAGGTATTGCGTCATAGCGTTGAAAAAGGTAAGACTGTCTTTAGTGACAGCCAGTCTTTCGGCATTGAGTGATCTCTTATATTGTTAGCAAGTCTTTATGTGCATTTTCTGCGCTACATTTCCACATATATCTTTGTTCTGACAGGTGAACTTTGCAGTGGAATTTTAGGAGCTGTGATTGCTTGCAACTGTCTTAATAATCCTAACAACATTCGTTACATTTTTGTTGAAGTGACTTTTGCTGGGCAGAAGAAGGCTATAACTCCAATTATGAAAAAGGATTATCGGTTTTATTTCGGATGCAAGATTGGCGACCTGGACATGCCCTGGGCCCCACATACTTCTTCCTGTAGGTCTGCTGGGAATCTTCTGATCTGATTTTGCAAAGTGTCAGTGCCGTTTCCTGTTCCGATAGTTTGGAGGAGGAGCCAAGTAGTCATTTAAGTGACTGGGAGGTATTGTGGGGAGAAAGTGCACCCAAATATACTGTCTGTCCTTAGACCAGGTTCGCACAGCGAAGAACTTTCAGTTCCCGAACTTCTTAAAGAATTTAACATCGATTCAGAAGATAAGGAGAAGGTAAGCGAACCAATGTCTCCAGAATCTGACAATAAACCGCATGTCGACCAAGGTGCATCATCTGCCCAACCTAAAGGTAACACAAACATAATGGACCTGGGTTTGTCACTGATGAAAGGATTACTGGCGTCAAGGTTTCAACACTGTAAGCACCTCACAGAAAATATCTTTTTGCTTTTGCCATAAACATTTTGCGCCATACTTTGGAAAGAAGATAACCTTGTGTTCTGTAATGATGTAGATGGCCTTATGAATGCCCTCCAAATGAAACTGGCTACTGTTCATAGACTCCTCCAAAATGAATCTGAAAGTGGTGTCACTACTTAACGGAAATGAACTTCCATATGTACATGAAACCTATGAGAATCTAAAACACCTGTTGGACTGTCTTCACTGCAGCTGTTGTAACGAATCAGCAGTTGTGATAAACGAAGTACTCTGGTTTTTGTGTGAATTTGATAGTGGAGCAAAGTTGCGCTGTAAGAGGAGAGACTGATCTGGAAGGAAATCTATGCATGTCGGAGAAAAGAATGTTAAGCATCCGCCTCGGGCAGAGGCTACAGCCTCTCAACATAAAGTTGAGTCTGATGATGAACCTTGTAAAAGTCCTGACCAGTTTTTAAGTTCTTATTGACGAATTCCTTCGACTTAGTAGAGGTAACATTAAAGATGGAGTTTTTGGGGTCATCATATTCGAACGCTCTTCATTAATGAAAAGTTTGATAGCTTGCTACTGGTGTCGAAAATGAAGCTGGGGAATCGTTTCATTTGATGTCAACTTTCTCTGAAACTTCAAGCAAGAAAGTACAAAGAACTGGTCGAGAACATGTGTTTGCATATCATAAACTGGGCTGGAATCTGCCCCTAAAGATGCACTTGCTCCATTCCCACATAACGGTTAGTGATGAGCGTGGGGAACGTTTCCATCAGGCAGTAACAAAAGGTAACAGGGAAAGTGATTCATTTCTATGATCACTAAGGATAACCCTGAGCACTTATCAAGCTGCAAGCAAAACGACGTCTATTGTAAAAGAGAACGTGGACTCATATACTTGTGTACTATATAAGCATTGCTCTATTACATCAGAAACTATTGCACATCTCATATAAATCGTAGGCAATTGTCCATTTCTATCTTGATATTCTTGTTCAACATCGCGAAATACATGAGAAAAACGTTTTTGTATAATTTTGTTTCCAGTGCAATGTATAGTGTGTTGCTAGTTAATTCAGAATTAAAAAACGGGGAATGCTGGATTTTTCGTGACGTATCAATATTTAATAGAACTTTTTTAAATCCAAGCAATGATCAAGTTATATGCTACGAGGATAGATCCATAAGATTCTGGCCTAACCATTTTGTAGGTATGATAAAAACTAAAACTTTATTTCACTTTTCAGTATAGTTACCCTTTATTGCAATACACTTCTCACATCTTTGAATTAACATTTCGACCCCCCCCCCCAAAATAGTGAAAGTCTTGTCTGCAAAATGGGCATAAACAGCATCCATCACTTCTTGTCACACTTTAATTTCCTCCCTCGAAGGTCCTTCTTCCTTTAAGCCATATTTCTTCCCAGCTTCCTTTGCAACAAGAACTGTGAGCATAGGTGGGTTGTCGTGAAGAAGGCACACACCACCACTCGGCTTTCCTCGCTTTTTCTCTTTAATAGAAGCACGTAGTCCATGCAGTAGGACAGCATAGTACTCCCCATTTACTGTGGTGTGCTCTCCACACGATATATTGAAACAAGACCTACTAATGTCAATAGATAGCTTTAAATGTGTGTACAAGAATGTTGCGGATCAAATGTTGAAGACAAAGAAAATTAGTGCTATGCCTTCCGCCGAATCGCTGCGAATCAAATTTCTGGGGCCATTTTGGGGGGATGGCTACATAGCGTTGCGACGTCGTACTCAATAGCCCCACGTCGGCGATGAATTATGAGACAGTTATGTGCGGGGCCGACGTCAGTTGGGCCAGAAGTGTGTGGCCTCGCAATATAGGTTCTCGTAGTGGCGTTGCCTCTGCTGCTGAAGTACGTTGACTCGTTGATGAAATTTCTTTACTACTCCCGTTCCATTAGAAGTAGCAAAAGCTCAGGGGTTTGGCTGTTGTATTGACAGAGTCAATGGGTAAGGAAAAGGTGACGCTAATACAAATAAATGCGCGTCGGGAAGTAAGTTCAGATAACGGTTTAGTGAATAAATCACTTCAAAGTGCCCAAGTGCTGTGTGCTGGATGTCGGTAGACCAAAATGACGAATAAATCTCAACGTAGGTGTTAACACTTCGTGAACGTACAAGGCTGCGCTGCACTGGAACTGCGTATGAACAGTAGTGCAGAGTGCACTTCCGAGTTATCGGAACTGAGTACTGAGGAATGAAAATTGAGTGTCTCCGTCCTCCAGCTCTTTAATTTATAAAATTCGAATCTGTATTGTTGGGCCGCTGAAGTCCTGGCAACTTTCCAAAAACGTAGCGTCTAAATTTTTAACTCTGCTGGCTAAACTTGAGTTTGTCTCGGCTGGCCTGGTTCGTTCTTTACTTGCTCTTTAAGAACCTCTTTTGTAATACGAGGATTTAAAATCCAGGCAATTGGGGTGGTTCACCTCTGGCGGGGTTTTAACACGCACGTATTTACGTAACTTTCAGAAAACGGTAGCTTCTTCCTATACAAGGGTCGAACAAAAGGACTATACCTCGAGTTTACAAAAGGAACCCTGCTTTCACCAGCCTTGCTACTGTCCAGAGGGTTTACGCTTAACAAACGGCATATCCTGTGTTACAATTTCGTCTATACAATGTGTGACAAATTGATGAAGATACATATATTTAAAGGAACACATACATTACCATCGTTAATAATAATAATAATAATAATAATAATAATAATAATAATAATAATAATAGTGATATTAACTGTAGGCTAAATAGGCTTTTTAATGGTGTTTAACGTCCGTTTTTACTTCTGAGGCACCACAGGCGGTGGACACTGGTGATACATGAGATGAAATGATAAATTGGGAAGAGATTTTTTTAAAGGAAGGAAACGTTCCAGGCCTAAGTTTAGGGTACCTCCCCGGCATTTGTAATTTATGAGGACTAAAGAAAACTTGGAAAAACCCTCAGTCAGGGAGGACGGTCTTGACAGGATTCGAACCCGAGACTTCCTCAGGAGTCCGCGCCTTAACGACCTCGGCCATCCGTGGCGGTAAGCTTAATAGTAATGGAGTGAAGCCTTTAATGTTGCTTCATCTCCTAGAGTTGAACAGTACTATGCAAGTGAAAGGCTGCGGTTATCTACAAGAAACGTAAAGAATGCAAAGTGTAACAAGTGAACAGTGGGAAGTAGATATGTTGCAAGCTTGTGGGACATGATACAAGATTAATCTCGGATCTGACATTTCCTCTTCAGAAAGTGATTAAAATGAAAGATTGCATTTTCTCGAATTTTATTTTCAAGAAAACGCATAAAACGACCTTTTTAATGTTGTTTAACGCCCGTTTTTACTGCTTAGGCATCACGGGAGGTTTAAACAACATCTGAACTGCGATTTCCCTTGTTCGTTAAGTCCGTACATATTTCGGATCTGCTACAGTATTATCCATGCTCGCCTTAAAAAAAGTTGGTTTTGTTTACCATTTCGCATATTTAAAAATGGTGGTTAAATTATGTTTTCAATTTCTCATATGCTTGGTATTTCATTCTGATATAATTGCAAGTTGCGACTTTTCAAATTAGAGTGATTCAAGTGAGATTTCGAAATACGTTCACCGTACTTAATATAAATGGGAGCCAACGTAGTTGTGGTAAAGCAAGTCTTAAAATAGACGTGATCAGGTAATGACCACGAATCAGGAAAGCAAATAAAATTGAGAAGCAAGTCGTGACCGAGAGAGAGAGAAAACAAGCTGATGGAAATGTCGAGCAGCATCCTGCACCAGCATGCGAGATGAATGTAACAGGAAGGCACTGCAGCCCCAAGGCACACGCATCCATTCATAACAGTCTCCAGCCAGCCAGCTTTTGATTAGCGGATGAGTTTTTTTCCCTAAGTCACGTTCTTAGTTCATAAATAATATCAATTTTGTTTTATTGCATCTAAGAAGTCGATCATATGCGAACAGAAAACTCGGCAAAGGCATATACTGATTTGTACTTCATTTTCAGAAATTAACTTGACAATCTTCAGCAATATTGGGTTGTATTTTTGAGTAGTTCGTCTTCAGTGTTTGCTGCTAATGTAAAATCAGTAAGTTAATGTGATGGCATTTTCGTGATGTCCTAGTGACCTGGTTATTGATTAAATATGTTCATATTTTTTGAAAATATGAATATGAATTTATTTCCAACAAACAAACAGTCAATCAAATCATTTCCATTATTTCGCAATTAACGAAATACAAATGGTTATTGCATTGGAAACCAACACTATATTTAATTATTTAGCATCAATTTTATTACAAAATAGCTAACGTACCCTGCATTTTACAACAGCAATACTGTTTCCAGTCCCAATACATCATAACTCCAGGTTGTTTATGTATTGCAGACAGAACCATAATAGGTTTCATATATCCATTCTTATTCTAATAATAAAATTTTTACTAATCCCCTATATCTAAACTCTCTTCTCCTGTAGTACTTCTAATCTTCCTCCAACATTTATCCCCAACTTTGCCCAAATATTCTCCCATCATTTTTATGTTTTTCTCAATTTTGATTCCTGTATATTCCTTATTAAAAATTCTCCCTTAAATTTATTCCAATTCTCTTTCCATGCCTGTAGTCTCCATTTGTTCACAATATAATATGCTATGGTACTCATTATCAGGTTCACCAAACGTGGGGCATTCATTCCCACAGGTTTTTCTCAGTCTTAAATTCCTTACTCCTGATCTTGCCAAAGTAAATCTTTCCTTCTCAATTTATAACAAATTTCTAGATACTTCTCCCTCCCCTAAACTCTTTTTATCCCTCCATTCACGAACTCTTCTCCCTAAAGCTCGCAAAGATTTCTTATTTCTCAATATCTTCAATTCTACCCTTTACTGCTTTCCTAAATCCCCTATATCTATATTGCTTATTTACCCAAGTCCCCCATACCAATTTTTTCATCTTTTTTTTTTTTTAAATGTAACTTTTATAGTTGATGTAAATCGTAAAACATTAAAGCGGATAAACTTTTCATCTATCTCCTTCCCTGAATTTACAGCGATTCAATTATGCTAAACAAGACGCTGCACAGAGAAATATGAATACTTACATTAACCTCACAGCTAACATAATACATTAACTATTCGGATATCAAATATATTCCCAATGTACAAGCCAACGGGATGAATAGCGCTTAAAAATAATTTTCCTTTATATATAAACACAAATTAGTATGTATAGAGACAAATATACATTCGATATCTATATATAGGCAAATATATATTGGAATCTTTATATATATGATTCGAATCTGTGACCTTCGCGGGTTTACTGATATGTATGACTGTTTGCAATTATCCCGGAATCCAAAACATAATAATGGTTTAACATGCTTTACCTTGCCAAATTTCAGAATTATGTTTCATTTAATACATTGCTATATTTTGGTAAAAAACACAGTTTCATGCATACACTCAAAATATAAATCCACTAATTTATGCGAACATTAGGAATCTCTCAAGAATTTACCCCCATAGATAATGGAGTGTGAGGACATACCGAACGAGTCCTTGTCGCAGTGCCATTCCGCTCGAAGGCGGCCGTTGTCAGGATGTGTTGAGGCCTCCGTATCATTCAGTTATCAGTAATCTTTCAGAGATACCTTGCAAATAGAGTATAAATCTAGAACTATGCGTTAGATGTGTTATTATACGCCATAATAAATTAGGACGTTTATTTATTGAATCAATATAAGAGAAAAGTGAACTGTTGCAACCCTGAACAAAACCACATGAAAAACGCGAGTTGCAAAGGTACATTTTTTTGCAACAGAGCTTTCTTGCAGGTAGCAATCATCCATTGCTTGCTAGACGTCCAGATTCTGCTACTTCCATTGCTTCTTCTAGCAAAACTTCAAGGGATATGTTGCTAACCAGAAGTGCTGGCTTTTTAGCCGTTTTTGCACGTGTTTTACATAAGACAGCGATCTAGTATTTAAAAAAATATACCACCATTGTTCACTCAAAATAAAGGTGTCTTCGAAAAATTCACAATTACTTAACAACAAAGCAGTCTTTCTGCTCATTCATTTTTTTTCCGTTAAACCTTGCGGAAATTCTATCTGTGCTCATGGGACGTAGTTCAGCTTACTGGATAATAATAAACTCGGGAAGCACTTGCAAGTACCCCTTCTTTTAATAGTTTGGCCATTCAAAATGCAGTAACCTTGAAGCTCGTAAGCCTGTTTTTCACTTAGTTCGTTCCACGATGTCTTCACTATCAGTTAAAAGAAAACTCAAAAGTTTTGGATATAGAAACGAAAGTGAAAATTATAGAAATGTTTGAAATTGGTAAAATGCTGTTAAAAATAGCTAATGGATTTGGTTGGTGTCGGTTTCACGACAGTACGAGACATCATAAACTCGGAAGAAACTCTCAGGCAATTTTTGGAAAAGAGTATTTCATACTAGAACATTGTTTTACTAATTAGAATATATAACGTACAGTTATTGGCAGTAAAGTTCGGAAAATTGTGACGAATTTCTTCAAACGGACATAAAATAAGGTAAGAAATCTATTTGTATTTATTATTCGGTTAACTGCTCCTCCCCACCCCTGCACTAGGGCAGAAAGTTGAGTTTCCACTGCAGTTCTGATTGTTCTAACCCGAGGTTCACACTTTCCAGTATAAAGCATTCACTGTTGCCTTTATAGATAGAATTATCATTCCTTTTATGCCGGAATTATCCGCTTGGTCTGTATTTACTACGTGAATCACTTATAGGTTTCAAAATAAAAGCAAATTAGAGACCGGAAAAAAAAACTAAACAAACAACATAGTGATCAAAATAGCCTTTTAGATGTTTTATAAATAATTCGCGTTAAAGAAGTTCTGGAAAAATAGCTCACACACGCTCAATTCGAAAGCCATTGATGCTACAGTAAAAGCCGGAGAAAGATATAAATTGTAACAGTTGATAACAGTGCGCGGTCACCACACTGTTTACTACAGAGTATCTGTAAATGGAAAGTAGAACGGTTGTACCTGGATAGTTTAGAATATTAAGTCTTTTTGGAGTTTGTCAAAAACAATCAGTGGTGGAAAATTGTTGGGTGATGAAGCAAATCGCAGAGAAAGGAAATGCCGAAGTAGAAAAAATGTGCCATCTTGCTTAGTAAACTCCTGTAGCTTTCGATTGATGAGATCAAAATACTTTCATATCCAACTTAACAGTTACACTTAGCCACGAAAACGAAGCGTTCAATAAAACGTCCACTTTATTCATTATCACAAGTTTTTTGTATACTTAACAGGTAACGTTGTGAAAGTCAACTTTCCACTGACAAACAATGAAGAAGTCACCCAATTTCATTGAAAAAAAAATGTGCGAAAACTGCCCATAGTGAGTTATGCAAGGTGTCAGTTATCCTCAACTTCTGGTTGCTAAGGAAAGAGAATACAGAGCGTTGGTTATGGGCCGCCTTCCTGCTGGTCCAAGAGAACCCAGAAATAGTCAGGGAGACTAATCCAGCTTGGAGAAAGACAAATAAAACCCGTAGCAAATCTTTGCTGGCCCAAACGTTTAAAGCATAAAACTTTCCGCACTGGTCCATGAATTCCCCTCGCTAACGGTTGACCCGCATGCTACTGCTACTACAGTAGAGAGGAAATCGCTGCTTACGTAAGGTACAGTTAAGAACTAACAGATTTTACATCGCTGTTTCCATGCATTTTGTGTTTTAAAAGTTGACCAGGAAAGAGAAAATCGTAAATAATTATGCCATTTTCTTGGGGGCTCATCTGTCCCATATTGACCAGCTGCCTCTGCATAGGCCCAATAAACACTCTAATCAAGACTGGCTCAAACTGGAGAGGATTTGCTTCATAATATGAACGGAGCTTTCTCGTACAATTGAACCAGAATAGTTACCTCAGCATTTTCAATGATCGTGGGTTGCACTTTAGCCAACCTCTCCGTGATGCAATGGGGGTTCCGCAGCACCTGGTTCAGGAACTCATTAATGCTGCAATTTGATATTACATACCTTCATAATATTGTGGAGTCTCCATAAAGGAATCAACTAGCTAATTTAGGCCAGAGACCTTGAGAAAACGCATTCTAGGCTATTGATGTGGTAACGTTTATTACAATGGGGAATTTTATTCCAAAGTTCAAGGAGATGTGTGCATAGCGAGAATTTTCCTTCCTTATACAAAATGGTTTCTCGGCAACCCCTCCACACAAGGCAAGCGTGACCATCGAACAGTATACGCTGTCGGCTACTGCGGTTGTACCCATGGAACGATTTTTAAATAATTGCTCCAAATCTCCATCGTTCCTACCTACTAGGCACCTACAATGAAAAAGTATACAAATAGGTGGATGGATATCCGTTAACGCTCTAGCGGTCGCAATTTTTGTTTTTTCTCAACAAAAGTCGGCAGATAACCATCAATCCACAAACGATTCGTCGAGTTCGTTAACCAGCAAGATTGGACCACTGGGGATGTGGGTTAACCTAAAGCAAACATTACTACTACTACTACTACTACTACTACTACTACTACTACTACTACTACTACTACTACTACTACTACTACTACTGCTACTACTACTACTACTACTACTACTACTACTACTACTACTACTACTACTAATAATAATAATAATAATAATAATAATAATAATAAACTTTATCGGCCGCAATTTATGATTATGCTCAACAAAACTCAGTAATTTTTTTAATAATAAATTTATACATGTAGTTTCCGAAAAGCAGGACAATCCAGCCATTAGGAGTGGGTGTATACCTGAAAAACGAGTGGGGGTTAAAAGCGAAGTTTAAACATCGCTCTAGCGGCTGCAATTTAATGTTTTTAAGGAAATTCCATATATGCCATTTAGATAGAATAAATATTAGTTTCTAAAAATTATGGAAGTGGGCCATAAGGAACATTACTTGAAAACCGAAATTGAAAAGACACATTTAAGTTTAATTTTCTCTATATTGTTTTGAAATAAAAGGACAAATTAGTATAAGCTGTATTTATAAGGATTTACATGTTTAACAAAAGCATCGGCGTGAAGATAGCAAATGTGAAATATTCATCTAATTTGTGCTTGAAAATTATATTTCTCTGTAAGAACATTCAGAAAACATTTACGTTACCTGGAATTATTCGATTGTTTGTGTATTTGTGCACACTACATTGTAATTGTTTTTAAATTGTAAAATGTTTTTATTTTATTGAAACATATGAACATTTTCTTAAATATATAACGTAACTGGAAACTTTCTGTTATTTTTCTCATTTTAGTGGATGTAAAAATTATATCAAAGGCTCAGTTAATAAACATGGTTTAAAAATGTTTAAAATACTCAAATAGTATATCTTTTTCTATCAACTGGTCATATATTTCATTTAATTAATAGTGCACCATTAAATTTTGTGGTTTAACCTCAATAATAATAATAATAATAATAATAATAATAATAATAATAATAATAATAAATGTGGTGTCACAGGTCTTTAGTGATACTTGTAGATTGCAACAATTTTAATATGTTCCCATAATATCACTCAGTAATGCCATAACTTATTTTATTCATTAATTAATAAGGCCGTAATTTGGATTTTATTTTATTTTTTAAAGTTAGTGTGCTAGATGAGAATTCGCTTAGCTTAACAAACTTTGTTTTGTTCATCAGAGGGAGTGATGCTTTCTGAAATGTAGAGCAGAGTGAAGGTTGTGTGTAAGTGGATGAGAAGATTTAAAACTATAGAAGAAGCATCAGCAATATATCAGTTTGCCTTGCAACGAACAGAGAAAATTTACTTAGATGTAGGGAAACAGAGTAGATAAATGAATTTTCACCAAAATACAATGTGTTCTAATGGACAAAAATATTGATAATATTGAAGAAACATTAGTGTTCTCCAAATAAATGTCTATGTCGTGTATCACAGGATACACGAAGTTTCAAAAGGCTCAACACATAAAAGTTATTAAATTGCACAAATTGAAATGTTATAATGATGAAGTACAAGAACTACACCGCTTGACGACGCAAATCATGTGAATTTGTATAGATTTGTTGTGCAGGATTTTGCTGAACCTCAGTTAACGCTTTTCTCGATTAAACTTGGCTTCATGTATGTTTGTTTGCAAAACCATAGATACATTGCGATTAGTTCATGATAAAAATATTGCTGTGTCTGAAAAAGAACAATAGTATCCATATTAAATTCAGAGACCTATTGAACGCAAATACTGCCTCAGTTTTACAACATGAATGCTTTCGACAAGATTTTAGCACAGCTCACACCGCAAGCAGTTCTTTGCATGCTTTAAGGACTTTTTTTTTAATTTCAGAATAGTTTCTAGAGGTTTGGGCTCTGATGAATCTATAGAAGCAACCGTCACACTACAGATGAACTGAAAGAGCACAAGAACGAAAATGTGAAGATTTTCAGAAGCAGATATTTTGGTGTGATGAAGTATGTGTGTAGTGATGTATGCCAAGTGGATGTAAGGAGCAAGTGATTTGCTTTCCTTAGGATGTTCCTGCTGTCATGCAACCCCTCAAGCAAGTGGTGGAGCTTTAAACTTATTGCTACTCGGAAACACTTCCGCATATGACCAAGTGCCGTATATATTTTTCATATTTGTATTTCTTGGGGGTTAAGCTTCGGTACCATGCATGTTTATTTTGTACGGTGTAGGAGGTCTGAAAGGGGAAATCTGACACGCAAGCCAGCGAGCGTTGTGTAACTTGCTTCCTTGCCTTGAGGGGACGGTACTCAGCCGAGTGGATGAACACAGAACCTGCAATTAATGACAGGAAGTGACGCAATTCCTCAGTGTTCATTGCAGAAGAGCAAGACTCCAAGTCACCTGTACACCTCTATTCTTCTCTCGCCTGTTTTTATCCTTTATTGCTTCTTTAACTCTCGTCTCTTCCATTCTTTTCGTGCTATTATTGGCAACAGTTTCACAGCTGGGTCTGAATTTCCCTAAATTTGTATTCTAGTGCAATTGGTTGAAGTTTCTTGTTGTCATTCTCCGAAAAATGCTATGTACTATTCCCCTAGGATGCACCGCACTGCTTGGTTGAAACCTTCTCGTCTTTTGTATTGCTTTTTATTATTTATTATGTTTTTAATTTTATTTTGGATTAATCCATACTTAAAGCAATTAGAGGGACAAATGTTTGGACATCTGCGCAGTTGGATTCAGGGTGGTAAATATTTTTTACAGAAAGTTTAAATCTTTATTTAAGAGATAAATATTCTCATTACACACAAGGATGTTGTAAGCCGAAATGCCAAACAATGTCGTAAATTAAGGTGGAAACTTCAATTAATTTCAGTTTTGCACATAAAGCAACACTTCAGTATCTGGTGTGATCTTCATATCTCTGAATCACTGTCTCACATCTTCAAACAAACTGCTGACCAGTGTACACACCTCCTCTTGTGGGGGTTCCCCTATTCTTCGACAAGGGTATCTGCAAGCTGCTGAAGAGTCTAAAGGACTCGTCTCGGACTCGTTTCTCCAACTTATCACATAAATTCCCAGTGGGGTTAAGGTCAGAATCCCTAGCAGTGTATCTGGAGTTCTGTAGGATGTTCCCGGTGGCTCTTGCTGTGTGTGCTCTAGAATTGTCTTGCTGCAAAACAAACAATTTGATTGCAATAGGCATAACATGCTCTGGTATCATTTCAGTAATGTATGTGGTAGCATTAAGTCGGATTCTGACCTCTATAAGATCCGTTTGGACATCAATAGCGATGTCACCCACACCTTTACTGACTTATCAACAAATTTGATCCTTTCTTGAATTGCTGTTTGTATAAAAAGTTCACGACAATACACACGCAGACGTCCACGAAAGCGAGATTCGTCTGTAAACAGCACTTTGCGTCAGTGACGAAGCTGCCAGTTCTTGTATTCCTTAGCAAATGTCAGTCGGGTTCTTTTATGAGCAGGCTTTGATCTCAGGGCTTTATGAAGTCTTCGTTGTCTTGAACCTGCTTCTTTAAGATGGTTTTTTTTATTGTTGTTTAGTTACTGACATTTGCACCAGTTGGCGCCCTCAGGTTATTTTTGTAGTCCGGAGAAGTAGCCTTGAGCCGCCGAAGAGCACAGTTGACTATCGGTCTTCTCTGGCCGATGTTTTACGTTTTTGATCCTGGCCTGGTTTCCTAGAGTACGAACTGTTTCAGTGAAGCGCTTCCTTGCTGTACCAAAAACAGATTTAGCAGCATAACCTCAGCAACCACAACACGAATAGTTCAATCTTCCTACAGCAATGTGACCGCTCAGGCAGTTTCTACCTCGGTGAGGGCCTCTTGTTGACTGGCTAAATGTAAACAAAGAGTACAATGGTGTACTTCACCTACAGGCACTAGATGTCAGTACCAAACAACGATAATAGTTGAACACCGCTTTAATGTTCAACATTGCCTGTAATTTCGGCTTACAGCATCCTTGTGTAAAATGAGGAGTAAACAAGATGTACACTGCTGTTAAATAAATATTTAAACTTTCTGTAAAAAAAGTATTTATCTCCCTAAACCCAACTATGGCAGCAATACACGTGTTCAAACTTTTGTTCCTCTAATTGTTTTGAGCATTGTATTCATTTGCCTTCGCGCACCACCTGCGTTTTTCCTTTGTTTTGCTGTTAGATGGTCTTAGCTGATAGGTAATTTATGATATGTGCCACCCAACTGTTTCCTCTGCACCAAGAAAAGCAACGAAAACAGAGTAGTTGGCATTTCTCTATTGAATGTTATCCTCATTGCTTTTCAAATTGTTAAGATACACTTACTCCTTCATTGAGGTTCAAATCGGCTTGCTCGTGAAATATTTTTCACCTGCTCTGTCTATATTTCCAAATTCACCGCCACGCTGATCCGCGGATAATATTATGTGATTCTTGGGCCCGTTTATAAATTTGTATTTCAAAAATACAAAGTGTAGTTTCTTTGAAACAAATTAATGACAGTAGAAGTGAATTTGACTGATTGTGCTACTGTGGACTTCGTTTAGTGTTAATGTTCTTCATGTTATCTTTTGCATAGACGAATGTTTGGATGTTTCTCACAGTATGGATTGGCTTTTCCAGGGGTCTAATTGATGGTCCCATTTTCTTTGATTACTTCTAAGCTTCATCCCTGGTTTATTTTCATTTGATGTAACATTTTATTTTTGACATAAGAAACGCGTGTCAATTTATAGTTAATCCATTACTGTTTTATACCATAGCAGTTTTTTAAATGACAGGAAGCGCTTAGTGCTGACTTAACAACGGAAAGATAGCGTCTAGAGCAAAGGGCTGCAAATGAAGGTGATTCGATCTTGTGAAATTCATTCACATATTAAACCATGTGTAATGATTTTAGTTGTATCTTGTAATTTTGAAATTAAAGGTGCATGTAATTTCAGACACTCTCTGCAAATCACGCTAGAATAACTCTTGTGCATCACAAAAAACAGACATGATCTTAGGAGATGAAGACCCTTAAATGTTTCCATTCCTCACTTTGCATATTGGTTTCAGGACCATTTTGTTTGACCTATATTCGTCCACAGTAATAAATGGGTCTGGAGTTTTCTTTTGTCCCTCTGAAAGTGTCTTAGATCTTGCTTACAAATGTTTCATCTCAAAAAAGTTTTTGAGCGATTGTCAGCATTTGCAGTATTTATTTTTTCATCTCCAATTCTTTAATCAACATACTAAAGGGCATCGAGAAGTCGCTCCGCAGCAAATGTGTACTCGAGATTTCACTAGGGAAGCAAATTCGGGTGACAGCACTGATCGCGCACCGAGCGTACAGTTTTATTGTGTTCACTTAACCACCAAGGCTAGTACATGCTCAAAGTCCACTTTAGCAAGCAAGGGTGGGCGCATTACCTGCAAAACACCGGTTTCAAAGGAAGAAATGCAGAGTACTAACTAACTTTTTCCTATGCGATACACTTCACCCAAGTGCGGAAGAACTTGTTGATGACCCGTTACGTACATTATGGTATGATAGGATTGTTTCCTCCACCGAAATTCCTGGTAGTCACTCTTATGTCTTGCAACATGTAATCATCCTGAAACCAAAATGCAAAGTGAGGAATGGAAATATTAAGGGTCTTCATTCCCTAAGTAATCTTTTTACGAGAAGCATGTGGAAAGTTGAGGCTGCCTGAAGAAACAAGTCTTGCATTTTAATAAAGCAGGATTTGAACTGGAATATCCTGCTTACTATCCTTACCGACTTCGAAATGTTCTTAAAAATGAATAAAATTTTCTATGGACAGAATTTTCATCACAGCCTAAGGGGCTATTAACCAATGATTTGCAAATATTGCACATCCCTAGGAAGCTGTAGGCATTTTAGAGCGTCGCGAGATCTTCAAGAAGTGAAAAGTCCATCGTGTAGCAGTAACTTTAGAACAGCATCCTCTCATTTATGTCGTTCGATTTAGGAAGATGCTGGAGGAAAACTTGAAAATGTGACTCGGCAATTCGGGAAAAATTATTAAAACACACAAAGTTCAGCAGTTT
Source organism: Metallyticus violacea (assembly GCA_030762175.1). NCBI lineage: Eukaryota > Metazoa > Arthropoda > Insecta > Mantodea > Metallyticidae > Metallyticus > Metallyticus violacea. The sequence continues at coordinate 101,769,319 of CM060843.1, read as the reverse complement.
AACTTTTTGTTCATCATGCTCTCCTTGAAAGCTGATGCATTCTTGCTTCCTGGAAGAGGAACCATATTTCCTGTGACATCCTGGGTTACACCTTGTGATGAAGTCTTTGGGAGTTTCTGGAGAGTAAGCAGTTCAACCGTTTTGTCAAAACACAAAAGGTGTGGCTTGAAGCATTGATCTGAAGAAAGAGCACACCTGGCGCGAACTTTCTGCACGTTTCTCCCTGTTTGCATTTCTTAATTTTGAAATGAAATTAGCACCTGTAAACACCTTGCTCATACGAAAAAGCAGACATTGTAATCTTTCCTGCTGAATTTCCTAGGGGTGAAGAATTTCCAGTCCTTACTTTGCATTTCAGTTTTCAGCATCATAGTGTTAACCCATGCCTCATCCATAGTCAAGAACTTTCTCTTCGTCAGATGGAAAGTCTTAAATGTAGCATGCAAATAATGAATGCTTCGTAGTCTTTTTGAGAGTCAATATTTGAGTTACATGTCTTGAAGTTAATTTTTTTCATTTCTCGATCTTTAGTTTGCATATGGCAGGAGATGTCCGTTTCCTCTATATCCTGATAGTAAATCATTTGACTTGAATCACTAAATAAGTTATGCTATTATGCTTTCTTCTCTAGTGGCAAATTTTATAAGAACAGAACATTCCCCCAAATTTGATTACCTTTTGATAACTTCCAGAGTGAGACATTTCTTTCATTTGCACATCTGACGTCTTGACATGTCCCATTTTTCTAGCGAGTCAACAACTCTCTTAGCTTTAACAGCTGCAGCGACGTATGAACTTGAAAGTGGTCACTGGGCGTATTGCGCCTGCATGAGATGGTTTATCACATCGATTTGTAGAAAATTAATGATTTTCTCATCTTGTGAGCTATTTTCCATTTCTCTCCCTCTTCTCAGGAAATATTTGGTGGAATTTGAAAATAATTGTTAGACATTTTTATTTACAGAGTTAAGGCCTAGGTGATTCTTCTACTCAACTGGTATTAAATATAATTGTGCACTCTCAGATTGTGACGTGAGGTAATTTACACACAGGCTTTGAGCAAGTTATCATTATTTCATACTACATAAATATGATTAATAATTACATTTGCTGGATCAGGTCTCTTCTATATCCAGCATATAGCGACTTCTGAATTTCGATGAAAAAAATCGAAAATTTATCAAAAATAGAGGAAAGGCGTTGCTTTCGGATTATCTTCCGTTGTTGGGGATGGACTTTTCACAAAACAGAAAAGAACTATCATCTCTTGAGACCAGGAAGAGGCCATTTGGAATATTTTTAACGAGTTGACGTGTTTGCAATATGCAGGGGCCTGTGTGACCCAAGGAGTACAAGGAAGTAAAGTTATCGGGGGTCCTCGACCCGAACTAGCTCGCCAATTCGGAGTCGGTTTTCGCTTTCCGGGGGCAGGTGTGGGAACCGGTTCGCGTTGCACAACATCCTGTGGCGGTCCAGAGGTTGGAGTAAAAACTTGTAGCAGGAAACGGAGAGAGAGAGAGAGATCAAGTAGTTTCATTCATAAAACTTCTTGCTTCTGTTACAGTCGCGTTTTTGAAGGTCCACATGCACAACGTAGGCCGGTTTTTAACGCGCGGCGGGCTTCAGGAATCCCAAAAATTTCCCCTTAGAATTGGAATCTAATAAAACTTACTTTAAAGGGAGTTCCTGCATAAAAGAAAAATGAACACATCACGCGATGGTTAAACCAACACTTGGAGCAGGATCGTCCTTTATCGGATAGAATTGGAATTAGGGTAAAAGTGCAATCTCCAGGCAAAGATTTTCGAACAGTAAATCATAACATGCATTGAGATAGAACTTTTAATAATACTGCATGAGATCATATTTTATTTGGTTACATCTTAAAAGTGTTCATATCGCAGTGCTATTATGCAGGTTTAATCATGGTCGGCAATGATCTCTTCAAATTAATATGTTCAAAAGTAGTGTGTAAAATACTTAAAATATCTTATGATAATTATTTTTCATTACAAAAATATATCTCGCCCAATCTTGTGGTTGAAAACAATATCCCACTTTTGTGTTGTTCGGCTGCGATCAAAATTGCGAGGATGTTGAAGATAAGATGGTTTCGTTCATACACTTTTTGACTCTCCGTAGGTAAAAGTTGAATTACAGAAAATCAACTTTTCTAATCTCTAAAGTATGAACTGCGGCACCATCATGTTGAAACCAAGTTCTCGTTCGTTCGTTCGTTCGTGTTTTTTTTTTTTTTTTTTTTAAAGGAAAAATGTAAGATTAGAAATGTGTTTCGTTTCATGTAACAATTGGACGGCATTCTCTTATAATCTTTTCGTGACAGAATAAATTCTTTGAGTACCACAGTGACTTCATTGTTTTCTGAAAACGTTATCGGGAATGCCTTATTTGTTTTCGATTTGGAACTAAAACTAATTGCAGCAATGTACTTTGCCTGAGCACAAGTTTGTAAAACAGGAGCAGTCTACAGTTGAATGCACTGTGGAAGAGGAGCAAAGTATTATTCAGTATTTTATTTTTATTTGTTTATTGTCAGGGGGAGTTAATTCTGAAATCTAAGCCCAACAGAATCAGTAATTTGCGCCATGAGAATAGTGTATAAATGAATATAACATTTTTTTAAAAGAAAACAAAGGAAACATCGGTGACCAGTTCGCGTGAAAGAGCACCAGAACGGGCAGCGAGTCACTTTAAAGAAATTGTGCCACAGCACTAAGTAGAATATTATCGTGGATATTATTTTCTGTTTCGAATTATGACAGAAGACAAGTGCTACTGAACCATTATGAACCAGCATTGGGAGCACTGGTCTTCTCCAATCAATAAAAAAGTCATCTCAAGGGCTTCACCTGGGATAATCCTACTTGGGTTGGCAGTGCTGAATATTAGCGCACTGCAAAAAGTGACCGACACTATAACAAGTTTGGGATTGCGAAAAATGATAACACAGGCTACTTCTCTCAAAAGGAGTATTGCTTCTTCGTGAAAATGCCCACCTTCATGCGGCTGCGCAAAATTTTAAATGCATTTACATCTTTGTTCCAAATATTAAGATGAATGGTGAATTTCTAAACGGTTTGAAGTAGTAAAAATGTAACATTTTTAGGCTGGCAAATCTATCGTTGTCTTTGAGAGTTGAAAGGGTTAATTTGTTTCACTTTTGTTCAATAATTCATTGAAATATTACAACATGGAATTTATAAAAAGACAATTTTTTTCTCTCTGTTTTTCCTGGAGGGACATTGGCCGAATGGTTAGTGAGTTGGATTCCGCTGAAACTTATGACAGGCTTCCAGTCGCAACAATGGATTAGTACTTTGTAAGTGGTTGTTAGGATAGTCTGAATTTTATTTTTATGAACATGCCTCGAATTACAAATACATTACTATCCTAACGTATTCTGGAAAGCGGAAAGTTAGTACAATGTTTCAAACAGAACAGAGACGCTCAGGTTGCACAAAGAAAGGCCGAATTAACAATGTGATAGCTGCTTGGCCTTTAGAAAATGTCTACATAACGAGTGAAACGTGCCAGATATAACTGTAAACCACTTTCGTCGTGACCCATGGAAGGGGGAACGGGTTGTGCAAGTGGGTTTAGAGTTTCACAACCAGCGTTTCATTCATAAAACCGCTGGCTGTGCACTCCTTGTAGAAGCGCAGACGGGAACAGTTCTGCATGAGCTGGCTCTCTATCGCGTCTTTGTAAAAAAATATAAAACAAATATTAATATCTTGTACTGGTCAAGTCACGCGAGAAAGTTGCTTATTTTTAACCTATGTCCCACAATTCTGTATATACATTTGTTTTCCACAGGTAATATCACAAGAGGGTTTGAGATTGCCATTAAGTTCACGAACGTAGAGAGTTCGGACCCTCGAGTGATATTTACTAACACTATTTAGCCAATAAAACAAGAATTGACATGTAATTCCCCTATACTTGACTTAAAATATTGTAATAATTATGCATTTGTCTTATGAATACTTAACCTTTTCAAGTCATCTAGCCACAGACGATTGTCAATTGTCACTAATGCCAATAGAGACAAGCCATATATGGATTAAGAGCTATTTCATGAATAGAATAAGAATAAATGTAATATATATTTGAAATTGCGCACGGATTATAAACAATTGTATAAAATATGAACATCCACCTATTCAGAAACCGTGTGACTGAAATAGACGAAAGTCGACTATTACAATCGCTGTGGTTAGATTTACTAATACCAACTGAGAAAAACAAAACAGAGAAATATATTACCGTTCTGAACAATGTGTTTTATTAAAGTTTATGGTTGCTTAAGTACCAGGCATTGTTACATAATTTTACAAAATAATTTCAGATTGCTTGACTGAATGCGCAAAAACAATTACATAAGTGAATAAACATTAATTTAGTTACATGAACAATTACTGAAAACACAAAAAAGTGGTCTGATGCGTGTTCAGGGAGTATAGAGTTCACTACACAGACAATAAGACAAATGTACTTCGCGTGATAAAAGGGATTTGATAAAACTTTGTGATAATTTCATCGCAAACTGCGCTATGATAGGTCAAAATTCAAAATTTTGTTGCATTTCATTGGTCGATTTTATGATGACGTTACATAAGTAAATTAATCACAAGTAATATCAAAAGAGGGACTGAGATTGCCGATAAATTCACGAACGATATTTATTAGAACTATTTCAGGAATAAAACAAGAATTAAATATAATTCCCTAAATTTGACTTACAAAAGTATAATGTTTGTATTTTTTATTATGAATACGTAACCTTTACAAACCATCTTGCAATAGAGGAATGTCGAGTGTCAGTAATGCCAATAGAGAAGAACCAAATACGGATTAAGGACTATTTCATGAATATAATAAGAAAGAAGTAATATATGCTCACAGAATATTAACAGTTGTATTAAATGTTTTACTTACCTATTCAGAACCGTGAGACTGAAATAGATGAAAGTCGACAATTGCAATCGCCACTGTTCGATTTACTAATACCAACTGAGAAAAACAAAACAGAGATGACATTTTACCATCCTGAACAGCATGTTTATTAAAATGTATGATTGCTTAGGCAGATATTATTACATAATTTACAGAATAATTTCGGATTGTTAGGCCGAATACGCAAAAACAATTCCTGTGGGAATAAACATTAAGTTAGTTGAGTGCACAATTACGAAAACAAAAAAATGGTCAGTGCATGGCGCTCAGGAATTAAATAGTGGGGCTCTAGAGTTGGCTACACTGACAAGAAAAATGCCCTTCTCGACATTAAAGGGATTTAATAATACTTCACGACAATTTCACTGCGGTTGATCAAAATTCAAAATTTTATTTCTTTCGTTGGAAGATTTTATGACGACGTCACATAAGTGAAACGGCCATTATAATCTCCTTGCAGGTTTGTCTCGGTCATCATCGTTCTGCGACTAGAACTTTGTCATCAATGTGAATCTCCTTTCGCGAATTGCAAATTTAGAGAAGGAAAGAGCTGAACATTCACAGGACTGGAGAAGCGATCCGTTCTCGGGTGCATGTCTTCATTTGTTATCCAGTTTTGTTGGTCTCAAGCTCAACGTCATGAATCTATGTTTTATTTTCCGTTAAAATGCTGAACCAGAAATCTTCAGCTTTGTAACCACCAAGCAGTTCTCAACAGGCAATAGATCTGTTCCTTATAACCGGTAGTTATGACTCGTATTGATTTTGTTGTCACTGCCGAAGAGTTATCAAGTTAAACAACGAATTGTTTGGTGGTTGTTTGTCAATCATTTCGATGGCGCCAGTACATCAATGCCACCTAGCGGAAGGTTATGGAGCCGCTTCAGATAGTGCGCGAATGCTCAAAGATAGGTGCTCAAAATTAAATGATATATTGTGTGGTGACAAAATGAGTAAATTTTAGATTTGAAGCAATAATTTGTTACTGTTCATTACATGAAAATTAAACTGGTAATAGAAGAATAGACATTTTACGTCCATTCATTACCACCAAAGCTCAGATCTTTAGTTTTGAAAATAAATTAATGATTTTTTAGACCTCGTTTCTGTTAAAGAGGTGCCTAAATTGGTCTATCATCGTGAAATATACCACTTACAAGTATGAAAACAGCCGATAAAAGTGCTGGTTATATTTAGATAAGGAAGGTAGGAAATTAAATTGATTGCTGAAGTATTTTAATTAATTATTTATAAATAAAGAACACATGTAGAACTGTTTGATGTAGGATCTTCGTGAAACGAGATCTACAAGAATGTGCAACAGTTAATATATATCGTAAGTAACAAGTGTCCAAGTGTTGATAAAATAAACTAGTAGCCCGCTCTACAGATGTTGGACTTCGCTTAGGGGCATGCAGATAGGTTAGAACGGTTTCCGTTGAACGAGCTCTGAATGACGTGTAAAAAGAAAGAATTAGACATAGCGAGAGAAGGTGACCGCAAAGTGCCACGCGACCGATCACTTTCCTCGTGCCTCTAACTTATGAATGGAGGAACCGCTCAAGCACAACGCTGCAAAAAGGGGCAACAAGAGTACAAGAGCTACCTGAGCAGCAGGGGCTGGGTGGGGCTCTGTTGTTATCACAACAACCTGTTTTACCATTATAACAGGCGATAGTTCAATTTTGTATTTCACTAAGGGTTAGGCATTCACTACGTTAAAGCTCACACAATGCATGTATCCAACAATATAAAATTTGATGGAGGGATTCGATAATAAATCAGTCTACTCATTTTATTGGCCGCAACGGGTGGCCGAAGTCGTCAAGTCGATTCCCACTAGAGCCGCCCTCCCTGACTGAGGGCCCCCCCCCCCCTGAAGTTTTCCTCAGTTCTCATAAATGACAATTACCAGGAAGGAATACCCTAAACTTTGTCCTGGAACGTTTCCTTCCTTAAAAAAAATCCTTTCCCAGTTTATTATTTCATCTCATGCATCATCAGTGCCCACCGCCTATGATGATGATTCACTAGTTAAAACGGGCATTAAACCTATTAAAAATGTCCATGTGTTTGGAATATGTAGATAAAGAATGAAGTAGTGGGCATAATTTTGTAAGAATACAACAGATAGAAAGATCCAATTATTCAAAATTCCAATGACAACATAATTTTATGCTTCTGGAAGCATGTGTTAATTTCCAACGGACAAAAGCGCAATTTCATCTGCCCAAGTTCTACTTGCTTTGTCTGAACTGTTGCCAGTGCTGTGTAACAGTTGGCAGCGTCTGTTCTGTTGATAGCTCGAATTGAGAGATCTACCGCCTGGAACAGTTTCGAAGCGAATGGCACGAAGTGTTTCTTTTATCTTAGGAATCAATCAATTCGAACATGCAGGGGGCTTAAGCAAGGGGAACTCCATCTATCAAACAAGTTACTAAGTGGATTCTGCAGAAAGTGTCACCGTTGGTGTTCCAAAAAGAAAAATAATACCTCTACAATCACGATCGCTTTCACATTTCTGGCTTGTGCGACCTGGTCCGAGAAGCCTCTCCTTAGCGCGCTTGAAACTCCGACTGTGTACGAGGAAAATGTAAATAAAAAAATTTTTTTTCCTGCATTTCCGTCACAGGAAAACCATTATGATTCAGTGTTTTACATAATAGGAGGCAATAATCCTTTCTTTAGAGCTAACTCACGAATCGTATGGCGCCGACCCGTTAGCAATATTCATTACTTTCACTTGTACGACTTGGCCGAGCCATATCTATCACGTTTTGACGTCTCTGGTTCAACGTTTTAATCCATCTTGCTATCTTGCTTGCTATTGTAAGGCAATGCAGGTTGTACGCATACACTTAAATACCTCGGTATTTATATCGACAAACAGTTCAGATTTAACCGTCACGTAGATCACTTAAATGGCAGGACAATAAAGCTAATACACCCCTTATGAAATCAGCTAAATGGATCCCATCTGCGTCCGCGCAATCACCGCACATAAATGTCTCCTTGAGGTGTAGGCACAAGTGCGGTAAATATCTATCCTTATCCTCTGCTTCAGATTCTCATGTTCCACGTGTATTTAACTAATGGTTGTTGGAAGTTACCATCTTCTGCTTCATTAGTTACACACGTCTGACCTGGTGGTCTAGTGCCTCGTAGACTCGAGATCGCGGGTTCAAACCCGGCCAGGGTCGATGGATTTTTTCGGGCATAAAAGTCCTAAGTATGGCTTCCTTCAGAAGGGAAGTAAAGCTATAGGTTCCATGTCGTAGATTTACGGCACGTAAAAGAATCTCAAGCCAGTAAGAAGAGGCCTCTGAGCAAAATTTATCAGCTGTTTCACGCCCTGAGTTAAATGCGACGCTGGTGACTTCAGATGTTAAAAAGCGTTCGAAAATAAACGAAATATTCGTATTAGTAGCACGAGTTGTTTAAACTATTTCGTTCAAGATTCATTAGAATCGTCTTAGTGTCGTTAAAATGTCGTGCTATTTACACTTAATAGGGAAATCAATTAATGGCTTTAATTATAATCCTTGTACTATATTTCAATATGTGGTTAAAAGGAAATTGCGTACATGCAAAACACACATAACGAACCGTGATGCACTTTCAAAATATCCACTTATCTTATTTTTGCTGTCTTCGAAAAATGTAGCAACACATTAGGTATAGATATTAAAAATACTTTTATCTATATCATCAGTAATATGTTATATATCGTATATTTTAGGCAGGTCCATTAGAATGGATAATGGATACTGAGCAGCTGTTTAGTTAAAGAAAACAGAAGTTTTAAAACCTAAATTATCCGATATCAGATTTATTTATATCCAGAACAGCTAAGGGGGAATTTGTATCAAACTGTTTAAAATTTTACAGAAATACACAAACTTAGTTAACTAGCTAGCGAGCATAGTGTTCGTTTCGTATTAATACATTTACCCCTTAAAATGATTGGAACGGTTTCAAAACATTACTGTAGCTTTATTGTTTGACTTATCATTACAAAACTGTTTAGTCTGATAGAAAAAATCCCCAAGTTTTTACAGAGCTTACAAGTGCGCAATATGGCTCCATGAGTGACTTTACAACAATCAGTTTGTATGTCAACTTTGTCCCACACTCGTCCCTGCAAATTCGACAAAAGGCGATGATGATGCTCTCCCTCAATCATGTGGTAATGGTGGCGTGAAAACTGCATCTTTCACATAACTCCAGACGGGAGAGCGTGGAGCCCATGATATGAGTGCCATATCTTCATTCTCAGTACGACCAATCCATCGGTCTGGAAGTTTGGTGTTCAGGAAGTCATGAACACCATTATGGAAATGGGGAGTAGCACCATCCTGTTGATAGATGAATTTTACGCCTTCGACCTCCAACTGTGGCATGAGCCAATTCTGCAAATATGCAGGTAGATGTACCCTGTAATAAATTTTTTTTCATTAAAGAAGGTATCGCAAATTTGAAAATTTGATATCGCTTCAACAATGTGACTAATTCAATCATAATAGCACCGCCATTTTGGCCGAGGTTATTATCATTTCATCTCGTGTATCATCAGTGTCCACGCCTAAGTAGTAAAAACGGGCGTTAAACACTATTAAAAAATCACATTAGCATTGTTGCGCAGCTGCATAACTGCTCAAAATAATCATAATGCAATAGTTAGTTATTTCGAGTTTTTTTACCAGCAAACTTGCACCATTGGAGAAGGGCGTTAATTTGAATGGAAACATTATTAAAAATTGAAAAATCTTTCTAGCGAGCGCAATTTTTTTTTCCTCAACAAAACTGAGTATATTTCTTGAAAATAAATTGATAAAAGTAGTTTTTGAAAATCAGGGGCCATAAGGAGAGGAATCATACCTGAAAAACGAGTGGGGGTTAAAGCGACATTTAAAAATCCTTGTAGCGCTCGCAATTTAAAAAAAAAAAAAAAATTGGAGGAAATTCGGTATATACCATTGAAATAAAATAAGAAAAATAGTTTTCGAAAATCAGTGAAAACTGGCCATAACGAATGGGGCTTTACGTGAAACCACAATTTAAAAATCGTTATAGCAGAACCAAACTCACATGTACTATCAAATAAGAAAAATAATTTTTCCGAAAATCAGTGAAATCGGCTTATTAGAAGGGGAAGTTTACATGAAATCCAAAATTAAATATCGTTATAGCGGCATTTATACTTTTTTCTCGCAACGAAACTCCGTATAGGCCATGTAAATAAAATAAAAAATATAGTTTCTGAAATGCAGGGAAATCAGCCCATTAGGACTGGGATTTACCAGAAACCCAAAATTTAAAAATCGCTGTATCAGCACACTTATTTTTTTCTTCACAACAAAATTTGGTATATACCATTTAAATAAAATAAGAAAAATTAGTTTAAGAAAATGAGGGAAATTGGGCCATTATGAATAGAAGCATACTCCAAAACGGAAATTTAAAATCATCTCTTGCCTGTAGTTTTCTCGATATTATTTTAAAATAAAAGGGCAAATTAATTCAGCATATAAACTGTATTTATAACGATCTATATATTTTACATTTAACAAAAGCATCGGTGTGAAGATAGCAAAAGTGAAATGTTATTTTTTTGTGTATGTGTTTATCACCCGTTTTTATTGGTAAAGGGTTTTTTTTAAGGAAGGAAAACGTTCCAGGCATAAGTTTAGGGTACTTACCCGGCATTTGTCATTTATGGCTAAGAAAATCGGGAAAAAAAACTCCATCAGGAAGAACGGTTCTAGCAGGATTCGAACCCCACACCTTCCGCTCACGAGTCCGCGCCTTAATGACCTTGGCCACCCTTGGCGAAGAAATATTAATCTAATATGTTTTAGAGAATTATATTTTATGTAAGAGCGCTCTGTAATAACCTACAGAAAAATTTGCATTACATGTTTTTATCACAATAACATTTAAATTAAATTTCAAAGCCAATGGAGATGAATAAAACTTTCGACTGTTTATTGTTAATTGTGTATATTTGTTTAGTACATTGTAATTGTTTTAAATAGTAACATGTTTTTGTTATATTGAAACATATAAACATCTTTAAATACACAATGTAACTGGAAACTTTTGTTATTTTTCTCTATTTTGGTGAATGTGAAGATGATATCTAGGGCTCAGTTCATAAACATAGCTTCATTTGAAAATGTTTAAAAATACTCACACAGTATAACTCTATTAATGGTGATATATTTCATTTAATAGTATACCATTAGTTTTTGTCATTTAATCTCAATAATAATTATGATGATGATGATAATAATAATAATAATAATAATAATAATAATAATAATAATAATTTAATGTGTGTGGTTTTCTTATTTGATACTTATAAATTGCAAGAATTGTAATTTTATTCCCCATTTATCACACAGCCTATTTTATTAATTAATAAGTCCATAATTTGAATTTCGTATTCTTTTTTAAAGTTACTCCTACTAGGCGAGGAATTCGTTTAGTTTACGTAGCTCCTGCGTGACGGATTTTGTTGTTTGTTGACGACCAGATAAGAATGTTTTTTAAACTGAAAAAGATATTAAGTTAGAAATGACTTAAACGAAACGATAAAGTATTATTAAAGAAGAAACACAGATTTTTCAACAGTTATGAAAATATTGTATTGAGAATAAATTAAAATACTACTTACTGATACACATACCTGCTAAACGTATTATTTGAAAGTGGCTTTTAAATCACAAAATTATGCAAACATCTACAATTTGTAGAGATAAAAGCAGCATCGGTAAAGTAGTGTAAAATGTGTAATTATTGGTTTCTTGTAGTATTTGACTTTATTTGTTTGTTATGTTCATTTTGTGTGCGGCGAAAAATTATGTTGTACACGGATTTTTGATACGTATAACAGAACAGGCTGACCCAATGACGGTTTTCAGAATCTTCTTGTGGAACACTCGTATAGATTTAAATAAAGATAATTTTTCAAAGAACAAGTAGTACAATGCAATTTATTAATCCGAACTTCTTTTTTTAAAAAAATAGCAAGTTACCCAATGAAATATGATGGTTTTCAGAACGCTGCCGTTTTGCATTACAGTTATGGTATTGGTTGCTTTGCAACTATGCAATTTATTCTGTCCACATAGTAAACAACAGTATTGATAACTGGGCGGCTGAAAGACGTGTATTTGTTGTTGTTACAAAATTTATTGAATCTAAGTCAATTTCTTACTTCAGAGAAAAATTAGGGTATAATTTAATATGCTAGAAATGCTGGCAACACTGGTCTTTCAGATGGATTGTAATGATGAAAAGTTATGGTTCCGGCAGGATGTTACCACAGCTCACACCGCTTGTTAAACAATTAACCCTCCGCGGATTCTATTTCCTGGACGCATAATTTCTCGATTTGCTGATGTTGCCTGGCCAGCACGATCTGGCGGCTGTAGGCTAGTAAAATGTGCTGCAACAGGCCGCGGACGATCATGCAGTTAAAAGACAAAATAACTCGTGAAATTAGGGACATTGATCACATTTTATTGCAGTAAGTTATGGTAAACTTCCTGGGCCAATTACACGAATGTGTTTGTTGTCATGGAGTTCACTTTAAAAAAAAAAAAAAAAAAAATACTTTAACAAATAAGTGCGGATTAATAAATTGCATGGTGATACTTGAATCTTGAAAAAGTATTTTTACACAACTCTATACGAGTGTCCCACAAGAAGGTTCTTAAAACGGTCATATTCCATTGGGTCAGCCTGTATGTATGAAGTTTTATTTTAATAACACGAAGAGTAGATAAAGAAATGTATTTCCTCCGATTTGAATATTCCGTACTGCCATTTCGCGAACTTTCCTAATCACAAATACAACGTAGCTCTTAGCGCACATGCATTTACTCAGAAGAGAGTTTTCTCGTCTACGCTTCAAGGAGAATGTGTTTGCTTCTTTGAGGAAGGGCAGACAATGGAGCCGATAAAAAAACAATAGAGTTCGAGTTCGAATCTGGCACCCAGTGACCCAAATCGCTCGCAAGGCTTTCTCCTCTACAGCCTCGGCATTTCACACCAGCAAAACAAATGAAACGGTTTTAGCTAATAATACTGAACTTCCTGTGCTAATAGCGTAGTTCCCTCAAGTCCCCTCCCGCTCCTGCCTTGTACTGCAGAAACCCCCACTTGCAGCAGTTTCTTAGTACAGTAACAGAATTTACTCGCATCAACTGGTCAAGGTCAGAGTGCGAGAAGACATATCTCTGAATCTTTCATATTCAAACTTTTTTTTTATTTAAATGCGTTATACAAATTTTATCGATTTAAAAATCTTATCACAAAAGATAGAAAATGAAAGTTAATCGTTTTCATTGTTATAATTCTGGCATGTAATACTTGCATGTTTGGGATAACATTAACCTTAAATTTTCTTCATGTTCATTCTCGTCATAAACTTTGATAAATTACACTGTTTCTACCTCACTTAGTGTCCTGGAGGAACGTAGTTTATTTCTTGTATATTTTTGTCCCCTGATCATACTCTAGAATCCATTTTTCTCTGTCACATTTGGTTTTGAGGAAGAGGCGGTTGTATTTCTGGGCGTGCACTGCTATCAACATTCTGATGTGCTGTGACAAGCAGCATTCTTTTCAAGAAGGAACAATGATTCATATCTGTGATGTGGAATCGTATCGCGCTTGATTAGCTAGAGCTTGTAATTAATGGAAGAAACATGTGCAACCAATTCTCCGACTTTTTCCGTTAAGTGCATACAGAAAGAAAAGACATGTGAGCATTATTTCGAGTGTAAAGTCGGCGATGAGATCAAACAGAGTGCCACAGTCACTCTGTGTAAACTGCAGTGAACATCTTGTCACATGCCGTTCGCTGTTCCAGCTGTTGCGAGGGAACAAATGGCTTACACTACGAAAACTACGAAAGTGTAAAAACTAAACATTCTCTTGTGCATCCTAATGCACAAGTAATCGTGACACTTAATATTTAGCGATAAGCACGAGCCACTTCAAGCTCCATCTGATTACTCAAAGTGAAATGCATGACCTTGTAAGACAACTCTTAGCATCACGGTGTAATCTAGAAATGCATGATAGGGAACCAGAAGGTGCGGAACTGTGCTACTGTAACAACTATAGCCCGATTTTATGTAAAATATATACATCAAAGATAAATATATAATGAGCAATTAAATGTAATATCAAATATTAATTTCTTTGCTAGAAAATAGAACGTTACAGCTAGTCAAATTAAGATTATATTAATCAGTTCACTTCTGCTACAAACATTAAATTACAATTAATTAACTTTAGAACTTTGGAATGAATGCAACAGTACTGAAAGACAAGTGTCCCCAATTACATTGGAAAGGTATGCACCATTAATTATAATACACTTTTACAAATATTCTTGTCATGCAGTTTTTTCTATCTGACAATGTGTTTTTGTATACAGAGAAATATAGCAAGAAGTCACCGGTGCGTGTTTATACAGGGGGTTGCGCTGGCAGTAATATTCTCAGGGGGTTCTACAGCTTCACCACTAAATAAGCGAGATAAGTAAGAATTGAGTACCCCGGGTTCTTATTCAACACACATGTTGCAGTTTAATGGAAACTACATCGCCCACTACAATACTGACCTTCTGAATTGCATAGTGCGCTATTCGCATGGCATGTTGGAGATGCATGCTAGAAGTCTTCAGTTTCTTGATACTCTCGGGAAACGAACTGAAGTGACTTGCAATGTATGAAACTGAACTGAGCTTTAGAACTGTTGAATGCTGACAAGGATTCACTCACAGACACTGCAGGATCAGGGTAAAAGTTCCTCATCAATGACTTCATAGCCTGGAAGTGCTTACTGTAGAAAATCACAGCTTCAATCCAGGCTCACCACCTTGTGAAACAGATACATCATGCTTGTAGCATTGTACACGATAAGCATATTAAAAAAAAAAAAAAAAAAAACCTCTTTCGTTGCTGATATCAGTGTATTTACTTCCTGGGATTTATCGCTGTCTCTGCCACTCGTTACACTCCATGGACCATACAAGTAACATGCACTAAGTGTGTACATGTATCTGTACAACAACAGAACCCTCTCTTTTTTTAACGCAAACTGGCATTGCACCTTAAGTTCATTGTTAATGAATCTTACAATTGTTAAACTACTTGTTGCCTCCTAAGGTTTACAGGAAATTAAACAGGGTTTAGATGCAACCTCAGAGTCCAACTTGCCCACAATTAGATTCGCCATGAAACGGTCTCAAGTATCTGTCGCCTCATGAGCAGAAAGTACTGATTGTTTCTAACATGTCGACATAACAGAAATGCAACATAAGCGAATCACTATATCCTGAAGAATAATACAGACTTTAGCAGTTCCCCCATATAATCTTTTAACCAGCACTGCATAATAAACTAGACCTAATGAAGAGTTTTGTAAAAGCACTGCAACAAAAGGACTTTTCACTGGCCTTCACTCCAGGCAATTGATGCGAGATTCTAAATTCGAAGATACTGTTTTTCCAGAAAGAATTGACTGCTTGGACTTAATTGGAAATGTAGCAGACAATTTCTGTCAACGTAAATTCGCCTCCAATTACAAAAAAATCGTTTCTCAAATGGTGAAGCGTTTCATGAAATGCGATGTAATATGTCAAATGACATTCCCTGGACTCTCAGATATGTCTCTTCGCCGAAACTTGGGCTCAGTTAGTGCGAACACAGGGAACAATTGACGATCAATACGAGGAGGGTACGCGGAATTCCTCAATGATTTCGGTTGAGTTCCCACGAGGGAAGCACCATCGTCCTATAAACGTAAATCATCGCCCAAGACATTAGCTTGGTAAGTTACATGTAATTTCAGCATGTCATGATTTGTTTTATTTATGGACGCTCTTTAACACCCCAGGTCATCAGCGTCCCATTCAATTCAAGGCGTGAAATGGCCGACTAATTTTGCTCAGAGGCCTCTTCTTTCAGGCTTGCGTGCCGTAAATGTACGACACGGGACCTACAGCTTTAATTCCCTTCCAAAGGAAGCAATATTTAGGAATTTTACTCCCAGAAAAATCAATCAACCCTGGCCGGGATTGAACCTGCGATCTAAGGCAAGTATGGTTACCACTACACCACCAGGACCAACCCCAGTATGTATGTTTTCTAGAATTATATAAGTGCATGTTTCCAGAGACGGATCCTCTAAGAAGTTGTTGCAAACATTTCAACGTTTAATTTCCTATTGCTTAATGCCATTCTGGCGAATTCCGAAGGATTGTGGTTGTACCCATTAAGCGATTTTTTAAAAAACATCTGCAAATTTCCATCGATTCTACGTACTAGTCGGTCCTGGTGGTGTAGTGGTTACCATACTTGCCTCCTACACCCAAAACGCGGGTTCGAACCCGGCCAGGACCGATGGATTTTTTCGGGCGTAAAAATCCTAAGTATGGCTTCCTTCGGAAGGGCAGTAAAGCCGTGGGTCCCGTGTCGTACATTTACGGCACGAAAAAGAACCTCAAGCCTGAAAGAGAGGCCTCTGAGAAAAATTTGTCGGCCGTTTCACGCCCTGAGTTGAATGGGACGTTGATGATCTGAGATGTTAAAGAGCGTCCGTAAATAAATCAATCAAAAAAAAAAATAAAATAAAAACCAAAATGACAATAGAAATATATTATGTATGGTAATTTTTGTTTTTCCCAACGAATCTCAGCATATAACCATCAATTAACAAACGATTCGTCAACCAGCAAAATTTGACTATTGCGGGTGGGGGTTAAGCCAAAGCGAAAAATTAAAAAAAAAAAAAGTAAAAACGCTCTAGAGGCCGAAATTTTTGTTTGTTCTCAACAAAACTCAGTACATTTCTTTAAAATGAATGTATAAAAGTTGTTGCCGAAAATCAGGGCAATCTGACCATTAGGAGTGGGGGTTAAAGCGAAATTTAGAAATCTCTTAAACGGTTGCAATTTTAAAAAATTTTAAAGGAAAATCAGTATATGCCATTGACATATAGTTTTGTGAAAATCAATGAAACCGGACTATTAGGCGGGGGGTTACTTGAAATTCAAAATTTAAAAATCGCTCTAGTAGCATTAATATAATTTTTTTGTTTGTTTTCGCAGAGAAACTCCGTATATATCTTATTGAAATAAAATAAGAAAGAAAATCAGGCCATTAGGAGTAAGGTTGGCCTGAAACCCAACATTTAAAAATCTTTCTAACATCACCAATATTTGTTTTTTCAAAACAAAACTGGGCATATACCATCAAATAGAAAAATAGTTTCCAAAAAATCAGTGATATCAGATTATTAGGAGGGGGGTCACCTAAAACCCAAAATTAATATCTCTCTTAATATTTGTTTTTCCAACTGAAACTCATTAAATGCCATTTAATTAAAAAAAAAACATTGATTCTGAAAATCAGGAAATCGGGCCATTCAGGGTTCACCTGAGTCCCAAAATTTAAAAATTGCTCTATAGCGGCACCAATATTTGTTTCTTCACAACAAAATTCGGTATATACCATTTAAATAAAATGAGAAAAATTACTTTATGGAAATTAAGGAAATTGGACAGTTAGGAGTACGGGATATCTAGTACTTGAAAACGGAGATTTTAATCGAGCTCTTGCGTTTAATTTTCTTTATATTGTTTCGAAATAAAAGGACATATTAATTTAGCATATAACGATACATGTGTTTTATATTTAACAAAAGCATCATCGTGAATATAGCAAATGTTAATAATTAATATAATATGCTTTTCAGAATTACATTTGTATGTAAGAGAGCCATGTAAATCATTCAGAGAACCTTTGCGTTATATTTTTACTTCAATAGCATTCAAGTTAAATTTCAATGAAAATCGATAAAACTTTAAATTGTTTATTGTTGATTGTGTATATTTGCTTAGTACATTGTGATTGTTTTTAAACAGTAATATGTTTTTGTTTTATTGAAACATATGAACATCTTCTTAAACACACAATGTAACTCGAAACTTTCTGTTGTTTTTCTCTATTTTAGTGACTGTAAAGATAATATCAAAGTCTCAGATAATAAACATGATTACATTTAAAAATGTTTATAAATACCCACACAGTTTAGCTGTGTCTATCGGTGGTCATATAATAAAGTTAATGAATAGTGTTACATTACTTTTGTGGTTTAATCTCAATATAATGATAATATAATTCTAAAAAAGTGTTTTCTCTTTTGTGATACTTATAGATTGCAAGAATTCTTATTTTGTTCCCCAAATATCACAATTTATTTCATTTCATTAATTATTAAGCCCATAATTTGGCTTTTATATTCCTTTTTAAAGTTACTCTACTAGGTGAAAATTTCGCTAGTTTACGCAGCCCCCCCAATTCTTGTTACTGCCCTGGTTTCAGAGAAACAGTTCCATTCTATAGCCTTATTAAGAAAATAAGAACGATTAATGATGTATCTCGGCATTACAATGTTCTGCAGTAAGAAAGCCCTGTGAGGTAGCAAGTCTTTGTTGAGGGCGTGAGTCACAGCATGCTGCTGTTGGTGGTGAATTTTAATGTGCCTGTTCTCTTGGCCTTCTCTCTTTATGAATCTTGTAGCAGATTCTTAAAAGCAACTGAAAATGTTAAATATGATTGGTCTTTTATTTTGACTAAGTCTTAACTATGGGTTATTTAGTTCCTCAGGCAGGATAGTTTATAGCTCCCTTGTCCTCATCCTTTTCCTCAAAGTACCTGTTCCATTTCCAAATTTGGAGATTTTGTTTTCTCTCTTTCTATCTCGGCATACATTTTTGTCTTCACTTTTCAGTTTTATGCTCAAAGTTTTGAAATTTACCTGAACTGTACGGTATCTTCCAAAGTAGGAAGTAATTGAAAATGGGGAGTCATTGAGAAGATTGTTGAAAAAGTGAGTTAATTAATTGATTCATTTTGAAAATATTAAGTCTCCGATATTTTTATTTCGCCCAAAATATATGCGGTTTTTTTCATTATTTTTTTTATTTTACATATGTCTAAACGGCGTTAAGGAAATCCCCATTCGTTACAACGTTTTCTTTCCTCCGAGGCAGATGTAAGTCGCCACCCGAATAGCTAACATTTCAAAGCCCAGATCGGGTACTTTCGACAGGTCAATCCTAAAATTATAGGGACATTTTTCTTCAGTTCAGCTATCAAACGATGCAGCAATGGTGCATAATAATATTTTACTGTTCAGCCCTCTTTTCGAATCCTCATAAAAATTTAACGCATTATCGGTTTTCTTATTCATTCCAGAAATATGTATGAAGTATATTTTCTTTATATTTACAAGTATCAGATGTATTGGTGGAACTATTTCTAATTTTCCCCCAGGTTTAACTAAAATCCAAATTATGTCTCGATTAAATGAGAGAAGCCCGAGCAATCAGGCGTATAACTCGAAACTGAAAACATTTGACCTTCTGTCTTGCAACTCCTAAGCGGGAAAGAAGTAAACAAAGCTGAGACTGCAATAGCTCGTCTCTCTCGCCTTTCATATCCGCAGTAACATACGTAAATCTACATAGTTACCAGTGCAAGCCCGTCAATAAGAGCCAGATGGCCCTCCTCCCCCAAAAGAAAAGGCCATAATTATTTACCATTTTCTCTTCTTCTAGTCAACTTTAAAAGAGAAAAATGGAGGATAACAGCAATGTGTAACTTATTAATTATTAGGTGTATCTTACACAATAAGCGCTTTTCCTGTCTACTGTAGTAGCAGCAGCATGCGGGTCCTCCGTTAGCGAGGGAGGCTAATGACCAGCCCGGAATATTTTTCGCTTTAAGCTTATTCCTTCATGAGTCAGCAAAGATTTACAAGGACTCACATTTGTCTTCCTCCAAGATGGATTACCTTTCTCCTGCTTATTTCTGCGTTCTCTTGTACCAGCAGGAAGACGGCCTCGGCGATCGGCATTACCTCCCTTCTTGGGAACCAAATGTAAAATGATTACTGACACCACGCATAACGGACTAGAGCTTGTTTTCGCACTTTGTTTCAAATTAGGTGACATCTTCACTGTTTGTCAGAAAAGTTGACTTTCACAGTGTTAATTGTTAAGTTTAAATAATAATAATAATAATAATAATAATAATAATAATAATAACAACAACAACATCTGTTCTGTGGCAATGAATAAAGCGAACGTTTTATTGATGAGCTATTTTCGCGAATAAGTTTTAACTGTAAAGTTGGAAGTGAAACTATTTGAACCCCATCAACCAATAGTTACAGGAGCTTACTTAGCAAGACGGCACAAAAATATTTCTTTATACTCTTTTAAATACATGTTAGCTGACAGTGTGAAGTGAGAAGCATATCTTGTGTATATGAATGAGATTAGAAAAGAAATAGAATGGGCAAACTTCCTTTCTGTACAGACCGACAAAACGACATATTACTTGTAGTCAGACTTTTTTTATGGGATACATCAGTGGGGATTAACCGGTTGAAAGATTCATAAAATTCATTTCTCTTTCTCAATTGACTACAGAAGGCTTAAGGTGAACTTTATCATTTCCATGTAAACCAGAAGTTCAGAACACAAACGTACGATGGCACCGCTGTTTTGAGAGAATTTCGGCAAAGAGTTATAAGTCTTTATAAAAGAGATCTTCTCCCACGCCATTTGGATATGTCCCAGACGCAACCTTCTACAGGGGCCACGAGCCGCCCCTGACAGTTACAGTACGAAAGACGCTGAGAAGACAAAAACAGTCTTACCAGGGTTTTCGGGCTGAGGTAAATTTTATACATTCGCTTCGGTGTAAAGCTTGCGCAGAATTAGCATGACGTAGTTCTAGCCTGGCTGACGTTAATTCCAGAACAAGGCTGGCCGTGAACAATGAGCTGTGAAACAATAGCAAGGCGGAGCTGTAGGCCCCTCCTCTCTTGCATAGCCCACGCCTCTCCTAACTTGCGAACTCAAATTGAGGAAAGCAAAACTTATAATGTAGCTCTGGTGAGACCTTACCGAAGTTTTAAAATTTACGAAAGTAATTTTAATAATCCTCAGAATGAAGTACGTAAAATTGACTAATTGTTTTTAGTTTCCAACATTCCTTCACAAAGACTAAATAACAGCTCATCTTTCGAAAAAATACGTTAAAAGATTTATAAAAATATTATTTATGAAATTTTAATCCATAAATGTACAGCATTCCAGCTTATCTAAGTAGGTATATGATGATTTTTGGTATGTTTCTCTTCATATTTCAACAAAAGTCGACTTCATTTTCCATGCTAGAAGTGCTCGCAATTTTCATTGGCTTTGGGGTCAGGACTTTCTGAGGAAGTGAAGTTTTAATAAAAAAATATGTTACATCCCATAACTTTGTATGAATTCAATATAATTTCCAAGAAAACAAATGTTATTTTTAATTATATTCAGACTGCTATTAAGAGTGGATTTAACGCTTCTTTAAAAGGTCATCATCTGTTGTATTAGTGGTATTATTATGTACTATCTTTGGGAAATGACTTCAAGTGCAAAATAGTTTTTATCAATTGCGTTTACAATTTTTTTAGTGTGTCTCCGTTTTGCATACATGGTAAGTATACAGGGTGTCCCTAAAGTCTGGTAACACTTTTCTTAATTTATTACACAAAAACTTCAACTGATACAGCTTTCGTATATATGTCATATCAAAGAGGAACTCAAATGGTTTTATTTCCAATATTTGATTTCACAATGACTCGATATGGGAACCACGAGTAAGTTGGTATATGTCTACGCGATAATTAAACTCTTGTCATACTCTTTGGAGGATATCCTCAGATACAGTGGTGACAACTTCTTCAATTCTACGTTTAAGTTCTTCTAGATTTTGTGATGAAGGTGGCACACACTCACAATCTTTGATGTATCTCCATAGGAAGAAGTCACATAGAGTTAGAGCTGGGAAAGGGGCCAATTTTTGATACAGTTATTATTATTCTCTTCTCTTGCTATTCAGTGTTGAAATAGCTCGTTGTTCAGAAAATCACGAACTCGTTGTGGTAATGGGGTGAGGCCCTGTCCTGCTGGAACAGGAAATTGTCAGAATCTTCTTGCATTTGTACAATCATTGCTGTATCATATCCAGAGGTACGTATGTCCAGTTACAGTGTTTTCGTGATGAAGAATTGTCTGTAAAGTCTCCGCGATGACACTGCGCAGAAAACGTTCACTTTAGGTGAATCACGCTCATAATGAGAAATTCATGAGGATTCTGGGTACCCCACACTCGACAGTTATGTCTGGTCATTCGTCACTAAAGATTAATGCGATTCACGAGGTCGTCATCTTCTTTGCACTCGGATACAAAACTCACAACGCTGTTGTTTGTCATTTCGTTTCAACTGTTGCAACATACACAGTCTCTTACGTCAAACTGTCGTACGGGGTACTTGCAGCTTCTTATGAATGTCTCTCTCACACGGTTAACGGTCTCTGTCGGACGGGCACTTCTTTTCTTAGCACACAAGCAACCAGTACTCACAAATTTGTCATGTCAGAAGTAAACAAACTTGCTGCTGGTGCTTCTTTACCGTACTTAATCCTGAACTTCCGTTGTAGCACTCTTACATTTGTAGAATTCCAACACACAGAAAGCGCGCTCCTCCCCAGAAGTCACCATCTTTACAAAACGCCAACTGCGGCGAATGCGGGAACTACGATAATTGGCGGTAAATCTAAACAAAACTATTCGAGTTCCTCTATAATATGACATATATACAAAAACTGTATTCTTTTGCAGTTTTTGTTAATAAATGAAGAAAAGTGTTATCGGACAGCCTGTATATGCATTGTTCTGCCCAGGAATAAGAAATTTACGTTTAGGTCTTTATTTATTTATTTTTTTTCCAATGTAGCGAACCTTCCTGTTCCATTTATGCACGAAGAAGCAGAAGTTGATGTACCCAAACGGCAAACCAGTCAATAAAGCTATCACTTTCAAACTTCCATAGATATTCTATGTATTTTAATGGTGGGCTTTTCTGTGAAAGTTGTTTAACATTTTCGCGTGTCTCATATGCAATTTCCATTACGCAGAAGACCCATTTCAGTATAAACAGTTGCCATTTCTGTCCGTATGGATATGCAAGGGGCTCAAGAAATATTTTCCTTCATACGACTGCAGAAAAGTATATTTTATATATTTATAAAATATATTCGGTTGTTGCCCATTGTAACAATAATCCATTTTATATTTAAACAAAACTTTGAAATAAATGGCAGACACAGTTACATAATTATTAACATTTCAAATATTTACATGCTCAATAAGCGATCAACTCTGGTATTTTTTTTTTTTTTTTTTAAATTTATGTTTTGTGCATTTCGATATGCCTTTCATATGTTGCCCTAAACACTCAAATTCGATACTCCAGTTAGAGGTAATAGAACTCTGGGAAGCTCTAGCGACAGTGGTGACCAGTGGTCATGCCTTCCTTCCATTCATTGCTTTCTATCCAGTGCTATGGAATGTCATATTGAGAAACTCATGAACAATATCTGAGGGCAGACCAGACGCTCATGCTCAAAGTAGGTAAGCGGTTGTTCATTAGCAACATCCTGACACTATGACCTCTGTAACAATTGTTCATAATTATACATCTCATCAAACACTTACACAGAAAAATAAAATCTTCTAGGCTCATTAGTTGAGCATGTTGCAGTGTGTAACCCCTAGTACGGACAGATTTCACCCAAAGGTAATGAACTATGGTCTTCATAAGGCCAAGACTTCGAGCACAAGTACACACTTATTTTGGTAGCTTTCCCATTTGCGTTCAACAGGCTATCAAATTCTTTAAGTTAGTGAATGGCCAACTATTGAGACCATTGACGATATCACAAGGAATGCATACAAACCGAAGTACGCATTGCACATTCATTTTCTGAGTGGCGTGATTGCCTGCGCGCGCATCCCAGGCTTCTTCACACTTCATTTTGTTTCGTTTGGATATTGCAGAAAAATGTCACCACGACTTTACGGACACACTGTATATTGCACAATCAAAAGAGGTCGAATGTAAAACCCAGGAAAGAAGAGGATGATTTACATAAAATGTAAGATGATGAAGAATAAAAATTACTAGAAATTACAGAAAGAAATATGAAAGAGGGAAATAATAAATGGAATAAGATAAATAAAAATAAATAGAACATAAGGAAATATGCAGGTTAAATACCCAAATATATAAGAATTGTCATCTTTATAGAAAAGTTGATAGAATACGAAATTAGTGAGAAAAAATATTGAATAGGCAATGAAGCAAAAAGAATTGTGTAATTGATAAGGCATAAAAGCAAACTGAATTAAAAGAATATTTTATTTATGTTTTTTCATCGTCTCCTAGTGAACAATGAGCCGAAAGGGTTAGTGCAGAACAATTTCCATTGGCTTGCTACACAACAGACGTTATTACTGAGGTGCAAGGTATGTCATGAATCCTCGAACCCATGTGTACAAAATTTCGATGCGCCGTAAATCCCCCCCCCCCTTTCATTGGACTCGCACACCTGTCTGACATTTCCCACACCGCCACCTGTTGTTTTATTAATGCCGTTGGTACCCCTGCAGCGTCATGCAATTCCATGACTTAATGCACTCGCACGATCACATAAGAGAGATAAGAATTCGGTCTCCCCCAAAAGTATGAAAATTAGTGCCCATATGCTTGTGTACCATGATGACAGTTTTCGGCATGAAGTATCAACTGCATCGGATTGTTTCATTTTGGAACTGTCTTATCGCTGTATTTGTTGAACATTTTACTGAGAGATGCACAAATATAATTAATATCTAGTGCTCCACTTTTTATAGCAACTTTCAAATTAATTAACTTAATTCAGTGAAATTAACACATACCATGGGTGTGAGAAGCTTTTATTTGGCGCTGTTCCCTTGCTTGTCGACATTTAAGCCATCGAGGTTCTCCATTATCACATTCAGCATCCGTAGAAACCAAAAAGTTCTCAAAGTTACTGTTTATAATGTTATTACAGGACTTGCCTTTTAAGTTGTTGCAAAAACTAGGAAAGAGTTTTATTGCTTTTCAAAATATTCGCCGTTATGATTTGTACACTTTTGCATGCGTTTAAAAACCATTTCTCGAAACATTTTTTCCACTCTGAAGCTGTTATCACAAAAACATGTTTTTAAAGGGGTTAAGAGCTTCTTGAGGTGATGAAAATCGCTGTCCATGTATTTTATGTGTGACATCGTAAACAAAAATAAGTCTTTAGGCGATAAATCAGATGAATACGGGCAATGAGACATTAATTCCATGTTTTTCTGCTTCAGATAATCAATTGTTTGACGTTCTGTATGAGAACTGGCATTTTCGGTTGTTTTTTCATGATTTCGTCGATGACTTCTGGCAAACAAATTGTTGTATAGCATCCAGCAACAGCTGTTCTTCAATCCTTTAAAGACATGGTTGCGATATGTTCAGTAAACCAAAGAAACAAACGATCATTTTCTTGGAAGTGCTTCGTGAACGAACAACTTTTGTGGGATTCGGTTCATCTTGGAACACCCAAACAGCGGATTGTTGCTTAGTTTCCGGTTCATACGAATATATCCAAGTTTTGTCACCTGTTACGATACCTTTATACGGATTTTACAGTTTCTCAGTTAAATTTTTGAGCATTTCATTACAGCAATTAACACGAACGTTTTATAAGGTTCGGTCAAATTATGAGATATCCATCAGGAACAGATGTTTTTCACAGCTAAATGTTCATGCAAAATGGAATGTACTGCAGTCTTCGATATGCTTAAGGATGTCTCT
Organism: Metallyticus violacea; assembly: GCA_030762175.1. NCBI lineage: Eukaryota > Metazoa > Arthropoda > Insecta > Mantodea > Metallyticidae > Metallyticus > Metallyticus violacea. Next base: position 101,743,537 of record CM060843.1, on the reverse strand, counting down.
ATCTCACTGTAAGTCACATGTCGATGTTCTTCAATCATGTTGCGCACAGCATCGATGTTTTTTGGAATGACAACCGAATTTGGTGGACCTTCATGAAATTCATCACTGCGGACGCACGACCTCGATGATATTCTGCAAACCAACTGTAAACAGTCCTTTCTGATGATGCTTCATTATCAAAATTTGAACGAAGCGATTCTATGCATTACTGTTGAGTTAGGCCAGTACTTAAATCGTAAATAAATCATCCAACGAAAACCTTAACGTGAAATTTCCATTTTTTCGCAAAGTTGCTTTGTTTAAACGCTCACTGTAAACAAACTATAAGGTCAATTTCTAAGCTACCACTGTTTTCACAATAACAAATTCCAATTATTGCGAAAATAGTAATGGCAACTCAAAAACCCCACCTAGTGGTCGTTTGTGACAACTTAAAGTAGCCCTGGTAATTGTATTCTGTACAATAGTATTCACGTAATGATATTGTAAGGAAAGACTGCTCGCAGAAATCTATGTGACATACAGAAATCAACAGAAAAGAATAAAATATTAAAGGGTGATAACGGCTTTTCGGCTATAGCAAGAACTTTTCCCATCTGAGACTTAGAAACCTTTCTCGTGGAAGATGTTGAATTGATACGTCACTCTTATTGGATAACGTAAAGACGTGGTTACACATTCTACTTCGAAAAGTTTATTGCGGGAATTTAGACATGTCCTAGTTGTTAGAAATTAATAAAAATATGCATTTGCGTTTGAGAGAGAATAGTGTTGGAATATTCTCATGAGAATCGCAATACAAAAGAGAGAGCCTTCCTCTTAAATTGAATGTTCTTGTACTGTCTTCGATAAGAAAGGATTTTTTTCCAGGAATCTGCAGCATTTCCTTCGCTTTCTGACGTCAAAACTAACTTGCATTGTCTTCTAGACCATACTAAGAATCTGTTATCCACATTTGCTTTCCTTCAACGTACGCCTCTGCTTAGCTTACTGGAGACTGAGGGTGCTATCAGGAAATGAATATTCACGTAATGATCCGCAGTCCTTCGGCGCCTAGAGTACAGAATGAACCAGTTTGTTTCTTTTAAAGGATCAGCAGAATAAATATTGTATTCTTTGATTGGATAACATTATAAATTTTCGTATTTCCTTTTCTTAAATTTTTATATACTTTTGAGGGAAAATTAATACTTTTTACGATTAATTTATTCAGTAAAATATGCATTATTAAAGCAATAACGGCTCAAAAACCTTAGTAATTTTAATTTAAATACATCATAATACAATTCGATCTTATAATTCGTAAATTATTTCACTAAGGGAACAAAAATTGAACTGCGGTTGCTGATATATAAAGTGTATTAGTGAGGCGAATTTCATTGTTAGAGATGATCTTAAAATTATTTTTCTACAATGGAGAATATCATTAGCTACCTCGGGCTGTAAATCTTTTAGCTGAGCCGTGCCCAAGAATTGTATAAAACAGCTGTTCCTGCCTCATTAACCAACATATCTTTGTAACATGTACGGAAAAGGCTAATTAACAGTGATCCACTTTTTAGGTACTAAAAATTGTAAAACATTTATGTAAACATATTTGGAGTACGTGACAAACAGTAAAAAGATTTAGTTAAGTAAATATAAATAGTTTACACCACTCACCAATATAATTTATGCTATGCATCTCCAACTGTTGAAGAATTGCAATATGCAACGAAAGCCATACTCATGGCTGACGATCGCCGAACATTACTTATATTGGGAGAATGTTGCTGCAAACACTATAAGAATGTGCAATAACTGTGAATTCAACTGGTGATCTGAACTCAAATGTTTTGAAAGTTCCTATAGTTATAAACAGAAATACCGCCACGGGTGGCCGAGGTGGTTAAGGCACGGACTCGTGAGCGGGAGGTCTGCGGTTCGAATCCCGCCAGGACCGTCCTCCCTGACTGGGGTTTTTTCCAGGTTTTCCTCAGTCTTCATAACTGGCAAATGCCGGGGAGATACCTAAACTTAGGCCTGGAACGCTTCCTTCCTTAAAAAAAAAAAAAAAAAAAAAAAAAAATCCTCTCCTAATTTATCATTTCATCTCATGTATCATCAGTGTCCACCGCCTGTGGTGCCTCAGTAGTAAAAACGGGCGTTAAACACTACTCAAAAAAAAAAAAAAAATAAACAGAAATGAGTTACACCGAGTAAAAAAAGCATAAACAAAAGTTCGTTAATACATGGACCCGTGAGCGGGAGGTCTGAGGTTCGATCCCCATCAGGAGCTTCGTGTCTGACAGGTTTTTTTTTTTTTTTTTTTTTTTTTTTCCCAAGTTCCCTTAGTCCTCATAAATGACAAATGCCTGGGAGGTACCTTAAACCTAGGTCTAGAACACTTCCTTCCTTTAAAAATGTCCTTTCTCAGTTTATCATTTCATCTCGTGTATCATCAGTGCCCACAGCCTGTGATGCCTCAGCAATGAAAATGGGCGTTAAATACTATTAAAAAAATCTTCAAAGTTCTTTCACAGGTCCAAACAAATGAAGATACACACCACATGCCGGATGTTTCAATATCCAGTTTCTCAACATATGGGGATGGAATTTCATGAAGCAGCAGTATTCATTTTGAGAAAAGCCCACAGCAAAGCTTTACCTGAAAGTGCACCAAAGGGCCATTGACACCCCAAAGATTGTCGGCTTGGCTTTCCCAACGGAAACCTGTCTTCAAATATTTCTTGACCAGAGACGAGTGCTGTCTCTTTCTCTCTGATTGGTTCGTAATAGTACACCAAAATTTCGTCTCCTGTCAGAATTTGATGGGGAAAAGCAGCTGTATTAGGAGTATGAAATCATTTGCCGTACGTGCTTGTGAAGACCGGACAGCTCCTTCTGAATCCTTCCTTGAGTACTTTGCTGCATCCTAGATGTTTGTTGCCCTACCGCATGGTAATTGGATAATGAATGTGCCATGTCTTACGTGCAGTTGCGCGGGCCCTACGTCACAATGTCATTTATTGTCCAGAAATAAAATATTTAAAATATATATCTTTCTGAACTTTAGAATAAATTTTCGTTATTGTGACACTCTCTCTTAGCTTCCGATTATTTGTATAAATTAATTAGCAATGTGCAGAGGGCAGAACTTTTGCACCAAATGCATCTGTCTTGTATCAGGGTAAATATGTACTTAGTCACATAAATGCGGTTGTTAATCAGGCACAAGATAAAAACAATGTTAAATACCACAAAAGTATGAACTTGAGCATTTTAAACACTACAAGTGTATGTTTAGTTGAACATACGCTTGGGCCACAGCTGTAGGAGGAGTTAACGAACTAATTTATTCAAGATATACAACATGAATTTTATTTCTGTTGTTGGGCTACCTAACAAAGGAAAGGCGGTTTAGTGTGTGACCAGGCCATTTCGCTTTGCACCTGTGATGCTAATGTGGGCGCGTCAATGTGCCGAGAGTCCCCGCTCTGACGTACCCATTTGCAGACTTTTCATTGCTTGCTTTTGATATTTTACCGCTGTTAATGTTGAGGAGGTGTAATGCAGAAAAGCCGAAACCTTCGGTCGTGGAAAACTGAGGATTTTTTTTATGTCCAAACCGAAAATCGATACTGAAAATGAACTTTCTGGAGTTTGAAATTGTGAGTAGATGTTAATATAGCACAACCAAAGACACTTGAAGGTAGGCGGGCAGGAAGTCCTGCTGTAATAATGTAACGCAATCTCTGACAAGAGTGGATATAAACGTTACAGTCTATAGTACATTTTCAAACATAAGAAGCCAAGAAGATGACTTCCAATTCTCATAGAAGAAACTGCTAAGACATTAAAAACCCCCTGTAGAAATCTCCTAAAAGTTCTTCCCCGACTTTTCCATAAAATTGGCTACGAACTTCAAGTTAAATTACTTAAACACCAATTTGGTACCCAGAAGTGAACGGGTTTTGAGTTGAATGAGACCACGTGTTTCAGTGTTATAGTGTGTTAGTACTGTTATAATGCCAAAAAGTCCGTATACTTTAGCACACAGAATGTTCTTGTATGATTCCTAAGTGACAACAAACTCGTGTAGAGAAGTGAGACGGTAACATAGATTCCCTGCTGTTCGTGCGCCTCACAGAGAAACGGGATCTGTTCTTGATAAGAAACCGAAAGTAAAACGTCGTATTGCTACAGAGGAAAAGCTCAATGACATCTGAGAAAAGTTAGAATGAAATGCAAAGAAATCTTGCACAGGAATTAGGAATTTCTCCAAAACGGAACTTTTAAAATTAAAACCGTATAAGATAACTGTAGTTCAAGAGTTGCAGCCACGGTATTGCGAGTAGAGTTAATTTGTGCAATTGAGTGTTGTATGTTAATGTTCGCTCTATCGACCGGCGTTTAATTTTGTTTTACGAACGAAACATGTTTTCATTTACGTGGCCATGGGACGAAACAAAACAATAGATACTGGAGTGCAGAAAACCCCGATCTTGTACATGAAATGCCGTCGTGAAAATGTGTTTCGTGTTCTGTGAATGCTTACACACAGACACCACACATTTAACGCAGCCCAGTTCTGATGCGACACATTGCAGATGTTACATTTTGTCTTCTCTGAACTTGTTTTATTCGCTCATAACCAAATACTAAATCCCGAAATAGTTTTCCAGGCTTTTCCATTCTTTTGTGTTCGTCTGTTTTACTGAGCGACCGACGTACTTGAAACACCCTTCGTTGTCTTCATTTTAATAATAAATTCACGAACTAAACAATTAACACCATCACGTCCCAATCTTAAACTTGTTCTACTATATGGCGATGAAATCTTGCGAGCAAAGAAGCCGGAGCAATCTCTTATCGAACGGTTGTATTCCACCCTAAAGATTGCGTTCTCTGGGATTCGTGAAATCGTACCAACATTACTTTAAAATGTATGTAGTTTATGAAGGTGTGAAAAAAATAACATGACAACACAAAAAATAAATGTTTTAATACTGAGGCATACATTTCATTAAAGTTCTTACAAAGGGGATGTGTGCATAATCAATCAAATTATCGTATGTATACGATCCGGATCGTACAGTTGGCAGCAGTTGTAGCAACATTCGGGACAACAGGAGACGGTTATAAAACACTACGAAACATTGAATTGTTATTTTGTGCCGATGTTAAATACTAAAGCGTAGTTTATATCAAAATGTTATAAAATGTGTATAAACACAGATTTACTTATTCCCAGAGCACTTCACTTCGGCGCACAGTGTAGAAACGCTGTCCGGGACTGCTGCTATTTCCTAATGACATGAGTGTATATACACATCTAAGGTGTCAAAGGGATTGAATCGTACAGAATATATATACACTTCAGCATACGTTTCTGTTACGGATTGTAGTGCCGCATTAAAATAAAAACAAATCAGATTCAGGTATACAGGCGAAGTATAATCGCATAAAACGAACCAGCGCACTATTCAAGTTGGTACCAATGCTCAATTCCATTTCCATTTCCATTTCCATTTGAGAACGGAAGTTCGTACAGGTATTGGAAAACAATTTGTGGCAGAATCTTAATCTTCTTGTAAATCAAAGTATAGCAAGATGGCAATCCAGATTCAACCTTTGCACATGTTATTTATTACCGGTTTATGTGTTACTCGAACAAAATAGTGAATTATACATATAGCCGCAGCGTTTTGAAGCTTGAATATTTACTTATCGGTTTTTTGTTCATCCTTTTAAGTACCACAGTGTAGTACCTGTATTTTTTTTTTCCTATTATACCATTTAACAACATACTATGCTTTATATACGTTTTCTGTTCCTATTATATTATTTAACAACATACTATGGTTTATATACATTTTCTGTTCCTATTATATTATTTAACAACATACTATGCTTTATATACATTTAATGTTCGTAACACTCGGTTTTATATACACTTTTCCTATTATACCATTTAACAACATCTTTTGTTTTATATACATTTACTGTTCCTATTATACCATTTAACAACACACTGTGTTTTATATACACTGTTCGTATTATACCATTTAACAACATACCGTTCCTATTATACCATTTAACAACATCCTTATGCTTTATATACATTTACTGTTCCTATTATACCATTTAACATGCTATGCTTATATACAGAGTGTTTAAGTTGATGGAGAAATTTACCGGGGAAAAGCACAAGCTAAAAGAAGTAAAAAGTTCCAGTAAACATGGTGAGTCCGCAAATTAACTTTGTACGAGATAATAACATTAATTTTGTTGCTTGCGGTTACCATTGAACGGAGCACCTGAATACTGTAAACCAGCAATATTCATGCTTCATAGGCATGCCACACTTTTCCCCTACTCTTACTCATTGCTTAAGTGTTAGTAATAACAAAAAACCAATCAATTGATCTATAGCTGCAATGTATACTGCAAAAGATTATGTGCCTATCGTGAATTTATAAGAAAGTTTGTGAAATGAAAAGGAAATGCAGTACCATAAAACACGCGGACAGGCACTTCATGTATGGTAATGCAAGTGGTTGGATAGGAGAGGACCCGTTCCATGGCCTGCCAGATCACCGGATTTAAATCTTTGGATTTTTATGTATGGGGTTATGCAAACAGCCTAATAAACACAACACCTGAAGAATTGCAAGATTATAGATGTCCTGAACATATGAAGAATGAGCCAGGATTGCTCGAGCGCATGCGCAGGTCTTTGTGGAGAAGTCTACAACGTTTCATTCAAGCGCACGGTCAGTACAAGTCTTCACTTAATGTTCATTAGTACAGTAAAATATCACAACAAGTTTCTTTTAAGTATGTTCAATCACATTTATGGGCTATTGAAGTCAATGTTATGAATTTTACTGTCTCTTTATTGATAAATGAAATAAAAATGGCACAACTTTTGTTGAAATTGGCTCTCACATAGCCAGGTATCTATGCGCTTCAGTGGCAGCCCCAAAACAAAATAAATACCTTAATCTCGTAAATGGTTGATTTGTGAACCCATGTTTACTGGAGCCTTATTGCTTCTTTTAGCTTGTATTTCTCACAAGTAAATTTTACCATCAGTTTTTAAACATCCTGTATAATTTATTATACAAGAACTTTATCGTTGTGCATACCTTGTCTTGAAAAAAAAATATTTAACATTGATACAGCTTCCTGGAAGAAGGGTTGTCCAACCATCGACTTACACCCTGCCTGATTTCATAATCTGGTGAAAATTTCTCCCTCGAAGGTTTTCTTTCATTTTTTGAAACCGCCCGAAGTCGTAGGGGCTAAACTAGTGTTGTACAATTCAAATATTGATTATCACAACATCTGAAAGAAAGAGCAAACTTTGCCTCAACTTTCCTCGACGTTTCTCTTCGATTCCAGCTCTAATTTTTAAATTAAATTTGCTGTTATTGTGGCTCCCCATTGCAAATAATAGCAGAATAAACCAAACACCCAAAAAGCTAACAACGTGAGATGGTTGCACCATGAATTTCTTAAGGGATAGAGACTCCTTTTTGTTTCAGAATCACAGTGATTTTTTTTTTTTTTTAATTAGTGTTCAACGCCCGTTTTTACTGCTGAGGCACCACAGGTGGTGGACACTGGTGATACATGAAATGAAATTATATATTGGGAAAGGATTTTTTTGAAGGAAGAAAGCGTTCCAGGCCTAAATTTAGCGTACCTCCCCGGCATTTGCTGGTTATGAGGACTGAGAAAAAATCTCAGTCAGGGAGGACGGTCCTGGCGGGATTCGAACCCCGGACCTCCCGCTCACGAGTCCGTGCCTTAACGACCTCGGCCACCCGTGGCGGTAAAATCACAGTGATGTACCGATGACATATCCATAGTCACAAATTTATTTAGAAAGTTTGTCGCCCCAAAAATGTATTAGATGTTGTTTGTAATTGTTGAACAGGTATCAATATTCAAAGTAGGCAAGTTAGTCAATTAGTTAAAATAAACAACATGGTATGAATGCCTGTTTCCTGCACTGTACCCCTGATATTTATTCTTCGATTTGCACATTAAAGTCCGGTTACTGAAACGTTAGATTTCGATAGTCTTATTTTTTTAATATTATTTAACGCCTGTTTTAACTACTGAGGTATCACAGGTTTTTTTATTATCAAAGAATGGAAGTGTTCCAACCTTAAATTTAGAATATCTCCCCGACATCTGTCATTTATGAAGACTGAGGAACGCTTGGAAAAATCCTCAGTAAGGAGGGACGTTCCTGGTGGGAATCGAACCCCATATCTCCCGCTCACGAGTCCGTGCCTTAACGACCTCAGCCATCCGTGGCGGTCGATAGGCTATCGGATAGTTAACGTTTCCGAAATGCAAGATATCTATTCTATAACTTTATCTCTTCGATAAGTGTTTTTGAAACACTTTAGATAGAGTATATAAAATAGACATCCTTTCCATAAGCTACTGACGATAACTAATGGAATAAATCTACTTGGAGAACATTGCTATTGACATTATCATCTCCCCTACTGAGGAGATTATCTGAGGGAAAATCATAAAATAAATTGAATTTCCAGTTTTGAATCTTCAGCTTAGCATATGTTAGTAACACAATTTTTTTAAAAATTTAAATTATATATTTTTCTTTGAACATTAAATCAGTTTAAATTCATCAAAATTCTGATCACATTTAACCTCTACTTAATTCGTAGTAATAATAATAATAATAATAATAATAATAATAATAATAATAATAATAATTGAAAGAAGTGCTCTTACATTCGCGCGTTGTAGTTAATTAGTAAAAATAAAACATGACATATAGCTGACATTACTCTTTTGTTTCAAATGCAAATTTCAGTTCAGCATCTTCGTTTATGGTTTTTTTTTTTTTTTTTTTTTTTTTTTTTTTTTTTTTTAAGGTTCTCGGTAAATTGCACGAAAATATCTTTCCTTTCTTGATTCTGTTTGGCACAGTTTTTTTGCTTGTGATCAAAATATAATTTGCAAACTATATAAATGTACATAAGTAAAATTGGTCAAACAGACTAATAAAATAAATGTTCGAATGCAAAAGGAACTTGATTCCTCTCACATTTTTCGACTGAAATTGATTCTAGTCATAGCTGTATACGTGAAAATATTCGAACGTAATCTCAAAATAGGTTATTAAGCTTGAATAGTGACAAATACGTAATAAAATATTTAAATGGTCATGGTCAGTCCCATTTAATAGAAATAACAAGTATAATAGTTAATAATAATTCTTGTTTACATTAAAACATGAATTTATTATAGGAGTGACATAACCTAATTCAAGGTGGCAAACAGCTGTTCCTCCAGAGATGGGGATCGCAGAAAGTTGGAAGATTTCCTGATTTATAATGGCGGTATTCCAAAGCATTGTGGTCGACACTCTGAATTTGTGGTTTCAGCAACTGGTGCAGTAGATGGTACATAGATATAAAGTGTAGCCCGCAGACGCGTGACAATTTGTTCCAGAAGAGCGAATGTTCGCAATCACTAGCAAGAGATGGTACAACTTGATACGCCGGTGAATTCTTTTCCATTAATAGAAGTTGCGGAACAAGGGCGCACCTGCACGAGGGCTCTTCGCTAATTATGAAGTTTAAACGTACTGTGTTGCTCGTGTCATTAGTGCGTAGGGGTAACTTCGAGTGCAGGTGTACCGAACAACTTCTTTGTCACGCATCAGTCGTCTGATGGAATTGCCTTGCTAGACATACATCAGTTAAGCATTCGTCCTCCCCCCTTTTTTCTCGTTAAGTAACGCTCATTGCGGTCAGTGCTTGTGGAAATTGTCACTACCACTCTGTATAGGGCCTAGTGTTTTCAATTTTCATGTAAGCAAGCAGTTGTCGACTTGTCCGGTATGTTCTATTTCCTCAGGCTTAGTCAAAATACTCGCACTGCTGCAGAGTGTAGCTTTTTGTTAAGATAGGGTGGCATCAATACTTGCAAAAGAATGAAAACAATGCAAGGGTTTTAATGTCCAAACATGCAGTTAAAATTGTGACACTAAGATAACTCTGAAATACTGCGCGTCCCATTCAGTCATCTGTTGACTACGCGTCCGGCTAACTGGGTTCCGACCATATCCATCTGTAATCTTCTGACACACCAAACGCTCGTACAACTTGGTAGATAATATTAGGCACATACTGTTAATTGTTATGTTAATGGACATTGTCTTGTATTTCTTAGAATGCTATCTTTCAGTTCATCTATAGTGTGAGGGTTTTTTTCTATAGACTGTTTTTCTACGGTTCCCACAAACAATAATTGCAAGATGTGGGTAATATGAGGGTCATAACCCCCCTCCACCCTTACATCTTCCAGAGAAGCACTAACAGAACGTGTTCCACGCTTTCCTTCTAGGTCTCCCGCCGGTCTTGAGTGGCAGTGTTGCTTTCTGAGCAGCACTGTTAATACCGTCTGCTTTTACAAGAGCGTCTACCTGTAATCCGCTGTGGTTTGGGGTTGTAATTACATGAAAGCAATGATGTTATTCAGCACAACGTAAGAAGAATTGTAGAAAAAGACGTGTAACTGGGAATAAAGCTTTTCCGAATTCATGCTTTATAACATTTTTATGCTCTACATGAAAGGCATACGTTCTAAAGTTTTGACAAATTTTTGTTACACCCGGTATAACTTGGTTAAAAATTCGGTGGTCTAATTATAGCCGTTTACATAATGAAGATCAGGTTTTTTTTTTTTTAATTGCATTAATCTTTTTGGACTATGTGGCGGCGACAAATAAAATTACTTTGGTCTCCTGGAGAATACTTTATTACCAACGCAAATTTCCCCAACAGAAGTTCGTCGATATGTACATGTCCACCCAGAGGTTGTCTCGGTTTCCGACCCTAACGCTCAGCAATGGGAAGACAGAGAGGACTTAACCTGCCCTTGTTGCCAACTGCACCATATCATCGAAAATTAAAATACTTTCATCAATTCTTTGTACTTTTTCCATTATGTTTTTCGAGATTTTTTATAGGTTTTTTTCCCCACGTGATGGTGTGTAGTGGGAAGGGGATATTTCATGTTCTTGTCTTTAAAGCTTTTTTACCCTTGGTGCATGAAATTTGTCTGCCTTCTGGGTTTTATTTATTTTTTTCATGATGGTCTTCTTCAGGAAAGAAAACTTTGACCAGAAGTTTAGCTCCTGTGGCAACCAAAACAGGCTGTGTTCCACATTTCTTTCATTTGAATAATTTATACACTTATTAGTGTTAGTAGTATATGTTGAATGCTCAAGAAATAAAATTTAACTTAAAGTACTTATTGAATATTTTAGTACAACATCTGAGCTATAGGTGTGAAAAACAAACTGATTTTGAATGTCATACTTTCCGGTATGGACATAGCGAAAGATGGTATTATCCCGCCAAGTGTGCAATTACTTTCTTTAAAGATTCTGGCAATCTTCTTGACACTCAAGGTACATTAAACAAATTACACAGCTTGCATTTAAGAAATTGTAAATGAACCCTCACTACAATAAAGGCCGCAAAGATGTACCGGTTGAAAGACAAGTCGCGTGGCTTATGGCTGGCAGATGTGAGGCCTTTCAGCGAGATGGGTGGTACCACAGACGCAAACGTCTTTGTCAACATGTCCAGTTAAGACGAACAACAGGGGAGGTGTGTTCTTTTGTAAGAGGGTTTGTGTTTTCTGTTCTACTATACATGAAACAGGTCGGTTACAGCTGCGTGATCGATTCATACATTTTGCATACTTCATGTAAGAGCAAACTTTTCGCAGAAGAAATTTTGTTGAAAATTCCGAGGTATTTCGATTTAGAGCACAGTTCTGTAGAAGATAATGGCGTGTTATTAAAAGCATGTTCTTTGGACTGGCTACACCAAAAACAATACTTTATTTTTAAACTGGTCACGATTAGATATTATGGAAATTTGTCACTCCTTTGGTGATTTAGAGCAAAGTAAACATCTACCGCACTCGAAAGGAGGCTTCTTCAGAGTGAGCATGGAATGTAGTTTTTAAAATCATCAAAATTCGGGATGTGGTTATGACACTGCTGCAAGTTAGTGATATCTTCAAGCAACTTTCATAGCTTCGACCTCTGATAGTGCACACTTAGTTGGTACGTAACTCAAATAACCTCACTATAGTTTTGCAAGACAGAATCTTTTGTTAATTAGTGTTTCACATCACAGGCGGGGGACACTCATGATGCATCATGTCCTGTCTCGGTGCCGACAAATTCTAGAGCGCTTCTCACCTAGAGGCCGAACTGGAGCCAAGAGATGACATGAATGGCCGAGGGGAAAGCCAAAGACTGTGTTGAAGTGTTGAAACACAACGTCACAACTTAACTCTTTCTAGTAAGACATTGTTTACAGAAGAGTGCTTGTAGAAATCACAAGACGAAAGGTAAGGCAAATGAGAGACTTTGCTGAGAACATCCACGTTCCAAGGAGAGGATTCAGGATGTTGATGTTCAAAGTACTCGTATCGGAGTTTCGTAGCGAGTCCTGATACTTAGTCTTGCGAACTCGGTTGTGTTGTCCCCCCGAAATATCATTTTGGGGTCTTATATAGCCCTTCGTGCAACTGGGGTGGCTCGAAGCAGACATATGAATAATTGAGAGTGTCTGGGTACACTTATCAGACACATAAATTGGAAGGTAGTGGTTGGATTTGGACATTGTGTTGCTGTGTGGAAACGGTCCAATTGTCCTTGCAAAACAAATATGCCAACCAACTTCATTATTTCTGCTTATTGTGAGATTCATCAGAAGGTCAGCGAGATCAGAGTTCACCTTCGTTCCCTTCTAAAACACTTGAGGTACTAAACATATCTAACGAGCGATAAAAGTGTAAAAAAATGGATAAAGGACATGTAGCACATGTGGGGAGATTAAAGGGTTAGGTAACAAACATGCTGTGGATCTTTGAGGGCAATTGGATAGGAGACATGTACAAAATATGGTGATGTTAAAGAGTTTCTTATACTTCTTCCAAGACATTGGGGAAAATATATATGCATGGGTGAAGTAACGGTGTCAGTGGCGTATGCGATAATGAGATGAAATGGTAAAGAAAGGAAACGTCCTAGGCCAAGTTTAAGGTACTACCCCGGCATTTTCATTTATCAGGAAAACTTGGAAGAAACCTCAGTCAGAGAGGAAGTGTGATCGATAAGCATAATGTAGAAAGCATGTTACTGTTAAAGGATTCATTTACAAAGGTACTGTTTTAAAAACATTTAGTTCGGCGTATTAATAGGCGGCTGAAAAAACGGGATGAAAATGATCGCTATTAATGAATACCGCATCCTCTTGATATAAATGCTGCACCCTGAAAAAGTGGTAAAGCAATATGGGAAGGTGTTTAATGGACACCCTTTTCTTGGGGTGTGTGTTCATGGCGTAGTAATGAATACGGCGTGGCTGTAATTGGTTTTACAGAAGGAAAGGGAGGTTAATGAAGGCGGCGTCACAATACTGAACCCGTTGCCTGGAGACAATCTTGTTTGGTGGCGACTGTCAAGAAATTAACCTGCTTCTGTGGTCCCATTGTTTGACCATGCGTACATTAAGAGTAACGCTGAGCCACTTTTGATGACAGTGATTTAAATAGCTAGTAAAATATAAATCAGACCACAAAAGATATTAAAACAATGGAATATTAATTATTTGTTGTATAGCATGTAAACAGAAATGGATTATTGACAGATTTGCAATACAACAAATACAATGATATTTTTGCAAAAGTCGATTAATGAAAACAAAAAGACGAAAGAGAATATCTCTTGTGTACATACTATTTCTTTCAAAACTTTGAGAGATACCAGCTAGAAATCGCTCAACCGAACAGCTTTGTTTTTCACGCTGAACGGCAGTAAAACTAGGACATTTACGGTTGTTTCTGAAAGAAATGCAAAGTTTAATAAAACAATTTCCTCCTTTGCACTTGCTAATCGCAGTCACCAAGTTATTTAGGAAGATATTCAGGTTTGTACGCGCACATTTTTTAATCAGCCAGGATGCAACTACGAGGGTTGAACCGCATGCTGTTCCCCTGAACCATTTTATTTTCGTCTCACTTTTCAACACACTCTTCTTCACTGATGTTTATTTCAGAGATGCTCTCACATTTCTGCGTGTTTTTAGAATAACAATTGTTCCATGGTTTCATAATCTGATTCAGCCACTGGGACGTAGATATGGAGAGTAAACAGAATGCTGCTGCTCAGATCCTGTTTTATCACAAGATCTGTGGCTTAATCAGCTCGCTTAATTTTTCCTCGAATGCATCTCGTAATTTTAATTCAATTTGCTGAACTATTACCTGCCTGTTATTGTGGCTCCTGTGTGCAAATAATCCACCAGAATCACAACTGCACTTCACAAAAAGCAAGTAGCGTTTTTTCTTTTCTTTTTTCTGTCTGATAGCTGTACCTTTGAATTTTTAAAGAATGGGACTGTTTGCATTTTTTGTTTTAGGATCATGGTGATGATCCATGACCATAAACCTGCCAAAAAAATCTGTTTTCAGCCAGAAAATATCTTAGATGTTGCTTACAAGCGTTCACTCTCAACCGTTTTTTTTTAGTAGATGTCAACATGGTTAATTTCCTTATCTCTGATTGTTTAGTTAAACTATTTTATACATAATGGAATGAGTAATGTTTTATCTTTACTACATAAATCTGTGATAGTCACTTATCGATCTTAAAACACTAAATCATGTGCATTATTTGTATTTTCTTCTGTTCCAAGGACTAGCTCTGGCTCATCTTGACACGATATGCACTGAAGACACTTCCTCACTCCCTGTATCACAAGGTTGCTGACATATTTTGATGAATTTCAAAAGGAAACATTAACTTCATTTGTGGGATAAACCCTCTCTATTAAAATTGCAACACATTGTACGTGTTCACAATAGCTATGCGTTCGGTTGTTTGACGGAGCCTTTGCGATCCTTCACGTCTGTGTGTTCGTCATACCTCGTTCCATTTAACTAATATCCGTTTGTTGTGTAAGCATTTCTTTGAACACGAGCACCAAATTTTTTGGAATGACATCACACGCTTTCGGTATCCACAATTTTCCCTTGATCAAATTTAGACACCTGTTGGTATGCATGAAATACTTATTCCTTCAGAAAAAATGTTGAATCCGTTAACCCGTTTTTTATGGGTTTTTCATTTAATGGCCAGCAGTGTATTTGTTCTAATTGCTCTGTGTACCTAGTTAGCTTCTGTTACATATGCAAAAATGTATGAACTTGAAATTGCGCAAGTGACATTTATACATTTTATGCATTCTTATACCATGAAATATAAAATTTTCGAGAGTTATTATTTAAGTTTTTCAAACGATTACTAGGTGACGCCATTGAGATGGGTCATTACTATTTTCGCAACAATTGACATTTGTTACTTGAAGTTGCAGCCTAGAAATTTACCGAGTAATTTGTTTATAGTGAGCGTTTAAATAAAGCAATTTTGCGAAAAAATGGAAATTTCATATGAAGGCTTTCGTTGGATAATTTTTTTACGATTGTAGTAAAGACCTAACTCAACAGCAATGCATGAATCATTTCAACTTTTCCTAATGAATGCCACCAGAAAAGACTGTTTACAATTGGTTTGCAGAATTTCGTCGTGGTCGTACGTCCGTCATGATCAATTTCGTGAAGGTCGACCAAAATCGGTTGTTATTCCAAAAACGTCGATGCTGTGCGCAACATGACTGAAGAAGATCGGCATGTGACTTACAGTGAGATAGAGACATTCTTAAGCATATCGAAGACTGCAGTATATTCGATTTTGCATGAACATTTAGTGAAAAGATCTGTTCCCGATGGAGTCTGCATAATTTGACCGAAGCTAAAACAACCGTATATAGAAATACTCAAAAAATTTCCCGAAGAACAGCAAAATCCGTGTACAAAATCGTAACGGGTACAAAACTTGGATATTTTTGTAAGAACCGGAAACAATCCTCTGTTTGGATGTTTCAAGATGAACCGAAATGTCGCAAACAGCAATACCAACCTTAGAGCTATTGCTTCGTGAACGAACAACTTTTGTAGAATTAGAGGATCGGAGAACAGAGAATGCTGAATGGTATACAACAATTTGTTTGCCAGAAATCATCGACGAAGCCAGGAAAAACAACCGAAAATGTAGCATCATTCTTCATCATGACATCTCACACAGGACGTCAAACAATTGATTATTTGAAGGAGAAAAACATCGAATTAATGTCTCATTGCTCGTATTCACCTGATATGTTGCTAACGACTTCTCTTTGTTTCCGAATACAAAACAACAAATTGTGGACAGCGATTTTCATCATCTCAAGAGGCTGTGGAAGCCTTTAGAAAACCATGTTTTTGATACCAACATCAGAGTGGAAAAAATGTTTCGGGAATTGGTTTGAACGTATACAAAAGTGTATAAGCGAATATTTTGAAAAGCAATATGGAAAAATGCTTTTTCTTTTCTAGTGTTTCGTAAATCAAGTATAAGCGGGTCAGGTGTAGATTATAAATATCAACTCAGTATTATAATTAATAATATACATTTTAATAAATTATTTTTCCCTCTCATATATTTTAAATCATTTTAAGTTTGTAAAAAATTCGAAAAGGTTTTCTTTTTTATTCTCTGGTAATTATTGCCAAATAGTGTTTACACGTAGAAGCAAGAAGGCCCTTACAACAAACCAAGTCTCTAAGCGTTTCGTTAGGTGCACGAAACAAAGGGAATCCAGTTCGCCTAAATTCTGAAACGTTGGGCAAGACTTCTTTCGTCTACTGAGCTAGGAGGGGGCAGTAACCAGGCAACGGGCGAGTTCATTAAAGATGGTAGAGCTTTGTTAAGAGTGCCGTGCCGACCCAATGGCTCTTCCCCAGACGAATATCTTTCTTTGCACGTGGCTTCTTTCAAATCACTGATCTGGAAAACTCCTTAATACGTCATTTGTAGAAAGTGGAACGAAAATGGCTCTTAAGGTTGTTGTGTCATGTTTACTTTTTATTACTAGCAAAATATTAAAACATTAGTCAAAATTAAGTATAAAAGAACAATCTATTATTTATACATAGAGAAAAATTTCCTGAAATATTATTAAATGTTAATTATATAAACAGTTTAAACTTTTCGGAATTTCAAATGTTTTTTATATATATAAATGAAATTTATACACATTTTCGCAATAACAAAACGGAAACTTAAGGGAATTGAATGGTCTTCTTAAATTAAAATACAGTAAAATACCGACAATTCCTCACATTTAAATTAAATTGTTAGTTCCTGTACAAATTTCTTGTTAGAGGCAAGTCCTAACCTAGTTCTAAATTCTAGTTAGAAAGCGAACTGTATTACTATCATCTAGCGTAGAGAGATGAGCTATATGCTACTCATTTTACTTGCTAAATGTTCTTGTCTGCTGTTAATGCTGAATGACTTACTAATGATCAAATATTAAAACTGCGCCTAATGTTGCGAAAGAAAAAGTAGAACATTTGTGTGTGATATTTTGTACTGCTTATCTGACTCAACCTGCATAAGTACAAATCGATTGTTATCTTTGCATATTCCTTCCTCGCAATGCCAAATCTGGTATAGGTTATCTAAAACCATAATTAACGTCATATAAAGCTAAATACACCGATTGTGCGCTCTAAAGCATATTTAACAAAACAGATCCCCTACACCAGTTTGTCTGGAGTAACTTGCAGAGTTTAGCATTGGAATAAAATGCGGATACTTAATGGACACTTAAGATTGCACTTGGTACGGGAAGAAAGTCTTGTAGATTTTTGAGCTGTGTTTAAGACAGAAGCAGTTGACATGTTACGTGCTGGATGCTTTGTGAATGGCACAGCAGCTGAAGCTTGTGCGTCACAAAGACCTGAATAAGATAATGGCTGTTACATGTCCCCTTTCCCTTTGCAGCCGGCCCAGTAAATTCATGACATGTCTCCGTCGATTCTTGACCAGAAAGAGTCCTTACTTCACTTGTACTGCTATTAATATCAGCGTTTAGATTGAGCTTCTTAAAGAAAGTCGTATGAATCGTAGTGGATGAACGTCTTTTTCGCAGTGTAGAGCGATAAATTGTCCTGATGGAGAATAACAACGGCGGCTCGTCGCAGCATAAACCCGGGGTGCATAATTACTACTGCTACTCCTAGATGTAGGCTACAAGCTTCGAGAATTAACACTTATACGTGCATAATACACAATAGAAGGAGAAAGAGAGAATTTAATATGAGACATCATGGTAACGCACCTGTTAAAACAAAAGCATTCTCTTGGTAATCAATAATTTGTATCGGTTTGGTCGTAGGATGTTATAGGGCGCCAACTTTTGAGATGGTTTGATATGACCCCGTCTCTGTGCCCCAGGTTGGACACCAATCTTCAAGCGATCTGTTGGTGACGTCGACTGATTGTGGTGCCAATTTTGAAGTTATTTGTAAATTAATTATTGGTCGCTTCTGTGTTGTTGCCCATGTTTCAATGACAATTCTCAGGGTATCCTGCTATTATGCTGACTCGTATTCAACGGGATTGGGTGAGGGTTTCTATAGCCTAATTAAGCATGCGATGCTACATAATGTATTTTTTGTCTTTCGCCTCCTCTGGTGTTTTGGCTATGTTGAATTTAAACTTAGTTGCCGCTTGTGAAACTTATAGACGAGTGCCGCCGCGCATGGAACTGAAAATTGTATAATAACTGCGAACTGTTTCTGCATAAACTGAATATTTTATAATTGTATTCCTAGTTGCGCATAAAACTTAAACTGCCTGTCTCAACAGTGTCTCATTTTGGTGGGTTAATCTCAATAATAATAATAATAATAATAATAATAATAATAATAATATTGTGTTGAAAAATTAAAGGGCGCATGATGCGAAAACGGTTGAAAACCACAGGTATAGGGGCTAAAAGGGTCGAAATGAAAGGGTGTGTCAGATAAGATAAATAAAGATCTTGTCTTAAATTGTTATACCAGGCAGAGCAATAATAAGATAGTGGTGATTCTAAAACTTTTTAAGGAAGGGATATCTTTTCAAATAAAGGGCACAGTTATCTTCCGAATGATAAAGGCGTTGGACAAAGAAGTTGAGACTGCAATATAGGAGTCTTCACCATTTAATTCGCTACGAAAAGAACTGTAGAGCCTTTTGTTCTTCCTCTCTCAATCTGCAGCAGGAGAGATGCTCACACTGAGCGTAAAGAAAGTATATAAAGACATAGATGCTCTCAAAGTGTGCCAAAGCATTAGTCACTATTTCGCTAAGACAGGTTTTGCTGAAAGTTATGCAGTATCTTGACAAGCTTGCGCCATTACAGAAAGTATCTGAAAATCAAACAATAGAGGAGAACACTCAGATAGATACGCAATTAGAAGACTGGCATTTTTCAGCAATAAACTTAAAACTTAAATAATACGAAAGCAAAAGCAAATAGAGATGTACTGTTTGACTCCTTGAAGCACATACTCTAATATGTGTTAATTTTCGTACTTTATATACAAAAAGTAATTAAAAAAGAGGAATTATATTCTTAAGTTCATGGAAATAGATGCACAACATGGCCGTGATGAGGAGAATGCCTCTGCGAAAAAGCTCATAATCGTGGCCGCTTCACTAGCGAATAGTGGGGTCGAAAAGCAACGAAGAATCGTATTTTTTATGGAATTATTTAAAAAAAAATACAAAAAAACATCGAGTTAGCATCCTGAGACAGTGAGTAAAATTGCCGGGAAATTCAACATGAGTCATTGCCTTGCATACAATGTTATCCATAGTGACTTCGGGTTCTGTGATTGAAAGCGTGCACGGTAGACGATTTGTGATGAGTATTTGGATCGCCATGCTCTTGAAGGATGCGGGTCCTGAGTGTGCAGTCGTCTCCGGTCAAGAAAAAAATTGAGACGCAGACTTTCACCGATCTTTTGGGATGTGATTAACTCTGTATTAGTACAATTACAGGGAAAGAGTTGCACTGTGATCTGAGCTGGTGATTAAGTTGAGATCTCTCAAAGTAACTTATTACAGCGTCTGCCAACATTGGAGCTGTGCATATACAATGATCTGAAAATTGAGGTGTTGAGATCTACCATACAGTCCGGATTTGGCGCATTTCGAGCACCATTGGAAAATTACAAGTGACAAGATACTGGGACGGTGCAAAATTAGTTAAAAGCCATAACAAAGATATATCGACTGGTGCCGACGTGAAATACTTATAAATTCCTGTTATTTAATGACTTTCCATCGTATGTGCAGACCGGTCCAACAAACTGTATTTAGTATTCAGAAAATGTAATTGTTATAAATATGCTATACAAAAGCAGGAGCCATTTTGTCAAAAAGCTTTTGTTTTCTCTTAAAATCTCAGCTTGCGCTTTTATTGTCAAGGTGTGCGATATGCTTATGCCAGGTTTTGCAGCTTCAACTTTCTTTAAATAGCAGATAGGGCGGTACTGCGTTTTAAAAACTAGATAGCACTGAAGAGAAGGTACAACTGCAGGAACGCGGTGGGGTATTGTACGTTACTTCCGGCCAGGACAATGAAAGAGAGGGCCCCGTCATCCGATACTGGCACACGTGCCCCAGGAACCTACGTGCGCTTGTTCTAAACAGTGCTACCCTGTCGCAAATATGAAGCCCTCGAAAACTTCCGTTTTTGATGTCTGTGTGGTGTAAGGCAACTTGAACCATTTTCGCGAAATGTTTTCCCCCTTAAGTTGCTTGGTTACACATACAGCTCTCACCTAAGGCTGTATGAAATTCGTCATGGGCTGTAGGGAATTCTTTTAGGGCCAAGAGACGCTGCTTCAAACCAGACAATAAAGGAAAGCATTCAAGCGAATTGAATTGAAGATGCTGATACCGCATCTCTTATAAAGAGATCTTTAATTAGCGTATCGATCAATAATTCATTCAGTGTGTCAGAAGTATGCAGTCATATTATTACCAGCTAAGGGTGTTTATTGCCTGTAACTTTTCACTCCGTAGATTGTCCTTTGATGTTAGGCTAGAAGTGTAAAAGAAATCGTGATTTCAGCCTCATAACGAGCAAGCAGCATCCATCAGTTATGTTAACACTACCTAGTTAAGCAGCAAATTGTTTACCGATCGTTCCGATCAAAGATTTAGTCCAATAACTCTCAATGCCATCTCTCCATGATATTTCTTAAAAAACTTCTGAACGTTGGTATCATTTTCCATCAAAATAAATTCGCTTACTGATATTTGTTTATATCACACATCACGTAGAGAGACTATTTTGAAAGCCAAATGCATCCACGGCCACCTAGCGAAAGAAAATGAAACTACGGAGATAGTGAGCAAAGGTTCAAAGATATCACAATACAATATTGTATTTTTATGAGATAAACTGGCCCATAAAAATATTATTTGCATTTCTTATTAAACGACCTTCGTAGAATAAAAAAGGTCGATTACTTGCAAATCAGCGAAAGGATTATAATTTCTCAAGGAAGGAAGGAATGCGTTGTATTTGATTTATCACAATCACAGAACTGAAAACTAAGTTTAATTTCAACTTTTTTCAATCCCAAAATATTCATCTCTTCAGCGTACCTCATGCTAAATATAGCAAACTAATCTAGGTTAGACTGAGAGGTTTTTTTTTTTTTTTTTTTTGATTGATTTATTTATTTATGGACGCTCTTTAACAGCTCAGGTCATCAGCATCCCATTCAACTCAGAGCCTCTCTTTCAGGCTTGAGGTCCTTTTTCGTGCCGTAAATGTACGACACGGGACCCACGGCTTTACTTCCTTTCCGAAGGAAGCCATACTTAGGATTTTTACGCCCCGGAAAAATCCATCGGTCCTGGCCGGGTTCGAACCCGCGATCTTGGGTTTAGGAGGCAAGGACTGAAAGGAAGGCATATATTCAATTTCACTATGATATTCAACTACAAAGTTTGAACTTTTAAATTTGAAAACTGAAGAATTTTTGTTATTTGCGCATTTATTACAATATCTAATCCTGATATGGAACAAAGCTATAAAACAATTAGGCTAATATGACACTACACAGCTTACGGAACTGTCTCTAGTGAACTATTAGGGATATGATTTTGAAAATCGTTTAATAAAAACCCTGGGGACAATTTCAGAAGGTCCATTAATATTTTTCAAAATGCATTAGTAAATGCGTAATATTTATTTCAATGTATTGATGTAACGACCTCGTTGCCCAATCTGAGTACAAATGTTACAACTTACCAGGTTGATGCATAAAGAAACTTAATAATATTTTTATGAGAAGTACAATTAAAATGTAGGCATACTCTCAATGCAAGATATGAATGAATTGCATTTGGAATACCTGAGAAAACAAATTAGTGGGTTATACCAAAAAGCACGAGTTTGGAGTACTTTTCTTTTAAACAATAAGATGAGATTTGCTCATCAACCAGCCCAGTGTGTCTGTGTTGAAAAATAGGAGGTAGATATTTCAACTACGGCTTTATAAATGTTCGTGCCTCTCAGAAGAGGAGGAAAAAATTCAGGGTGATTCTAAAGTCCTTCCCTGGTTTTGGATATCGATAGAACAATGATCATGACAGACATAGCGAAAACGCTTATATCAGTGGATACAGTATTTCTTGCAAGTTTTGCACGTGGCATACGTAATCCATATGTCCTCCGTTAGTGACGCGGCAAACATCAATCCTATAGTCAAACTCTTACCGCATAAGTTCCAACATCTGAAGGTCAATACCAGCGACTACATGCGTGATCCTCTGTCGCAGTTGTGCTACATCATGTGGCAAAGGTAGCATGAATACACGGTCTTTGACATAACCCTAATGGTGACTGTGAAGGCAACAGAAGAAGAGAAGGGCCATCTCGAGTAGCACATCCAATCCAATGACAAGGAATTTCAGCATTCAGGTACTGGGGGATATCAGGGTGAAAATGAGGTGGAGCCCCATCTTGCTGATAAATAAAGTCCTGGTTATCTGCATGTAATTATAGTATTAATCGCTGTTTAAGTATGTCTAGATATACTGGTATCGATAATGCTTTTCTCCGCAAAAAAAAAAAAAAAAAAAAAAAATTGAGGAAGAAACGGCACAAATCACCTTGACTTTAGGAGAATCATGGACGTGTTCTAACACAACACCAGGTTTTTCCGTTCCCCAAACGCGTACATTGTGACGGTCGCAATGTGGCAAAACCGTCTTCTAACACTCTTGAAAATCAAGACAACTGAAGACGACTATTGTGATCCTCGGGACTCAGCGTCTGCAACATGATTTCACTTTAAGTCGTTGAAGTAAAATACGCAAGACAATTGGCTGGGGAATCTGCAATTGCTGGCTCGCGCGACATGTCTACTCCTGACATACGCTTCTCGCACACGCTCAACGGCCTTAACCAACACTCTTGACCGGCCTGTTCGTTGTCCATCACACAAGCAGCCAATCGCTTCAAACGTTTTGTACCATGCATGAATGTTTTGGCTGTAGGTGGTTCTTGTTGACGTTTGGCACGAAATCATCTTACATGGACTCACATTCAGAGACTTGTAACACGCAGAAAGCTTTATGTGCACCAGTGAACGCCTTGTTTTCATGAATAACTTTTTGACCTTTATAGACAATCCCCTAGATATTATATAAAGATTATAATTAGTGATTTTAATGCACAAATAGAAAGGGATTCCTTCTCTGAACCTTGTGTAGGAAAACATCATGATAATGAACATGTTTGATAATGTTTGCTATGCCACATAACATGACAATTGGAACATTATTTGAACATAAAAATTCCATAGAAGAATATGAAGGACTCTGGATCGATCATATCGTTATATATCAAATAGATTATGTATTAATAAACACCAGACATATCTGCTAGATGTACCTTCTTTTAGAGGAACTATTTTAGACTCTGGTCACTAGGTATATTATTGCTAAAGACAGGAAAGGCATGGAAGTAAAGAGGTATAATGTTGCTTCCTTTAAGAAATAAAGTACTTTAAAGCAATATGTGCAGAAACTGTATAATTGACTACTGGAATTAAATAAATGGTTTAACTGACATAAATGAATATTGGGAAAACATAAAGGCGTACGATTCATTACCTGTGTTGCTAATGAGGTGATAGGATTTGGGGGGGAGGAAGAGGCTTGATAAAGAATGCCAGGAAAACATAAAAATAAGACACTAGTGTCTATAATAAACTCTACCTTAGATAAAAGACTAAAATGCTGAACGAAAGAAATAAAAGATTTATCAAACGGTAATAGGCACAAAGCAATATTTCAAACCGAGAGAAGGTATTATAATACATTGTTAAATTCTGGAATTTGGTAGAAAACTTAAGCGGAGATGCAAATTCCATAAAATAATGCATAGGACCAGGCACCAACAATGGAGGGTGTAGTTGATTCTGTCTGAAATTAAATAATAACAAATGGCCTAATGTTATTGCTGTCTCACCGGAACTGCTTGAATGTGGAAGAATAACTTTTATCCATGTGTATACAGCTACTCATTAAGAAGATATGGAACAGCCGCGGGTGGCCGATGTCGTGAGCGGAAGGTCGATATTCAATTCCCACCGTCCTCCTTGACTGAGTTTTTTTTTTTTTTTTCAGGTTTTCCTCAGTCCTCATAAATGGCAAATGCCAGGAAGTACCCTAAACTTACTTAGGCCTGGAACGCTGCTTTCCTCTAAAAGAAAAGAAGGAAATGTTTTTCCAGCTTATCATTTTATTTTATTTCATGTATCATCAGTGTCTACCGCCTGTGATGCCTCAGTAGTAAAAACGAGCGTTAAACACTATTAAAAAAATATGTAGTGAAGTAAGAATGGAAATAATATCCTTAAAGTTCTCTGTAATGTAACTCGTTTGAGTCTGAAAAACCAAAGTAGGATATCAATATAACTTTCGACCGGGCAAATCTACAGCAGATACTGTATGCATAGTAAGACAGACTTTAGAAATGCACGAGAGAACGAATGAAGACCCATTTCCCCTTATACAAGTGAAGAGAGCAATGCAATGTTGAATGTTGTTCAGCAATGTCTCAGGAAATCTTATTAAAATGGTTAAGACCACACTGAAGAGCTTAACATCGAGTGTACGTAGAGGAACGTTTTTACCAGAGTTAGTGGATGACAAGGGAAAGTTAGCAGGTATTTTTTTTTTAGTATTGCACAAAGTTTTAAAAGCCGTTTAATACTTCAGACTGATTACTGTATATGTAAGTAACGTTATTTAACAGGAGCAAGAAAAGATTTGCTAGAAACTGCACATGAATTTGAACAAGCAGCTGTAGAAGTTATTTAAACGAGCTTAAAACCAAATATGTGACTAAGTAAGGCATCTTATTAGAATTTACACGAGTTGGTGATAGAGGACGACAAGTTCCTAGAGATAAAGATTAATGAGAAGAAGAAATATGCTTCAGCAAAGTTTGCAAGTGCTTTCCGAAAATGTAATTTGCAGAAGTAACTATATATATAAAAGGTAACTTTTTTACTATGTGTGACAGATATTGGACACTCGCCCTTATGATACGTTTGAAAGGAAATACTGCATAGATGCCTGGCCCAATTACAGATCAAGAGCAATAGAAACAAAGATTTAACAAAGAACTTTAAAACTGATTTAAAGAACCTAGGTTCACAATTGCAGTGGGCAGGCAATTCGCATGGACAAGAGAGCATTCATTATTTATGTCTCATATAATTTGAGACAGCAAGGAGAGTCTTGGGATGAAAGCTCACATATGCAAGGATGTTTGAAATTAAAGCTTGATGGACTGTCTCAAAAGTTAAGAGAAGAATGGAGGAAACCTTTAAGGAAGGTACGAATTCTAGTGCCGATCATAATCACAATCTACCTCGAAGTTAAATAATTAGAAATTACATATGACAACACATTTCGTGCATTGAAAACAAGGAAGTGTTTAACACTTGTATAGATTTCAGAAAAGTATTGTCAGTTTAAGAAACTGAGGAATAGTTTACTATAGTAGAGTGGGGTCTTTCTGCTTCCAGCCAAACAATGCTTCCAATATCAAGTTTGTGTGAGTTAGTGGAGGAATGCGAGTAATGTGCCTGGAGATGAGCATAGTGAAACTTGGCGTAGCCTTGGACGACCAGTGAATGCAAATTGGCGTCGATTTCCCCGACTTCTAGAGAGCTAACACCTTCAAACACAATACAGAATGAATACGTGCCATTTCATTGTATTCCTCAAACTTCTGCTCTCGTTAGACTTGTATCTTGAAAGTGACCTGCCTTCGGGTAACCCTGGTAACCAATTGAAGGGATTAACATGAACGCTCACCCTACCCAAAGGATGTCAAAACCTCAGCACAAGGTATGAGGTGAATGGAATATTTACCTTTTCTAACAAATGGACGTCTGTTAGCACACTAATGCAGTGTCGTGCAATCTACTAATGCAGTGGCTACGAGGGGGTGTTGTAAAATTTCTCGACCTGACTAAGAAAACAAAAAATTTAAAAAAAGTTTCAACCAGTCACCTTGTAAATCAAAGCATTGATGCTATGACTTGACTACTTTTTTAATGCCTCAATAAAACAAGATCAGTCCAACTGAAGAAATGAACTTCAAGCTCATTTGATGTGAATCTTCGTCCATCCAGCCATTTCTTCAGGTTTTAAAACAAAAAGTAATCGCTGGGAGTCAAATCCGGTAAATATAAGCACTTGGAAGCAAAGGTCATGCAGTTTTGCAGCAACAATCCCAGGCGTGTGTGAAGGCGCGATTTCTTTTTCGCAAGGTATGGACATGTAGCCTGAATAGCATCATTCATATGAGCCAATGTTGAAGCGCAATACTTCCCCGTGATGGTTCTGCTCTTCTGCAAGTAGTCTACGAGCACCACAACATGAGAATCCCAGAAAACCGAGTCAAACTTTTCCTGCTGGTGGAACCGGCTCATGCTTTCCTTTCATCATTTGCTACCCACAATCGCTTCATCGAAACCTGTAATAATGATTCCAAGTTTCATCGAAACGCTGGAGAAACTCACTGAAATTATGTTTAAACAAAGCTAAATACTTGCGCAATGTTCATTCCCTGGAGTAAAATGTAGTGGACATGAGCTATCGAGGTATTTGCAATGCCGTACCTTCAATCGGTTGTCATGAGTACTAAATTGTAAATGTCGTCGGCCATGGTCGTTTTGGCGCTCCGTGAGCACTTGAATGAATGTGCGACCACGCTTAAAAACAGCAGCCGCATTTTTAACTGTCGAAAACGGAGGGGAAAGATATAACTCCTTTTGAATTTTTTTTAAGTTAAACCCTTCTAAACGAAATACTTAATCACAGCTTATATTTCAGGTAGAAAATGTTTAACACTAGTTTCTTTACACGATCGTCACAAACAAGTGACACATCTGAAGGATGTTATATAACAACTATCATAGTAATTAGGTCACCTTCACGACATCTCTGAGTACGAACGAGAACTTATGGAACACACCTCGTGTAATCTATAATTTTGAATATCATTTTAAGCTAAATTTTAAAAACGTTGGTTATGAATAACCAGATTTAGATTATTTAGATTATTAAGGAGGTGTGAAGCCATTCTAAAACATATTTTGGCATTGTTTACCTATAGTATGAATTTCTAGCACCAAGTTAAAATTATTTCAACGGTTCAAAATTTGGACATTTTATGTCTGTGATTCTAGGTTCCCTATCTCAAATTACATGTCTAAGTTGCTATTTTTGGCAATCAAAAACATTTGTTTAGCAAGTTGTTTTTAATTATTGTAATTGTAAACTCTGGGAATATGAAACGTTTAGTTTCTTAATTAAACTGAAATAAGGTACTGTGTTTTGCTTTGCTTTCAATCGATTCTATTATCATGCCTGTTGTGAAACTATAATACAACAACAACAACAACAATAATAATAATAATAATAATAATAATAATTATCAGTCGTTACTTATTATCATTTGAAATGAAACTTGTAAAAGTCAATGGCATGCATACCCTTTTGAAACTTTAAGCCCTAACTCTGTGACCTTGAGTTCCATATCTCAAATTACCTTCTTGGGTAAGACCTCTCTATAAGGGACGCAAGTATTTCGGTGTTGTACATGAGTATCCTCTAATTAGCAAATTCTTCTATAACTTGAAGAAACAATAAATAATTGCTTCTACAGGCTTTCAGAAAATATTTCAGTTCTACAGCACAGTTTGATGATCATAAGAACCAAAATATTTTCCATGGATTCAGTTCCGGAGATTTAGCAGGTCGCGGAAGTGAGAAATTCAGTATGATGTTTAACCAATGCCCGATGTGAATGCTCCTGTTTCGTTAATATACAATGAACACTTCCAGGTTTTCGGCAATATATACAGCAGAGTGCATGGAAACAGTTTATTTTCAAAATTACAAAACGCGTATTTCGGAAGTGTTTCCTTGTCACCTGATAATATATAACAAATAACAGCCAAGGTTTAAATTTTCATCGCAATGACCTTGAAGTTTTTCAAATTATTAAAATCATTATTAAACGGTATTATATTATTACGACAACTAAAACGTACAGATTATATGAATGCATAAAATTACACAAATAGATGATTGAAGATACTTAAACTGGTATCACAGTATAAAGTCCGTAGGGGGTGAGTTGAGGGTTGGAGGAGATGAAAACGGAGAAATATTATCTCTCCCAGGTTCTGATGCCTGTCGCTGTTTCCTGTTCGATAGTTGCACTTGAAATGTATTGTGAATGTGTGTTTGCAACGAAATATGCAGTAAAAACATACAAATCCTTGGTGAGCGCGAAGGAAATTTTTGGAACCCCAAAAGAATTGAATAATAGGAAATTTCCTTCCTGTTGAGATCTCTTCACTCGCATAGAATTAAAAGGCGGTGAACCTAAATATCCTGCGGTTCGAATAATTGCAGAAAAAGTGCGTATGTGACATTCTTCGATCCTACCTATAGTTTCCATGACAACACTAATGGGCTGTAACAAAGTGATGAATATGCTGAAAGAGTGGGAAATGAACCTAAACTGAATAATGTGAGCCGTAACAGTGAAACATGCAAGTGTATTTATTTTATCTGCTGTAAGTACACAAAACGGAGAATAATATCTTGTAAAGGAAAAAATGTCCTGGCCTATCATGGGACAGATAAACAAATGGTTATTTGGAAGTTTACACAGGGGGGGGGGGAGGACCGCTATTCCACTGAAGTATGCAATACATACATACAAGTCCTTGTAAAGGTTGGCTTGTAACTTTCTGTTCCACGAAAGAAGTGCAACACTTGTGAAGTATTAGTAAAAAGTTACATGTGACGTCATATAAGAGCAAAATTCCATACGTCTCTATTCCTTGAATGAGTTTATGTCCACTCCTTAGGGATTTCTAGTGTACAGAGCGGATGATTGCCATTCCTGCTAAATACGTGTTTGTATTTTTCTCAGTTTTAGAGACAATTTAAATACTTAATAATGCCCTTATCAATATTTAAGCATAATAATTCACTTTGAGACGACGGTCCCTTACAGCTACATTTAGGAGCATCCATTTCAGCGGTCCAGAGATGACAGAAGAATCGAGCTTCCCGATTGTTCTCGGTCATTTATTTTATTAGTTCAATTGATCATTTATATTTATTTATTTGTTTATATTGCTTGACAATCACGTTCTCATGGGCAAAACAACTGGGAACACTATGTCAAAAGAAATTATTTTCGTGGCATGTAGCAATAACCTTAAAAATACATTAACTAAGTCTGAAATATGCATTTGAAACAGGAAACGCCAATATCAGTCATAAACCCTACTTTAATTGCACTTAACCTAACTTTATCATTATACACAAAACACTGATTTACTTATTTTTTAAATAGTGTTTAACGCCCGATTTTACTACTGAGGCATATAGGCGGTGGACACTGATAATACATAAAATGAAATGATATATTGGAAAAGGTTTTTTTTTAAGGAAGGTAACTTTCCTGGCCTAAGTTTAGAATACCTCCCCGGCATTTGCTATTTATGAGGACTGAGGAAAATCTGGAAAAAACCCTCAGTCAGGGGGAACGGTCCTGGTGGGACTCGAACTCCAGATCTCCCAATCACAAGTTCGCGCCTTAGCGACTCGGTCACCCATGGCGGTCTAATTATGAGATGAAAAGGAACTTTTTTCATCCAAATAAATATAAAAACAGAAGGAAAATGATTAGACGTAAGTAAGGCGTGTAGACATAATTGGATAGCCGCTTGGTGAGTTTTGAGTTGTTACGAATATTTAATATTTAAAAAAAAATTGCGTGGAGTTATTGATATTTAGCTTATATTTAAGTTTTTGTATCCATCTGAAGTTAATAAATGAAAAGTGAACGAATATACAGTCTGTACCAAACAATTAAGATGCTATTTGAAATAAAATTAGAAAACTCTAAAGCCAGTGTCCCTCAGCTACTATCATCCGATGAGAATGAAATTTATATACATAATATTAATCCTATAAAACAACTTTTTCCACTCCCACTTTTTGACATTTCTTGAAAAAAAAAAGTGTATATCCCCCGTTTCGATACACCCTAACATAAGATCTCCAACACCTGACGTATCTACCGCTTATTGTTTGAGAATTGTGCGGGTTTTACTTGAAGGTCATCTTTGTCGGACAAAAGCACTGTGTCATCTGTTATTACCGTATCACAGAATTCTTTCAACCTTGGAAGCAATGCAGTCTGATGTTCGGATGTCAGATTCTCTGATACGGAGCCCACCAGCGTGGAGCTTCTTCTCGCCGTTAAATATAGGTTCATGTGTCTCATACATGAATACGGACATAACAAACAACTGCTCTGTCAATACCTACCTCCCAACACCACAATCGGAACCAGTGTAGTTTACAGAGGAAATATGTAAGAGTACGTCGTTTTACAAGTTAGAATAGATAGTTATAAAAGTGTATTTGACAATTGTAACAACTTTTTATTTCATACCGCCATTTATATTTAACGATTAGGTCTAACGCAAATACTTCGGAAGAACCTGCTAAAGTTTTCATTGCCAATATTTGGATACATCGATACATCCGAGACAGGCGGAGAAAATTTTGGCTTGTGTGGGCGCACCTAATATCTCAGTCACTGCGAATATATTTCGTTGTATGTGACGTCACGCAACACGTGCACGGAATGACAAACTGAAGCGCATTTTTAATGCAATAGTCCAAGGCTAAATTCCTGGAGCCCGGGTGAGTTCTGCATGAAAATAACCACTGACCGACTCTTCGACAAAATGATGTATTCCTCAATCTCTGTCGATTGTATCTACGTATTGATTAACGCCTGAGTAATCTCATGAATGAATTCACTTCGGAAGTATTTACAAGAGCTATTCAATAAAGAATGTCCGTATTTCTTTTCTGAGAAAATTATCAAAAATGGCTTTTAGCATGTCTTTGAAGAATGGCAGAAACGCGGGACAGATGTATTGTATCCAACGAGAACTTGGAGAAAGATCATCAAAAGTATGAGGAATAGCAAAGAAATTAAAAAAATAAATAAATAAAATTTAATTGGATAGCTGTCGTATTTTAGGTAAATGTATTCAAAATAATTAAAATGCATTAAATTCATCAAGCTTTGAAATGATGATGCATTTTTTATATCTTAACAGAATTAAATTGTGTTGAATTTTGCAGAGGTGCACTATTAACTTAAATTTTTTAAGCATAGTTAGGCTAAGAAATACAATGTCCATTCAGAAGTATGTATTTATGCGTTTAATTGTAATGAAATGCATGGCTTAACAGTTCTGTTTACCTTCTCAATATATTTTTGTCGATTTTTGAACGAAAAATTGTTTTATTGGGTTCGGACACTCACAGCGGTGCAGTGAAACAAACATAGGAAAACATCACTTAGACTTATGCTTCTTTTGCTTTAAAAGGCACGTTGTTTACCATGGCAGATAGTAAGATTAATAAGTTTTCAACGTGACCATTTATGTTAAAATCTCACTACGAAAGTGTATATTTTAAACCATTGTGATTTCTGTGGAAACGATAAGATAAATGTGGAAGGGAAAATAAGTGCAAAGGATAAAGCGACTTTTGTTACTTAACTATAGTGTTTCTTGTCAATAATGAATAGTGTTTAAGGCCCTGTTTTGCTACAGAGGCACCACAGGCAATGGACACTAGTGATACATGGAATGAAATGATATATTGGGAAATGATTTATTTTTAAGGAAGGAATCGTTCCAGGCCTAAGTTCAGGTACCTCCCCGGCATTTGCCATTTATGAGGACTGGGGATAACCTGGAAAAAACCTCAGTCAGGGAGGACGGTCTTGGCGGTATTCGAACCCAGACCTCCCGCTCACGAGTCCGTGCCTTAACGACCTCGGCCACCCGTGGCGGTTTCTTGTCAATAAGAATGCACTAATAATGGAAAGGGCAAATTTATATTTCCTGCCAAATAATGCAAAATAAACTACAGAATTTATTTTCAATAAGGATGCCCTTAATGCATGGAAACATTAAAAAGGAAATGTTAACTTCAGTATTTGGTCCGCCATATTGCACTGTCAATCACAGCATCATTCTATCGAGGCATGGACTGGACTGGAGAAGAGCTCATTCTTGAGCGCCTTCTGGCCTCTCTTACATGACTCATAAGAACAGCTGTCATCCTTTCTTCCCTGTTGTCAGTAACTACAACGTGAGATCTGGGGTTTTGGTAGGATATCCGATGGGATGGATTTCAAGACGACTAGTTAATTTTGAAGTGTGCATACTGCTGTTGATATTTCCTCAGTTGTACTCGAACATACGGCCTTCCAGCACTTCGGTGTATTCTTCTCAATTCATGTTATTTTCGATATCTAAAGTTTTTCGACCATATCTGCGGCATTATCCATCCGCAGCCACTAGTTTCACTCGCAACAACGTGATCGGCGAGTTTCTGGTTACAGGTTGCCAAAGCCACAGTCTGTCTTCCTCCTTTTCAGGGCCCAATGCTACAAAAAATATATTGGTGCGTTAGTACAAGCCCTTGTAAATTATAGTTCCACTAAAGAGGTGCAACACTTGTAAAATATTAGTAAAACGTTACAAGTGACGTCTTATAAGAGCAAGATGAAGGAACAGCTGATTGCCACATCGCGATACCTCAAATTAAGTAATGTCCATGCCTTAGGGATATTTAATGTACAGAGCGGATTACTGTAATTCCTGCTAAATGGGTTTTGTGTTTTTTCTCAGATATGATGATAATTTAAATACTTAGTTGTGTATTTATCGATATTCAAGCGTAATAATGCACTTTGAGAAGACGATCCCATAAAGCTACATTTAGGAGCATCAATATCAGTCGTCGAGGGTAGGCAGAAGAATCGAACTTCGGGGTTCCTCTCGGTCATTTATTTTATTAGTCAATTTTATCATTTATATTTATTTATTTGTTTATAATGCTTGACAATCGCGTTCTTGTTATAAGAAAAAAAAAATAGGAAAATTATTTTCGTGTCATGGAGCAAGAACCTTAAAAATACATTAACTAAGATGCTGGTCTAAAATATTCATTTGAAACAGAAAACGTCAATATCAGTCATGAGCCGTACTTTAATTACACTTATGCTAACGTTATCATTGCACACAAATACTTATTTATTCCAGCAACATATAGCCGATTAGTTCGTAATTCTATATTACGCAATAAGCGCATTCCCTCTCTACTGTACTTATTAGCGGTAGCATGCGGGTCCTCCGTTAGGGAGACAGCTGATGGACCAGCCCGAAACATTCTGCGCTTTAAACTTGTACCTTTATGAGTCAGCAAAGATTTACAAGGACTGATATTTGTCTTCCCCCGAGATGGTTTAGCCTTTCTTCTGCTTATTTATGTATTCTCTTGGACCAGCAGGAAGACGGCTCATGGCCAGAGCTCGGTATTCTCTCTTTTCTGAGAAATTAGATGTTGAGGGGTTGCTAAAACCACTCATAACTCACTAGGGTGATTTTCGTACTATGTTTGAAATTTGGTGTTTCCTCACTGTTTGTCAGTGGAAAGTTTTCTATCACAGTGTTAACTGTTACGTTACAAAAAAGCTTGTCTGTTTTGTGGCAATGAATAAAGTGGACAGTTTATTGAAGACTCAATTTTCACGTGTAATTTTAACTGTTGAGCTGAAAATAAAACGATTTGAACCTCATTAACTGAAAGCTCTTGCAACTTATTCAGCAAGAAGCTTATTTTATGGTTTGAAAAAAGAACACCTTAGCTGAAAGCGTGCGAAATGAGACTAGAAAAGAAGTAGAAAGGTCAATTTTCGTTTCTGAAGAGGCTGACGAAACGACAAATGCTAGTGCATGCATGTTACAATTTGTTATGCTATTAAGATATATCAGTGAGAGTAAATCGGTTGAAAAATTCACAGAATTCATGGCTGTTTCTGAATTGACTGCAGAATGCTTAAAAAGTACTTGACATCTGAATAGAAACGTTTCACATAAACCAGAAGTTTAAAGCACAAACGTAAGATGGCACTGCAGTTATGAGAGAATATCGGAGAGGAATATATGCCTTGATAAAAGAGATCTTCACCAACGCTATTTGGGTGTCACGTAGGTATGCCACTGGATATTTGTATAAAATTTCTTGTAAATTCCTTACGACTTGTGTAGATAAAGTTTCAACGGAAACTGGGTTCCACCTGCACATACTAAGCTCGCAATACAATTATATATTTTTATCCACAAAGCTCCATGATTTAAATAGCCCCACTCTACCCTGCACATAAATCGGCTATATCGACGCTTTCAATGAATAGTCTACCTTTTACCGGTTCGTTTACCTTCGTATTCAAGGAGGAATAAACATTTGTTTCGGGGGAAGATATGACGGACAGCAACAGGTTTTTGCTGCGTCGATTACAATCGCTCTGCGATGTTCATTTGCCGTCCCTCGCCATTGTTATAATCGAGGTGATGTACGCGGAGAGGGAAGGGATAATTTATTTATCCTGCTATGCCCTCTCGAGGTCAAGTAATGGAAAGCTTCTGTTCGTACAGTTGTTGAACTGCTGAAGCCTCCCTTGCCCGCCGACCGATTCTCACATGCGGTATTAACTGAAATTATCGTATATTGCACGACACACTGTTCGATGCTGTTGATAGTTCCTGTTGTAACTCCGTTTCTTATGTTTTTAGACCAGCATCACAGATATCGTGGATAAATGTTAACTGCTGTAATCACTTTCGGCCAGTAATACTTTAGCTTTCATGTTACACAGCTCTGTTATGCAACTTCTATAACAAAGTGCCAGTCCGCTTGCTGAAAAATTGCAACCCTAGCGATCCCATGAGGCGATAAGGTCTCTGATGCTATTTTATACGCAAATAGCCAAATTCAATAATATATACAACAACAGGTTTTCTTTGGTTATAAGAGTTCATTTCCCCCCCCCCTTTTTCCGCAAATAGAAAAGGGCATTTCGAAGGGAGTACCGTGAAAGTATTGTTCCACACATTCTACAACTTGTTTATTAGTAAGTTATCGTCTGTCTGCTCAGAAACATAAATACATCTAAAAATCGGCTTATTTCTGTACACGTTCGCGAAGACCCACTTCGAGCATGATCGCCCAACGAAAAGCATAATATGTTTTTACGTTGACACCGTAACTTCAGTTATGACTTCGTTCTCCAGGACTACTTAAAGCACACGGCGTACAGAAATCGACCAAGGATACTTGCCCAGCTCGGAGAAAATGTCAGGATGTCAATAAACTTTGGCGGGCATCACACAATACGGCTATATCACTCACTTTCGGCACCTGAGTTTTTTTATATAAATTTTCAACAAATGGTAATAAGTAAGTGAAATTTGGCACGGCATACTTAATGTAGGAGAAGTACAGACCTCCCCCGTCTAAGAGAGGTAATTATATATATGGTTCATCGAGGGTTGTGACTTGTTGCTGTGCACTTTCCCTTGCAGCATACTGACATTGGGGTTGTGACAGTGGCACCATCCTGATGAAAATGTCGCTCGCCACTCAGCTGCCTCACAAACACATTGAATATTTTCATGTAAACTGCGGTTGCCACCTGTGCCGATTTTGTCTGGATCGTCCCTACTTTTTTATAACTGTCCGTGTACTGACACCAGTATGACGGGACGCCCAATGTTCCTACTTTTCTGTTACTAGGCTACAAGTCGAGTTTTATTATTAATCTTCTTAAGGTTTACATAAAATATTATTTGTAATAATTTTACTAGTGCTAATACCTATTTTCTTTTTCTTTGCATTTCTACTGTTGGTCATCTTGATAAACGCAAGAGCGATAAACAGTGGTTTCGTGTTTCTGTTTATAAGAAATCAAGTCGCTGCAGTTCGTGTTTCATTGTCATGGAGCGGTGTGAAAATTCAGTAAAGACTGGGTTAGTGGCAATTGTAAATTACAGTGCAGAGTGCATGCCTGTTTTCTGCTACGTGATTTTACAAGATGCATTTTTACGACTTCGCTTCAGTAAAATTTTGTCTAAATTAAATGAAAAGTTCCAGTCTTCGCCTCAGCCTCATAATTTGTGCAAGTTATCATCTGATAATTAATTTCAATAACTTTTGAAATATTTAATATATTATTTATAGTTTATTTTTAATGTAAATTGTTTAATTTATAAAATGGAATACCGCCCGCTTTAAGTGTCCCGACTTTTGACTTCTTTAAGGTGGCAACCTCATGCGGCACAGAAGAAGATGGGTCACAGAATAACACCTCAATTTTTTGCCTCATGCTTGACCTGCAAATTCTCACTAGACTGCTATTCTGGGATTGAGTGAAGCCATGTCCCGTATTCCCGGATGTTTATTGAAAAACTGCTGGAATCAATTATAGAAATTGAGTTACTTTGTTCATCAAGAGGTTTCAATTATTGAACAGGATAAACAACTTTGGTTTTTGCAGCTCGTTTCAACTCGTCTGCTGCTACAGTTTTAAAGGCAGGTCTATAGTACGTGCAGAAACACACTCACTGTTGCACTATAGCGGCTAATACCTGTAACACAAAGACACGTCGACAGCTAACGTGCTCAACACAGGGCAAGAGAATAGCGCCGCCATTCGTGCCCTTCCATAGTCTTCATACCACTGCGGCCGAGGTTTGTAGGAATTCAGTCGTCAACGTGTCTTTTGACCGCCACGGATGGCCGAGGTCATTAAGGCGCGGGCCCGTGAGCGGGCAGATTGGGATTCGAATCCCGCCAGGACCGTCCTCCCTGGCTGGGTTTTATTTTCTAGGTTTTCCTTAGTCCTCATAAATGGGGGGAGGTACCCTAAAAACTAAGGCCTGGAACGATCCCTTCCTTTAAAAAATCCTTTCCCA
Organism: Metallyticus violacea; assembly: GCA_030762175.1. Taxonomy (NCBI): domain Eukaryota; kingdom Metazoa; phylum Arthropoda; class Insecta; order Mantodea; family Metallyticidae; genus Metallyticus; species Metallyticus violacea. The sequence continues at coordinate 101,706,127 of CM060843.1, read as the reverse complement.
ATATATAATATAATTTCATGTACCATCAGTGTCCACCGCCTGCGATGTCTCAGTAGTAAAAACGGGGTTAAACACCATTAAAAGGGGGTGGGATGTTTGCAAGAAACTGAGCATTGATTCTAAATTTTGGATAAGACGCGAGCTCAAACAGCATTTTTATTGAATTTTCTTCTTCCTTTCCTCCACCAAGGTGTGCCTTTGTCAAACGCCAATTACTTTTTAAAGTTATAAGGAAAAACCAGAGACCGAAAGAGAGTGAAACACCTGATAGCCTATTGATACTACAATTTAGGAGTATAAGAGGAAGAAGAAATGTGCATATGGACTGTTGTTGCATTAGAAAACATTAGGGAACACCCAAATGACAGGCTAGTTCATGAAGAAGAGTCAAGCTGCAAGGTTCAAGAAAGGATTTCAAACAAGCAGAATTGCATATAGGACGTATTAGCAAGATAGGAACATAATTTAATTTTATCACCGCAAAGAATGCATAATTTATTATTATTATTATTATTATTATTATTATTATTATTATTATTATTATTATTATTAAGTATGAGCATCACGATGACTTGCTACCTCAAAGGTGCGGCAGAGATTGCCATCTGCCTCCGACATTGTACTCATAAACGTTTTTCAGGCTTTAATACAAGAATAATAATAATCGATAGTTGCATTATACAAGTGTGTAGCAGGTTTTTGTAAGCATCATAAGGTGTTCGTTTTTACTGCCCATGGTGGAAAGGGAAAGTAATTGGAATGAGATTCTTCTGGTTCTGGGAATTACAGAGCCCTGTAATTACACCATAATGGGCCGTGATTGATACAGACAGGATGTTTGCTCTGGTAGTCACGAGAGAGCAGCACCAGTGTATGTTGCTGTGGCCACTGACCTTTTGTAAATATGGTAATAAGGAGAAGTTTGATATTTTACCACTTATGTACCCGACACCGTTCTTTTGTGACTCGCGGAAATAAACCTTAAGCGATGTCGGGTTTAATAAGAGAAGCGGTGAAGAAAAAGTAATAGGTCTATTTGGAAAATAAAAGTATAGAAAATGAATGAGCCAATACAGAACATTATAAAGGTTGGCAATGAAAATCAAATGAAAATAGTGACAGTGGTTCCGAAATTGTTGACACCTGAGTTTGTAATATAATTGACTTTAGAAATTAAATAAAACTCTAGTCCTTTATCCCTTTCTAGTTTATCTATAATATATTTGCGTGGTAACAAGAATGTATGAAAAGCACAAACACCCCATGCATTGTTTCAATTCCTACATTGTTGCATTACGTCACAGCAGCTGTTGAAATGATGTGTTGAGCACATATCTAAAACGAGTGGAATATCTCCGAGATCTGTCATCAACGTTGGGGGAATGTGGTGTAATGAGCAGATGGTGTCCAGTGGCTAGTATTATAGGGTAAACTGAGACATGCAATGTCAACAGTAATGAAAAATGTAATTTTTGTTAAATATACCACGACAATGGCTCTTTACTGTTATCATCATAAATTATGGCATGTCACTATCAATAATGTATTGATAAATTAAATTTAAATTTAAAAAAACGTTTTACTGAACTTTTTACTTTACTGTAATTTCTCTATTATGCTTGTAAGATACCGCGCCACTCCGCCGCAGTTGACAATTGCGTAAAAATGGAGGGAAAATGAAGAACTGGCAGTCGCGATTGCGCGTAAACTATAATACACTTGCGTCATGTCACTGTACCAAATATTAGTCAAAGTGTAACTTGTTTCCTGGGTCATTGGCATTCCAAATATCATCAATATTACTTTCCCAGCAGAATCCTTTGTCTTAAACACTCTTTTTCTTACCTAATACGACATGTGCTTCCACTGCATCAAAGATGCCTTACTATGGTTCACAATAGTGCACCCCTGTGCAGAAATGCATATCTAGAAGTACATTTGTCTAGTGCTGCTGATAAATCGCCACTCTCGCAGGCTTATATATCACCACCGGACCCATATAACTACACAATTTCCTACAACCGTTGCCCCTGATTGTCAGTTTCATTAACAGTAACTGGCCTATAATGGCGGGCTCGCCACTCTATCTACTGCTTAATTCTCGGTTGCAGTGCAAACTGATCTATGTGAATGCGTTCTCCCGTTACTGTATGTACTAAATGTTCAGTTTGCTGTGGAAAGGAGTAAGGAGGTGTAATGCTGCCTTTATATGGTTTATTGTTGAGCCATTTCATTCATCTGCATGAACTTTTGAATAACATTGATCATCATTGTCTTACAAGACATGACTTAAGCCTGTTCCGGCTCTTGATAGATAATTTGAACATTTTTTTTTTTTTTAATTTTTAGTTACACATAGCACATACAGATATCAGAAGCGCCTAGAATAATGTTTACTTTAATTAATGAGTGTCCCACAGTTGGAATTTTAAATTTATTTGCATTGTATATTTTTTCTCAGTGATTCTATTTAAAAAATATATATAAACATGAATTGTCGTTTCCTTTGATAAAGCTGTACCTAAAACTAGTATGCCTTCTATAGAATCCTTAGCGGTGGTTTTTGCACAATATTTCTTTGCTCTGAGATTGTAGTGTGCTCCTTGTGAATGATTTTCTAACTTATAAAAGTATATGAAAAGTTTTCTTGGTCTTCGTAGATTTATTAAAGCGAAAATTTAAACTGATAACGATTTTCACTATTCTGTATTGAAATAATTTTCTTTTTAAGGTTGTCAATATGTTCCAGACCTACTCTGCATTTCATCAAGCCTACTTTCACAATCAAACCGTCTTCTACAATCTTCTATAATGAATCACAATGTGCTGTGATTGAATGCAATAATTGTCTTAATTTACCGTTATCAGCCCAATCTTCCTAACAATTTCACGAAATCTTATCAGCTGTTTCCTATCTTCCCTTATGAGCTCAATGCAGAGATAAAACTTTTTATTCAATATTATACCTAGAACTATTTTACATTATTTACCGCTTCGGAATTCAGACTGGGTTTTAAAAATCGGGGGATAGATAGATGTTAGTTTCTTATCAGACACTACATCTTTCTTTTGAAAGTTTTGGCCTTCTGTACAATTTTCCGCCATTCATTTCTTTCATGTACACGTGTTTTTCAATATTTTAAAGTGTTTAATTATGCCTTTTACCCCATCCATATTTAGTACTAGGAGCCCAATACCCACCAGTTCTGTACTGCTTATATGCATCCATTGTTAGTTTATGGTAATGTCAGTTTCGGAAAAAAAAAATAAATAAATAAATGCAGTTAAAACCCTTTTATTCTATCATTTCCCCTTCTATTCTTTTATTTATGTGAAATCTGTGTCATCCATTTGCTAGGCTTGGCAGCCGCTCAAGGTCAGAAAGTCACGGGTATTAGTATAAGTAACAGAAATAAGTAACAGAAATTTGGAAGGAGATTGTCAAACATGTTGGAAATGGTTGTCTTTGTCATCATAAATTTATAAGACTGTCTGTTTTATTATCTTATAAATAAAAATCGCAGTGCTTTAGGCCAGAGGATCTAGAAAGTAGCAATATTTCACTAATTTATATTTTACCCAAGCAAGTCGCTTTCACGATAGCAGTCTCCTGCAATATTCAGTAATAGATTGTGAATTATAAAACAAAGAATTGCAAAAATAAGAAGTAATCTGAAAAGTAGTTTGGCTATTCTGAAAAAAATAGTGTTATGTTTTAGTACATGCTTGTGCACTTCGGATATCGCTTCTTCATTGCGTTCATATTACTGGACACCGAGGCCTTCTTGAGCTAGGTAAAGGTGAGTGGCAAGATCTGGCGAATAGGCGATGGCACAATATGCTCGAGTCTTTTGAGATGAGTGCTATTGAACATTGTCATGCAGGATCAGGAAATTGAAAGTCAAAAGTATAGGCCGTTTTTCTCGAAGTTACGTCCAAGGCTGTGTCCTCCACCAGAACTCCTCTATAGTACAGAATGCGCGACCTTGACTCTTTTGGGAACACTTTCCCCATATGTCTTCCAAACAATGTTTTGCCATTTTGTCTCCGGTGTTGAATGATGTACCCAACTTTAATCGCCAGTAACAGTGCGTTCTATAAATGGATGTGCATCATTGATACATTTTCAAAAAACATTTATTGTTTTTTGTTATAAACATCATGAGCAAACGTGGCATTCATTTTGTGCAGACTTTTCGAATGGATGAGCACTCAATTTCAAGCTAGCAGACAGAATGTATGGGTTTCATTAGTAGTGACACGAGATATTCTTCAACTGTAAGAACTTCCACTGTGGTCTTCATATGCCTTCCATGAACCGTATGCGCCAAATGCTCATGCAGTCTTGCCCATAAACGATGATTATCCATAACAGTTTCTTATTATTGTTAAAAACTAATGAAGGTCCATCGTATTTCGCCTTGATTATCGCGGATGCATGAAACTACTCGAATAACTGACAACTCGCCTTGCCAGTCCGCAGACTGTTGCGGATAGTGGACTGTTTACAGTGATCAGTACTTTTTTCCTTGAATGCATTTTCTCTGCTATACATCAACTCTCGTTTCGTTGTTTACAATTTGTCGAACAGGGAGGCCGAGAGTAACACGCCTATTTGTGTTGCATTATTCCTTCATCTGCTGCCACACATTTATCACATTACTTTTCAGGGCTACGCTACGAGGCGTAGCGAAGCGTAACAGTAGAAAAGTGGACAATATACAAATGCAGCTGCAATTATGGCATAAATCTTGTGTAGCAGCAGGATTTGAAAACGAGATAATCTGCTCCGAAAAGAAGATGTAAGGTTCTTTCTTTTCTTTCTTTCTTTCTTTCTTTCTTTCTTTCTTTCTTTCTTTCTTTCTTTCTTTCTTTCTTTCTTTTTTATTAAAATGTTGCCAATTTTTTCTGTAAGAATTCTGTTATGTGTCTTAAAGCTCCATAAATCACATCTTTGGCTTAGCAATAGAGTAAAGGATGTAAATAGACTTAATAAAGAATGGATAATTTATGCTATTAAGTTATTTATTACTTGTAGGTAATTATACAAAAGGTGATAAAAACGTTCAAGACATTCATATTTTATCAATTTGTTTTAATGTAATAAAATACATTCAAATAAAATATGTCTATATCAAGTAAGTGTGCTCTTAAACGTCATGCACCTATATCTAAATTAAGTCATGAGCTTTAGATGCATCTGTTGTCTATCATGTTCATCTTATGTCTCCAGTTATCATTTATTTATTTTGGCAGTGTTACATACCAAACTAAATATACTTTTTGAAAGAAAGTAAGTTCGTCACGAACTTCCGGATCTTCCACAGCTTCATTTTTATGAACTACTAGAATTCCCTAAAAGCATTGACACAAATTTAAAACATATTTAGACAGATTTTGAAAATCTGTCAACACTGTCTTTACGTTTCCCAGCTGATCCATTTCCAGAATAATATCTACAGAAATACTTAAAGGAAATAAAAGGCCAAAGGAGACGAGAACAATAAAAACAGATAGCAGAAAGATCAAAAATGAAGAGGGGAAGAAACTAAAGAAAATAGCTGTTGAATAGGAGAAAGATGCGAACAAGATTAGATGAAGAACAAAAAGAATGAGAAGGAGACGAGTAACGAAAGAACAGCATGAGAAGAAAACAAGAATGAGAAGAAAACCTTGTGAGAAAAAGAAGGAAAACAGGAGGCAGATAAGAGAAACAAGTGGAGAGGGAAAAAATTATCGAGGATAGGAATAGAAGGGAAAAGGATAAGGAAGAATAAACAAAACTAGCTTTACGAGAATAAAAATTAGAACACAGGGAGATAAAGTAAATTGGTAAGGTGAAGAATTACAATTAGAAGGGGAGAAGAGGATCAGAATGAGAAGAAGGGAAAAGGGAAGGAGGTGAAAAGAGAAAGAGTTTACGCTGAAACGAGAAAATTGCGGTTGAGATGGTAGAGAAGAAATAAAGAAGAGGGAGGACGACAGAAAGGAGAAGAAAACGAGAAAATAGCGGAAAAAGACAAGAGAAGTACGGTCGAGAATAAGAAAGAGTAAATGAACAGGAAGCAGGCAAAGAAACGGAAGGAAATAACTTGAGCAAAAGAGGAGACTAAAACACAGGAAGTAAACACTGTGAAAGGAAAAGCAAGAAAATGAAGAGGAAGGTAAATAAGGAGGATAAGGAGAATCGAGATGAGCAGGAAAGTGGTAAGACAAGCAACCTTCGTTTTTACGTTCCCAGGGTTAGGCACACGTGTGTTTAACATGTGACTTGGGAAGACCTGTGATGTTGTCGAAGTGCAGCAATTCCGATGCTTGCAGTCCTCACCTGGGGCACGGAACGGCACAGGTGAGGCGGAAGTCCATCAAGCAACCAATCAAGCGCCTCCTGTTTCCGGTGGTGTCGCCCCCGGTACGCATCGAACCAACTGTTTGCTGTTTGGTCTAAATTCCTAGCTCGATGGGAAAGGTGAAAGGGGAGTTTGTTTCGCGCTAAACTGTTATGCCGGCAGCAGGTGTCTTCAGCTTGCTGACGTTACAATGGGGCAATAAAACTAAATGCAATAGTGTTGTAGTTGTACATCCAAACAAAACTGGTTCTTTATACGTAGACAATGGGAAACAAAAGTTGCCGCGGGCCAAGGGACATCCCTGTATGGGAAAGTACGCGAAAGGTTCAAGGCACGTTAAAAACATAATCTCCTTTTAATTTTCAAGTCAGTTGGGACAGAAATATTGACGAAATTCCATTTCGCCCATACTTCATACGTCAATAGACTACTTAGGTAATAAATATCATATAAGCAAGATCTAAATTTGCTTCACTAATTTCTGCAAAAATAGGACACTATGAATTAATCTCATTGTCTATATATATGCCCCGATTCCAAACCTGTTTTCAGTATTACTCTGTCGCACTAAGTTTTTAAACAAGGTCACATTATATGTAATAATGTACATATATTTTTCATGAAATATTAAGTTTTAAGAAATACAGTTAAGACAAATTTTTTGTATGTTTCATTTTAACTTAAATGTGAAGGAATATGTTGAAAAAATAGAGCTATGTGTCAATAATTATGAACATCCAAACTTTTTTTCATTATTAGGATAATAAAACTTAATTTTTTGAAGGTGTGATATGTCCTTCACTAATGTCTATTATCAAATACCAACAGTAATCAACCATCATTGGCATATACCATGACCTTGATATCGGGTTTCCAATTTTTTAATATCTTTATGAAACCGCTCACCTTGTTCTTCACTCATTACAGGGAAGTAATCAATGTGGCTGTTCAGAAAATGGATTTTAACACTCATTCTACACCCTAGATTTCTTGTTACCAAGAAAGTTTTCTGTCACTTTTTTGTCTGTCAACCATGCTGACTTCTCTAACTCGGACATCGACTGAGGAAAGATCTCATCCTGCATAAGCTCACGAATCTGGGGAACACCTGCTGCTATCTTAGTTTCAGTTTTCTGTGGGAACTTTGTAACAAGAAAGTTGAAACAATCAGTATCCTTATTCAGAGCAGTAACAAATTGCTTCATCAGGCCTAACTTAATATGGAGTAGTGGAAGGACATTACAAGGATCTGGTTTAAATCCCCCAGAATATTTATTTTGTGATGTGTCAATGAATAAATAATAAAAATGTTATTTTTATAATAGGATTTCTGAAAAACTGTAGCCCAATGAAACAAAATCAGAGCTGGTTTGAGAGATTCCATGTGGCAAGCAATCGGAAAGTTTTTTTCTGTATTTTCGACCATCTCCTTAGTCTAGTGGTTAGCGTTGCTGACTGCTGCCCGGTACCCACTTAGGAATTTTTCTAAGTTAGGGAGATCTGGAACGGAATCCACCCAGCCTAGTGAGGACAATTAGGAAGCTGCCTGATGGAGAGGTTGTGATCTGCGATCTAGTAAGCCGCGATATAGCGACCAGCGAGATGCGGTGTGCTGATCACATGCAATACTGCACTCTACCAGTGATACCATGTGATGGAGGTAGAAGCGGTAAAGCTCAGGCCCACATGGGGCTGTAAAAAGGCTTCACAGAGAGAGCACGTATTTTCGATGTACCCCCAGATTCGTGAGCTTATGCAGATGAGACCTTTCTTCAGTCGATGCCCGAGTTAGAGAATCAGCAGGGTTGACATACAAAAAAGTGACAGAAAACTTTTTTGGTAATAAGAAATCTGAGAAATATAAAGAAAATGTGGATGAAATGTTACAACATTTTAGAAATCTAGGATGTAAAATGAGTGTTAAAGTGCATTTTCTGAACAGTCATATTGATTACTACCCTGCAATGAGGGAAGAACAAAGTGAGCGGTTTCATAAAGGCATTAAAACAATGGAAACCCGCTATCAAGGTCATTGGGGTGTGTCAATAATGGCTGATTACTGTTGGTGTTTGAAAAGAGACACTAGTGACACTTTCTTTTGCTGAGGAAACTGCTGTTTTCTGGTTTTTCGGCTCCTTCTAAAGAGCGTCGACATAGATAAGACATACATTTGTACACTTTTTCTCTACGTTATGATTTTACTTCAATCTGGTAGTGAATTGTGGCGACATACTTAAATTGTTGATAAACCGTATAATTCTCGGTGATGGGGGTGGGGTAACTTTTGAAATTATTGTTTCTCTTCTTATTTTGCTGTATTTACTCTCTATATAAACCAAAGTTCGAACTTCTGGAATTCTTAATGTGAAACTTTTTTGTTAAAATGAACTCTTGAACTTTGGGGCCTGTAGGTTCTAATGACAAGAGAATAACGAGAGGGTTTTGATTTGCATACCCATGTTTGGTTCAAAAATAATTATTAACTAGGTTTTCCAGGCTACAATTAGAGACTATTCAGTGAGATGCATGGCGGCTAAAGAAGATGAAACAGGGAAAGTAGAATTCGTGCATACTCCAAGACTAACCGATAGTTGTTTTTATGTTGCATTCGCAAGGTCACCACGCTGATGGCTGCATGTGTACAGTCAGTCGTAGTGTAACGCAAGTGCACGAGCGTTACTAGTTATCATGTATTACCACTAGAACAGAGAGAAAATTCAGCCTACAGCAATAACCCCAGAAAGTGGGAGAATCACGGAACCAGAGTTCTTGCGGAGTAATACAAATTTCATTAATAAAATATCAGAATTTTGCAGCTGTAGACGGAATTTAGCTGAAACACATATAACTAGTGGCAGCTCGCGCTAAAGGGCACAAGAACATGTGCTCTCCCTTTAGTTTGAAACCTTAAATACCTTTAAATATTTTCTACATAAACTTTCAACTCGAAAAAGATTATAGCATTTCTGTGTTATAAAGGGAGACGCGCGATTTAAACGGCTTCTGTGAATGCAAACAACTCGGTGTGTGTATGTGTAAAGAGAACGGGCTAGGGCACATTTTCCTTGTGTCCAGCTTTAGGCTTTGATTTATAGTAGTTGTTACGAAGCTGGTGGGCAAGGAAATGGAAGGGGTGTCACCTCTGCACTTTAATTTTTGGTGGTTTGTTTTGATTATCTTATTCGTAAAGGAGTTCATGACAGATCACAAAGAGATCTCTTTTCTAATGTACAACAATTCATCAAAAATTCTCTTTTTGCTTACACTGTTTAGAGGTATTTTATTTTCTTTATCGTCTTTATGTTATTGTGTCAACAGCCGAGGGCTAAACTTTGCTCCAACACGATGCCTACGAAGCTTTTCTGTCAGAATTTCCTGACACAGTCCTACAGAAATGTCACACTCTTCGAAAGTTTCTCAGTCAGACCGATCTCTTAATTCTGGCCGCATGGGATTGACATCATCTACGAACTCTTGACATCGGTCCTGATGGTGTAGTGGTAACCACACTTATCTAAACCCAAGATCGCGGATTCGATCTCGACCAGGACCGATGGATTTTTTCGAGCGTAAAATCCTTAGTATGGCTTCTTTCCGAAGGAATGTAAAACCGTGGGTCTCGTGTTGTAGATTTACAGCACGAAAAAGAACCTCAAGCCTAAAAAAGGGGACCTCTGAGCAAAGTTTGTCGGCTAATTCACGCTCTGAATTGAATGGGATGCTGATGACCTGAGATGTTAGCGTCCATAAATAAATCAAATCAAAGAACTGCTGACCGCACACACCACCGCATAGCACTGAGTACAGCGTAAAAGCTTCTTTCATCATCTCTTGGTAATGTACACCCAAAGTTTTGTCTCGGTAATCTCTGAACACTCACAACAAAGTGAAATATGATAACACTCAGCGGCGAACCGAGGTATCTCATCAAGGTCACAGCTAATTAGTACCACCAACCGCTTATTCTACGACTTTTTGGCGCAGAATGTTCGGATATTTTTTCAACAGACCTCATATTTTTGTTTATATTTATGTGCTTACTTGCTTTAACACTGAACCTCTTAGTTTACTATATAGGATGTTTTTGAACTACACTGAAATAATGTCATATAGTGTAGAGATGTGTCTATAAGCAATTTGAGATAGGCAGTGTATGGTCCACAACTAAAAATAACGCAGTTTATGGTGTTAAACATTTTGGCATCAGATTCTGATAAGCCGGTCGGTGTTAAAAACCCTGGTTTGGTTTAGCCTGTCTTTAAAATTGCCTTACGAGCATAGAAATCTCCAATTTCTCGCAGCTGGTTATCAGTGTTTTCAAGATTTAGTGCCATAAAAATTCCTCAAATCTGAAATTAATCATTTGGCAGTGTGACACTGAACATCTATTAACTTCCTTTTTGCTTTATGTAGCCTGCTCTAGAGGAAGCTCTTCGCGGATTCAAAACTTGTCACTGTTACTTATTTTTATATATGAATTGCTGCGATTCGCGTACTAAAGAATTATGAATGAAATTTATTTAATGCTTTTAAATTTTATTTCTTTTTTTCTCAAAAAAGAAAGGTTTACCAGCACATAATGGGTAATAACTTTAGTACTAACATGACGCCTGAAACTTAATTTACCTTACACATACTCAGGGCATGATTCTGATTGGTAAGGGTTGTAATTATAGGAATTGATATGTTAAGATTTAAATGTATAATTTGGATCATCAACTTAAAACGTGGGATAAAAACTGCATTATTAGACCATGGTCAGAAAACAAACAAACAAATAAAAAAGTGATGAACGAGACTCAAACCCAAAACAAATGACCACCTCTTATTAACTCGAAAGTTAATGAATAACCATTTTGCCAGAGTGATACGTTCAGAAACCTCCCTTCGTTATCGTATGTTATGAAGGGCATCTTGATTACACAGTGGCGTACTGCGCTTTAGAAACTTAATAGCCATAGCTTCGAAATTTGAACAGACAGACCGTACGTTTTCTATCTCAAATTACCTGCCTAAAACACCTCCACACCCTCTGAAATTATTTCGGTGTAGTTCATTAACACACTGTATGAATTTATTGTTAGGAATTAATTATATCATAATCTTCAGAATAGTAATGATAAAATTATAATATTTTGGTAAGAATAAATCCTTTGAAAATATAAGAGTTGGCGTATTTCAGCTTTTTCATGTATTATATTAAAAATTGAAAATATCATTACGTTTGAAAAATTCTGTATACAGATCTAAGGAACATGCTTTATTTTTTAAGTGTTTAACGTCCATTTTTGCTACTGAGGCGCCACAGGCGGTGCACACTGATGATAATGAAATGAAATTAAACTGGGAAAAGACCAAGGAAGATGTCTTTGGTATTGCGCAAGTAGAAATTTTTCAGCTGTTAAATTGAATATATCGTTAAGTTTGAAAAACGTTGTATAAAAATCTAAGGAAGAGGTCTTTGTTTTATTTACCAAGTAGAAGTTTTTCAATTATTTAATTAAAAATATCGTTACATTTGAAAAGCGCTATATATAAGGAATATATCTGCAAACTGCGATGGCAGATGAAAATTTCATTCATTAAGTTGGTTAGGCAGCTTATTTTTGATAGACGGCAAGTTTACAAAAGTCATTTAAGTTGCTTTTGCACTCTTATCAACGCAAGAAACCTCACTAGGGCAATCTCTCCCATTGGGATCGAAGCTGGACCTCCACGTTGCCCTCTTATAAAAACATGGGACTTGATCTTCACAGAAAATGTTTGTGGATTGCGATAGAACATGCTGCAACACAAAGCTTCACTCTCCAACCCGCTCCCTTACCTTGCCCATTGCCAGGTGATGTCCTTGTCTTGAGGCATCCCTCCCGGCCGGAAGTTGCTGTAGGGTAGCAGTCTGGGTCACCGGAAGTGCGGGACGAGCGCGCGCACCCAGCTGATGCTTCACAGGTATCGATTGCAAGCGATATTATCGCTCGGGAAAATTATATTATTTACACCTTTCCTTTAGAAAAATGCCTTTTATCTTTTGACCTTACGGAATGATGCGTTGACTCGCTTGTTCATACTTGAGATTCGATTTCTTCTTGAACATAATGGTAAGAAGATTATGAAATATCTGCCAGGCATTAAAAAAGATATGAAATGGGCGCAAAGGAGACATCAGCATGTAGCACTATGTTGAAATAATAGACTCTAATGACGTGCAAGGAGCAGCTTTTGCAGTTATGTAGCGCATGAGCTGTCGTTTGCTTCCCACTAGAACTCGGGTGTTTATAAAGTATGTCTTTATGTACACAGAATAAGAAAATGTTGACAATACACACAAGTAGGACTGTTAAATAAAAAAAAAATAATTTACCTGTTTAATATATTACATTATTCACACCAGTCTATGCACTTTTATTATTGCGTTGCCCATTGTCGTCACATTTAAAGCGAAATTACAGGAGTTTTCGTCCGCAAACAACGACTCTTTCTTTCCTTGTTCTTAAAACACATCACAATTTGTTAAACATGGCACCCAGTGGGATCTTCATTGTAGTCCAAGCTGAAAACATAAATTTGTATACACCGTGCTTTCACAAAAGATGTTGAACACTTCGCGAAAGTTGTGATAAAGATATAGGTAGGGTGCAAGGTGTATTTCTAACAAAATTTACGAAGCAATCTACATAACGGCTTGCTCCAAAGAACAATGTCTATTTTTACAGTTGCAGGGACACGCTATATGCAGTGTTGCCACCCATGATGTTGAAAATAGAGGAGTTGTTGATGTAAAATTAAGTTGACAAATTCAAGGGCATTATTCTTAGAGCCTTTTAAACTCATTAAAAATTATTCTTATGTACAACTAAATAAATTGTATTTGTTTAAATTACTGCATATGGTTATTTTAATTACCGCATATTTACAAACGATGGAACTTGCTCTTTCTCTCATCTGTCACTGATGCTTTAGTCTTCATCATTGTCGTGATACATGTAAACTTTCACAAACTTTGCTAGCGAATTGTCCCCTTTGAAAAACACACGAGTTATACCTAGTCTCTTTGTGTGTAGGAGTTCGCTCAACCGTCTTAGTTTTTTTTTTTTTTTTTTTTTTTTTTTCCAATGATTTATTTGTGGACGCTCTTTAACAGCTCAGGTCATCAGCGTCCCATTCAACTCAGGGCGTGAAACGGCCGACAAATTTTGCTCAGAGGCCTCTCTTTCAGGCTTGAGGTTGTTTATCGTGCCGTAAATGTACGACACGGGACCCACGGCTTTACTTCCCTTCCGAAGGAAGCCATACTTAGGATTTTTACGCCCGAAAAAATCCATCGGTCCTGGCCGGGTTCGAACCCGCGATCTTGGGTTTAGGAGGCAAGTATGGTGGTTACTACACCACCAGGACTGACAACCGTCTTAGTGCCGAATAGTGTTTTATCTACTGAGGCCCCATAGGCGGTGGACACTAATGAATGATGCGTGAAATAAAATGATACATTGGGAAAGCATTTTTTTTAAGGAAAGAAACGTTCCAGACCTAAGTTTAGGGTACCTCCCCGGCATTTGCCATTTATTAGGACTGAGGAAAATCTGGAAAAACCTCAGTCGGGGAGGACGGTTCTGGCGGGATTCTAACCCCAGACTCCCGCTCACGAGTCCGCGCCTTAACGACCTGGGCTACCTGTGGCGGCGAGATTTAACGAAGAAAAACTCTTTCTACAGTAATGCTTGAATGTGGAAGACTGGCTATACACCAAACAATTTTGGGGATAATGTTTGTTATCTGCATATTTTTACAGGGCGCACACTTCCAAAAGTCTTGCACTCCCAGTCCAGTACGGCGTTACGCAACAATCGCTTCTCACTTTTCTGGGACAATGAGACATTAGAGGAGCAATTGATTACACATAATTATTATGATTATGCTCGTCAACATGTATTTTTTCCTCTTATTTCACAATCTAATAAATGATGGCAGATGTTTCATTCATTATATTAAAGAAAAGGGATATATTAAGCCGTGCTATGAAAGCAGATAGACGTATTTCACTTTCTTTCGCTTTAATATTTGAGACACTTGCCGCACCAATAAATTCAGATAAAGTAGGCTGTCTAACAACCCTTTTCATATTTTTTCTTCGTGTATTTTGCTTTTGGAATATTTTATAATATACTTTTACCTCAGAAATGTTTATATGAAAATCACATGCTTTACATTAAATAAACCAATTTTCTTTCACACTTTTCAAAATCCAACCCGTGAAACGTTCCACGATCTCCCATTCAGATTTGTGAATATTTTCCGTTCTTTCTCGGATCTGAACCCATTTTTATAGTATTATTTGCCTATTTTGTATTGTAAAATTAGTAATTTAAAAAGACTGACTCTTGGTAATATAAAAAGCGCTGATAATATGAAACTAACACTTAAAAAAAAATTTATTACTCATTTTCTTGGACATCAAAGGTGAAGTATTTCAACTACTGAACTGACAGACGCCGAGCTAAGTGACTTTGAAATCAAATTCTATGCTAGTACCTAATCGCAAGTGGGCCGTGCGAGGAGGGGACTATTCTATGAATGCAACCCAGCAGGTCTCAGGAATTATCTCAGCAGTCATCTTTCTGCATACATGTTCTTATCGCAGGTACTTCGTTTCAGAAAACTTGCTCTCTTAGGGTGAGAAGGGAATGATAGTTTAGGAATGTGTGCATTTACACTTTCTCGCTCCCTGCACATTCAGCTGGCAAGAGAGGGAAAACATTTGTATTGTTAAAAATGAAAAATCTTTTAAAAAGGCAAATCTATTTTAGAGGAAAATCATAAAAAAAAATAAGGATATTTATTACATGTCTTAAATTGTTTAAATAGAAGAGTATGCATGGTTAAAATTAATATCAGTAAAATAAGTAGACATGGCAACGCTGCGTATATGTTCTAATTAAGGAATTCAAGATTTGCAGCGAACATATCTACACACAAACTTCAGGACGAGGAGGTGGATTCAAATTATAAATCCTCCGTACCCCCCCCCCCATCCCCTCAGGACTGGAACAGATAGAAAGATACGGTTTGTTTTCAAATACGCGGGCAGTCGTCAATGGGTGACAGCACTGTATGGCACACAGAACTCTAGCGGCAGCGGCGAGAGTGAGGACGTTTTTGATACTTCAAAATGACCACGTTTTCTCCACTTGCGTGGTTCGACACCGATAGAAATTCATCGCCAGTTGAGTGAGACATGCGGTGGATGCGTTTAATGTGCGTTCATGGGTGCGACAGTCAAGGAAGGCAGATCGTCGTGTGACAACAAACTAAGGCAATCTCTGCCTCACACAAGCCGATCTGACGACATGATCGAGCGGGTGTAGAAAGTTGTTTTGGAAGATCGCCGAGTGAATGTGAAGCACATCGCCTCCAGATCTGTGCGCACAATCCTGCATGAAGACCTGAAAATGCGAAAAGCGTCCTCCAGGAGAATGCCACGAATGCTGACGGACGACCACAAGGCTGCGCGCTTAGCATGTTGTCAGGCAATGTTGACGCGTGATGACAACATGGATAGGAAGTTCTTTTCCTCGATTGTGATAATGGATGCCGTTTTTCAATCCTGAAACGAAGCGCCAGTCTGCTCATTGAAAGCACTCAGATTCACTCAGACTTTCCAGTGGTCGAAACAAACTCTTACAGAAGCGTTTGCATCGGGCCAAGGAATCATGGCGTCGACGTTGTGAAAATTGTGTTACGGATGCAGGAACAATGCGTCGAAAAGTAACATTATTTTCATAGTTTTCATGTGATTAGTTAGTGAGAAAAAAAAAATCGGAGCTGTTATAACTTGAATGCACCTCGTATTACAACAGAAGTGTTCCGCAATGAACTCAGGAGCAATTAGTTATAATGACATCTTAACGGCGAACCTAGTCAAACTTGGTCTGTCCTAATGATCTAAAAATTGCATGTCAAATCACAAAGCATGAGATGTCACGGTTTACTAGTGTGTGACCATATTCTGATAAGACACAAGATGACATTATCACAGTCATCCGGTTTCTAAATTCCTTAAATAAATAAATTATGAAAACACAAAATTTTAAAGTAAATATGTCTAGTGAAAAAATGGAATACGTCTCTAAACTATATAAACATCAAAAACATTTTAAAATACAAATTATTAAAAGTTTAACACATTAAACAAATTGTATTCCAAACATTTCATAACTATAGTTATGAGTCTTCTGTTCGAAGTCGCTCATATCAGGAACTGAAAAGTGGTGGGGGTCGTCAGTTCATCACACGGGGAGGATGCTGAGTTATTGTAACGGTTAAGAGGTAAGCATATCTTACCTGCAGCTAACCGTTTGGTTATCTTAATGAGATTTGTGGAGATACCTGCGCAACCTTTTCAAAGCGGCCACGAAGAAAAAAATGAAAGTACAAGTTAAATCTACTGCAGAACCTGCATGAACATTAATAACTGAAAGAGAAACTATGAACATGCACTTTCTTAAACAAAATTATTCGTATCTCCAATTGGTGTGTACTTTTGTTTTGAGTGTATAGAATGTTCCAGAACTAAATTATGGAATTCGTTATACGTAAAACTGAAGTTACATTTTGTGTTTAGTTTCAATTTTTAATTGAGATTTCTCAGCAGTTTACATATTATCCATTACTGAGACAGCTCTCAGTGGGTACGTGGAAGGCGGGAATTGAATGCTGCAACATCAAGAACGTGTGAGAAGGAAATACATTTTTCTTGAAAATATTTTAACAATAAAACCCTATCTTAAATCTACTCTCGTTTTAGCAAGTGTTTCAGTGCGTCTTTTCAGTAATAATGACATGTTCGTACATTGAAAATGTCGTCCCTTCCAAGAGGTTTGTGTAGTGATATATTTTTAATTTATTTACATTGAACATCTGACATGTTCACCAGAAAGCTTGAGTTGAATAATTTAAGTGAGGTTGTCTTTTTAGCGAGAACATTAATACATTAGTTTTGTAGTCTATTGATTATTTATCCTTTAATTTATTTTCGTTCTTTTGTTTATCTGAAGATTCTTCTAATATTGCTAAAAGCGGGCATGTTTATAGTGGGGTGAGCAAAGTTCTAGTTGATTGGCTGCTGATATTTCCGTCAAGTTTCTGCTTAAACGTCGCGCCGCTTGTCGAGGAAACTATGAATGCCGTTGCGCAATGTACTAAATTGAATTTGCTCACCCGATATATTCAGTTTTATGTATCAATACCGACTGTCAAAATAAGTTTAATTTTTTTATTAATAATAGTAATTAAACATTGATCCATTTGCTGTCAATAATTTCAGTTCTAAGTCCAAACTGTAACAAAATATTTGTAGGCAACATGCTGCAGTGGTTTTATGGAATGAAATGTTTTCTTTCATTTTACAGGTGAGTAAACTGACCATGGTTACAACCCACTAATATTTGGTAAGTAAAAGCAGTACAGCCCCTACAAGCTTATGACTTTATCCGTAAGGCTGCAGATTTTAAAACTTAAGATCCGACGATGTGTAATGTTAATGGTTAGCCTTAGAATGCGGTGCTTTGATTTTTGTTTTATTTGTATCATCTGTTGTTTATTGTAAACATTCGTAATCTTTATTAAGAAAGTATTGATAATATTTTGATATGAACAAAATGCTGATTTGAACAGCATTATAACGAAAATGTTACGTCATGTACTGTGGGAGACAAATGGAAAAGTCATTAAAATACAAGAGTTTTTTTAATTAGTTTTTTACATGAGTACTTACAGAAATGTTAGTGCTTAATTTTGCCATAAAGCCACGTTTGCTCCTTCTGTCCACAAGCTTGCTGACATCCTCAAGGAAGGAAACCTTCTGGTGTGACCTTTGGTCTGGTCTTTCCGCCCTTTCCATTATCTCGTCACTTGCAAACGTCTGATCCCTCAAATGTTCTTTCAAAGCCCCCCCTCCCCCCAAAAGTGGATGCATTGCATCACTCACAGTCTTCAAATACATGCTGGAAACCAATTTTTGACAGGTCCTTTAGAATTGCCTCCGTAGCCTTCACTACTGCTTCTGATGATGGAAAATGCCTCCTTGACGTTGCTTTTTCAATTTGGAGAAAAGGAAAAAATCTGGACCATAAGAAGGATGAGGGAAGTACTTTACATGGGTTTTTGTGAAATATTTAGCAACAACATTTGCGATGTGCGGCCGATAATTATATAGATGCAGCATCCAACTTGTATCCCGGAAATGTGGTCTTTTGTGTGTGATATTGCCTTATAGAGTTATCAGGACATATCTGCAGTATTATAGTTGTGTGTGTAGTTTCATAAGCAATGATTACCTTTGAAATAAACTTCGCATCTTACTGTAACATCGTCTTCAACAATTGCAAAGGTCCTTTTGTTCACGTTTTGAAACTCACCGTGCACAAATATGCCTCACGTGCAAGTTTTAATTTACAACTTGTGAATGGCATCCAGTGAAATTTTCAGACTTTCTGAAAAGTTGTTAAATTACTCAAAGTTCTCATAATTGTAGAACAAATTGGAGTGCCGGATCACCTTCCTTTGAAAGTGATTGGCTTCCCATATTCGAGTTGTGCTGTAGGGAAGAACATGAGTCTTTTGTAACATTGAATAGGCCTCAGCTGAAGATTTGTGGAGACGAAAGCAGAATTTCAGAGCAGCATATTGTTCGTCATGTGTCACGTCCATTTTGCTGTAGGCAGAACTGAACATGTTTCAACTTGCTCACTTGCACACCCCTTATAGGGAGGAACCGACAATAATGAAGCTAGTACAACGCATAAAGCTAACAAAATAATGTACATTTATATTTTAACGCGAGAAGTTATTCCTGTAAAAAAATATGAGTATCTTAATGGACAACCCTCGAGCATATAGATTTTTTTCATATAATTTCCTGTTCAATTTAATGAACAAATTATTTGCGGGAAAAAGCTATTGTTGGTTTAAATTTAACGTAATAATTTTATAAACAAGCTTAAATAATAATGCAGTCAACAGAGACAAGTTTATTATATCGGAGTTTTTTGTAACCGTTTGTGATTAGTGTTGCATTTCCTTTGTGGTGAGCACAAGCCATTAAAAGTGCATTAGTTCTGAAGGGAGGTGTATATGGTCATGGGTGGTCTAAGAAATGTTGCTGTTCCATATCATCGCATAACGTTGTCATTACACTTTACAGTGGAATTATATCCTTGATTCTGTTTTTTGTATCAGTGCAGTGCAGTAGTTAGAAACAAACATATCATGGATTAGATGTACGTGCTATGTCTGAACGGTCTGCGCGCACGGTTCGTCAGAGAAGCGACACCTAGCTGGACTGCGTGTAAACCCGACAGTGAGAGAGATAGTGTCACAGCGCAATTGAGCAGAATAATGAACGTCGTGTCCCATTCCTCGTGAAGTCAATCGCCGATCTTGTCCCAGGATTTCACGATCATGCCTGGGGTTTCTGCTTTTCGAAGGCTCATCTTCAATTTCCCTCCTCTAAAGCGTTTGAGCCGCTCACTTGTTTACAAGAGACTTGTTTACAATTTTAGTAGTTAGGGTTATTTAAGGCGGATAATTTCCATGTGCATGTATCCCAGTTAGCTCATTGGGTTAGAGTGTCGTGCTAATAATGCGAAGGTCGTAGGTTCGATTCTCCATGGGTAAACGTTTGTTTTTTCCTGACTTATCTCTCTCTCTCTCTCTCTCTCTCTCTCTCTCTCTCTCTTCTAATCTTCATAATTTGTCCACACTATTCTTAATACAATAAATATTACTTTTTCATAGGTTAGGTTAGGTTAGGTCTCTTCCGTTCGAGCGAAGTTCGAGCCTTTCTCCGCTGCCGTTCGGGACTTCACCGCAGCAAGCCGCAGTAGTCCACTCTAGGTGGGGCTTCTCCCCAACCCTCTGAAGAACCATGCGCGCACACAAGCCATTTTGCCGTTCAATATGGCACCATTCACCGAAAATTTCAGATATACTTAGTATATAATAGAGTTTTGTTTAAAGAATTGCATTCACATCATTTTTAGTCTGTGTCCAACAAGTGTCTGGTTAAAAACTTAGCCCAGTCACTTGAGCCCTCTCTGAATACTAACCTCGTTCCCTTTCAGGGCCCGAATGATGATCTGAAAATGCCTTAAAAATGACTTTAAAAACGACCAAAAATTTCCTAAAATTTTGTTAAGTTCCTTAAAAGCAATGTAGTTTAGCCTGTATCATCATTTTACGATGGTTGCTTTTTTAGGTTTTTACAAAAACTAATTGGAAAAAAATTGGAATAAGCTTTTTTATTGCTTTGCAAATATTCGGCTTTAACATTAATACATTTGTGTCATACGTTCTCGAAACATTTTTTCCACGCTAAAGATGGTATCTCAAAAACGTGCTTTTTAAAGGTTTCACCACCCTCTTAAGGCCATGAAAATCGCTGTCCACCAATGCTTTGTTTGACATTCAGGAACAAAAAGAAGTGTTAGCGATAAGTCAGGTGAATACGGCAATGAGATAGTTCGATTTTTGTCTCCTTCAAATAATTAAGTGTTTGACACACTGTGTCAGAGCTGGCATTGACATGATGATGAATGATGCGACATTTCGATTGTTTTCCCTGATTTCGTCGATGACTTCTGGCAAACAAATAGTTGTATACCATTCAGCATTAACTGTTCTTCGCTCTTGTAATGATTGCGACATGTCCAGTACAACCAAAGAAACAAACGATGCTTTTATTGGAACGTGAACGAACAACTTTTGTGGGATTCGGTTCATCTTGGAACACCCAAACAGCGGATTGTTGCTCAGTTTCCGGTTCATACGAATATATCCAAGTTTCGTCATCTGTTACGAAGTTTGTAGATTTTGCAGCTCGGAATTTTTTGAGCATTTTTTTTTATCAAATTATGTGGAACCCATCGAGAAGAGGTCTTTATCACAGGTAAATGTTCATGCAAAATCGAATGTACTGCAGTCTTCAATATACTTAACGATACTTCTTTCTCAATGTAAGTCACATGCCGATCTTCTTCAATGATATTGCGCACAACGTCGATGTGTTTTGGAATAACAACCGATTTTGGTTGACCTTCACGAAATTCTTCACTGACGGACGCACGTACACGACGAAAAAAAAATTACCGCCACGGGTGGCCGAGGTCGTTAAGGCACGGACTCGTGAGCGGGAGGTCTGCGGTTCGAATCCCGCCAGGACCGTCCTCCCTGACTGGGGTTTTTTCCAGGTTTTCCTCAGTCTTCATAACTGGCAAATGCCGGGGAGGTACCTAAACTTAGGCCTGGAACGCTTCCTTCCCTAAAAAAAAAAATATCCTTTCCCAGTTTATCATTTCATTTCATGTATCATCAGTGTCCACCGCCTGTGGTGCCTCAGTAGTAAAAACGGGCGTTAAACACTACTCAAAAAAAAAAAAACGACGAAAAACTGCAAACAAATTGTATACATTCTTTTCTGATGCTGCTTCATTACCAAAATTTGAATGAAGCCATTCTTGCCTTTCTGTTCAGTTAAGCCTTTACTAAAATCGTAAAAAATCATCCAATGAAAATCATCAGGTGAAATTTTAATTTTTTCCCAAAATTGCTCTGTTTAAATGCTGACTGTAATGAAACTACGCGGTCAATTTCTAACCTGCAACTGTTTTCACAAAACAAATGTCAATTGGTGCAAAATGAATGCATCTTAATAACGCCACTTAGTGGCCGTTTGTAACAACTTGGTAAACCTGCTGAAGTGTGTGGTACTAAAATTTTAAAAACACATCTTTACATTCTTTTGCAGTAAAAAAGGACCGCCACGGTGGTGGGGTTCGAATCCCGCCAGGACGGTCCTCCCTTACTGAGCTTTTTTCCTGGTTTCCTCAGTCATAAATGGCCAATGCCGGGGAGGTACCCTAAAATTACGCCTGGGATGTTTCTTTCCTTTAAAAAAAATCCTTTCCTAATGTATCATTTCTTCGCATGTATCACCAGTGTCCACCGCCTGTGGTGCCTCAGTGGTAAAAACGGTCGTTAAACACTACTAAAAAAAAGTAAAAAAAGTGGGAACTAACAAGCTACATTGTTAAAATGTAGCCACTCACCACCACACTCAATAACTTTCTTATCCTCAAAATCCGGTTATCAATGCACCCCTGCCACTCATTTTCCTCAAGAGTGAAAAGCTAATTTTCATATGGAGCCTCAGCATCTTCAGGGCTGGAAAATTGCTCTCCACGCATGCGACTTTTATTCTAAGGAAGAGAAAATAAGCGTGTAGCCAGGTCAGGACTGTAGGGAGGATGAGTCATGATGATTCTGGCATCTGTGAACTCCAAGCACTAGGTGGTGATATTAGCCTGTTGAGCGGAAGCATTAACTCCCCAATATTGACCTTGGACTGCTCTCTCGGAGCTTGTCGAAAACTTTGGGCAGGCAGGCTGGTTTACCACCGAGCAATAATTGTCTTTTGCCCCTTCAGAAGAATTGTATCCACATGGGTCAATTTGAAGAAATGTAGGCACCATTTTCTTTCTAACACTTCGACCCCTCTTCACTTTCGTTGGTGGATCTCTTTGGAAAGATCACCCATTGTCTTTTGGTATCAGGGTCAAATTGCTAAATATGTTTCATCACCGAGATTACTGCCTCTACCAAATTGTGGGGCAACCAACTGGAGAAAACCTTCCTGATACGAAAATGATCCTGCAGGATTTTTTTATACTGCTGGCGATCCAATCTGGAAGACTGCCCCGATATTCTTAACTGTTACTCTATTGTTTTCGTCTATTTTTCCACCGCGTTAAAGTTTTTCATAGTCGCTGCTGTTGGCGGACGCCCACTCATTTTGCAGTGAAGTTCGGCACCTTTTAAATTCCGCAAACCAGCGGAAAACTGTTGCCCTGATTAGAGCAAGGTCTCCAAATGCCTGTTGCAAGCGCTCAAAGCTTTGGAGCTCATTTAAACTCTTCTCTTGAAATCGTAATCATGGCACGAAATTTTTTTCTCTTTCCAGCTCCATCGTAACCACTGTCTACCTGTGCACTGAGGGATTATTTATTCTCACACTCGAATACGGGAGTGGCGAGGCCGCTACCGTTTTACTAGTAAGGGATATGGCTACCATATGCCACATTCCTTTTGAGTGAATCAACACACACTTTTGATAATGGATAAAGCCGAAGATTAATACAGTTGACCGGTCCACGTCACGGGCAGCAGATGGTTGACTAGGACGCATAATGCTTCTTGCATAATACAATTTATTTTTCACAGTACAGAGAAAATTACATTAAATATGTATGTTTTTCTCCTAGCAATAATCTAAACTGGAAGCATTAAGCAGCATTTAAAGATCTAAAAATCTTAGACGCTGGGATTGCTTCGGTTACTATAT
Source organism: Metallyticus violacea (assembly GCA_030762175.1). Classification (NCBI taxonomy): domain Eukaryota; kingdom Metazoa; phylum Arthropoda; class Insecta; order Mantodea; family Metallyticidae; genus Metallyticus; species Metallyticus violacea. The sequence continues at coordinate 101,682,385 of CM060843.1, read as the reverse complement.
TAATTCTTGTTCTTATATTATGCATGTTTCTTGTACTTTTTGTGGCTGGTGGCTTGTTGCCGTTGTGGGCGGCGAAGTCGTAAGATGCCTTATTGGGTGATCCATTCGAGGGTGGAACGCCTAGAGAAACGTTTGAAATGTCATCCCGCTACTGCATATTTAGTCACGGTGGCATGCCCCTCTACAGTTCCCATGGCTTCCCTGCTCAAGGTAATTACACTGGCTGGAGGGTTTGGGATATTTTATTCCCTCGGTTTGTTCTGAACGGGTAATAATTGTAATGAAAATTGCCAATCATGTCTTTAAATAAATAAATAAAAAAGCAAAGTAACACATGACATATTTTTCATTTGCTCAAGGTTTCGCGATAGGAATACTGCCATTATAATCATACTGTGATAGCTATCAAAAGCATTCATAGTGGGCTGTTTGTTAGTGCTAGAAATATAGAAGCTAAAGCAATACTATTTCTACTCTAGCCTACCTAATGTTATGTTTATTCTTTTTTATTATGCGTTCAGTGCGTTTTCAAATATTTCCAACCTCCGAACTCCTTACAGTAATACTAGCCATGCTACTTGCTGAGCTTCGCCTAAATCAATGCACCATGTGAACTGGTGGCTTTGCTTTGACATCTTCCGAAATTTTCATGAAAAGTTTGACAACTACATTACAATACAAAAACAGTTTCTTGAATTGGTTGCTTTTTTTATGCAAGGCAACACACTTCTCGTACAACACCACATACTTTAACATTATGAAAGTAAAGTACTTGTAATAGTTGTATCACGAATATGTACGAATAAAATAGATCTTCAGCCTTAATATCATTAATGCATAAAGCATGTACAGGGCTTCCAGAATATGTCCTTACCGCTCGCACGGGTTTTGCGTCTCGGAAGATGGACATGCCACAGCCGACCGTGCCTACACGCCCACTTCGCTTCTTCAAACTGTGTATAAAATCTTACCTTACCAAATGTTGTACATGTAGTCCTCCCTCAGCTAAGTATGTACCGGATAAACAATTTCGATTGACACGATTTAGTTCGCCCACTATAATGTTTCTGATTTTATTTAGTAAGCTTTCCTTGAGTTCTTCCAGTGATGGGGATTAGTTTGTACACTTTTTCCTTCAGGCTACCCCACAAGTAAAAATCACAGACTGTTAGATCTGCGGAGCGAAAGGACCCTAACCGATCACTAATCACTCTTTCTACACATACTTAGGCCATTTTACCACGAACTGCTTCGCTGAATGAGCAGTGGCGGAATATTGCTGAAACCACTGACGTGATTTTTATTCTTCCGCCACCTAACTGAAAATTGGTTCTAAATGTCATTTTAATACCTCTCTCCATTTATTGTTTGCTCGAAGAAAAAAAAAATACCAGACGGATTATGCTTCTTGCGATAATCGTATACTAAACGCGAATTTTCCTATCATAAAGAGAGTTTTCATGTGTAAAATTTTGATTTCAGAACCCAATAGCAAGTGTTGTGAGTGTTCATAGACTATTTTGATGGAGCCTCGCCTCATCTGAAAATAATTAAGCTGTGAGTCGATTAACCCTTCAGTCACTGAAAGAATCCACTCACAATAACAATAAAGAGGAAAGGAGAGGACTGCTTGACTCAAATCAGGTGTTGGAAATTGAGAGGATTCAAAAATATTCCCCATCTGTAAGGAAAATGGAGAAGCAATCCATGTATTGTTTTAATGTTCAGTAATGAATGAATGGAGAAAGAAGAGTATTAAGAAAAAATGGCTTAGAATATGAAAAGTAGTAAAATATAGGAAACATTTTGAGGATGATTAGATTAGGAAATTAAATATGTTTTGTATGTGCTCTTTTGCTTTTTGGTTTAATTAATTTGTTAAATGTGCTATGACATACTGAGCAGAACCAAAATCTGTAAACACCCAAATCCTTGTAGTCTACTTAATACTGTATAAAGCATTACACATTACACTTATATGCTACGGGATCACCTTGTCGTGGACAATGGTAAGGTGTGAGTTTTAACAATTTTGTTGCTGTATGTGCTGAAGACACTGAAACCCCTGATTTTGTTAGCAAACGTTCATGATTTGTGCCAATTTCATCTAATTAAAACTATACGTGTGCTGTACAGTTTCTTGTTTTGCACTAAACCAGTAGTATGCAATGTATTAAAAAACTCGTGAATAGCAGTTCTGGAAGTTGTCAATTGCCCATTGGTCTTCCGAATAAATTCCTCAAGAACGCAACAAGCTGGTTCTTATGTATAATAACATTTACACACAAAAATACATTGCTGTAAAATCTCGCTAGCGAATATGCACAAGTGACTGCTCGGAAGTTGAAGGAGAGGCCGTGATTGGGGAGGGATGCCATGTGAGCGGTAAGAATATATTCTGAAAACGCAGTAGTTCATCACTCCTACATGCCCCTTTAAGGTATTCAGTACCCAAATTATTAATTGAATCCGGCTGTGAGTGGAAATGGTTTTGGATTTAATTTTTACTGAGACACCCGTTTTAGTCCATGCAGTTTCAGCAACAGTCAACTTAAGAAAGAAAGAAAAAAAACTTGTCTTACAAACGTTTTATCATTGCATTTTCTTGAATGTGACATATTTAGCACAGGAACAGCCTCTCCCGAGCTTTGATTTCCACTCTACGTTCAATGTCAGCAAATAAAAGCGTGAGTTTTTGAAAAAATTGGATGATCAATCCTCCATTGCTACTTTGCAACAGCCCCTGCTTGGGGAATGCTTCTTATTAGGGAACGAAACAGATGTGTGCGGTGCTGCTTTGCGGAACATGTGGGGAGGGGATGGGGAATGGATAAGATCACACGACAACACAAGAAGTTAAAATGTTTCTAAGCATAATTAAGTACTACAGCGTTAAATAGATTTGATGATAATTAGCAGTTTTATAGATGCAAGTGAGCAGAAGTTATTTCCGCAGTGTTGAAGGTTTTCAAAAGTTTCAGGTGATGTCATAAAATATCGCACACGATTTCTTTTAATATTTATCTAAATGTAGTTGGTGAATCATATTTCAGCAAACTGTTGTATTTCTTTTTCTTCCAAACAAATAACTGTGCAATTGCAGTTGAACGCTCCAGTCAGTATGAGTGTAATAGCAAATCCTGGAGAGAGCCGCCGCTGATCAGTGGTGTTGGTGCTCTGGGCGCGGTTGAACTGTTACGCCAGGCTGCCTCCGGACGGTGTGGCCCAGGAAAAGGTCAGGTCGGGCGGCCCGGAACTATGCATCACTGGCTTCGGCAACTACACGAGCAGTCACGTGACCTTTTTATACGAAATACAGTAACGCAATTGGTTACTTGCTTCAGGTCCCCAGTGCAGACAGAACCATTTTCACTCTTGTGCTCTCGGCATTGTTTTCTTTGGACATGTTTATTTCAGCGACAAATGCGCATAGTTTGTATTCATATCTAAAAGTACAGATATCTCCAGACCATTATGATGGTGTCCAATACAACATTGTTTTGAAATCATCGACATCTTGTCATTGCGCATAGGTCCCGCCTTTTCCATGGTGTAGAATTCTATAATGGCGCTCTGCAAAGCTTTCAAGAACTACCTTGAGCAGTTGAGTAAACTACTTGCGATAAAAATATTCCACTCTCACGTTAAACTTAAAAAGCGCTCTATAAATTTCATAGCATTCATATAGTAATAAAAACTTCGATTAGTTACATTCTTTAATGTTTAACATTGAAGTGATATCACTTTAAATTAATATGAGCATATAATGAATCCCACTTTAGTCAAACTATGGTGAAGCACCATTACTGTGTTTGAAATTAACTTGCTGCCGGCGTAAATTAAAACATTAGTTAGGAAACTTAATCTTGTCATTAAAAATGAGATTTTTTGGGTATGCGTTTTTACAACCGAAGAGGAACAATTTCAACATTTCCTTAAAGTATGTTAATGGGCGTCGCCGGCAAGTTAGCCAAGGCGTGAAAGGCAGTGTTAGCGGACAAGGTTTATAACAAAAGTGCGGTATTCTATAACAGTGCCTATAATTCGAAGAAAAAAAAATACCGTTTAAATCTCACGTGCACATTAATAAAGTGTGCTTAAAAGTGATCAGATTTTATCTAACATGAAATGTCTTCATATTCAAGAGTCATAAAAACAGCCATTGTGGATAAAAGAGAAAACTGTTTCGGCTTTCTTGAGATAATAGTGGAATCTCTAATCTTTCAAAGAACTTTTGATAGCAACTTGATTATTTCGTATTCACGTTTCAGCCCCAAAAGATCGCACAAACTTTTGAACTCGTTCTAGACTTGTGACCAATTACCACAAAAATAATACAACCCTTAATACTTTTTACTTTCTTTGGGGGTTAAGAAGCGAAAATATACCTCTAGGCTTGACTTGAATCTGAAGGGATGAGTCATTGTCCATTCTAAAATTCTTTCTGTCTTGGACCCAGCTTGCAAATTTATATTTGGAAAACGTTTACTTACATCAAGGGCGTCGGGAGTTAATAGAATGGTAAAGGAAAACTAAAAGTCTTTGTTTAAGACGGTAACGTTGCTCGTTCGTGAAACCGTAACATTTTACTGTCAATAAAATTATGCATTTATATGTAAATCAGTTTTAGGCCTAGCCTTTATTAAATAAGTTGGTTATTTAGTTCCTGTTTGTATTCTTTGCTTTTAAATTGTCGTCCAACTTGCTTTATAAATGCGTTACTCCTTTATATGAACATTTGACAACTATACGAGCAAGAGAAACGCTTAAGCAATATCACGAGAGAAAATGGGACTCGAACCGTGGCGTCTATACATTCACTTTACAGCCGCATTACGTCATCATCAAATTAAAAGCTCATTTGGATGTGAGTCACTAACGTCAGTCACTAAAACTGGTTGACGTCGTCTTTAGGTGAAAGCATTTTGGCGAAGTGCAAATGTTTGGTAGCTTGGGAGGCAGAAGTGCGCCAGTGTTTATGTGTAACGCAGAGCAGTTGTACGTAGCGGGTTGCGAGAATCTTTCAACAAAGCAAGACGGAAACACAATTTTGCATATTGTTCTTTTTGTAATTCAGTGTTGTAACATTTTCCTTCATAGGATTTAGAAATCTACAGCTAAGATCTTAGTGAAGGCGAGAGAACATTCTCGTCACAACATATTCGTCAGTTTTTACTGTACGCCTGCATTGTCAATGAAATACTTCTTAATAGGAGTGTATAAAAATTAACTCAAGGTTTAAAATAGTTTTGTATTTGAAGCATCTATATGCCAGTATTATTTTACCATCTCCAGAAGCCTGTGATATGTTTTATATTTATCTCCCAATCTTTAAGTTTTCTTTGTCAAAACTCTGGATTTGTTTTAAAACCTTTTCTGTTTCTTTAATAGGATGGACCATTTTATATATATGCTATACTGACAAGTTGAGTGCTTTGTATAACATACCAACTCTGTAAATTAAAAGACTTTAAAAAGTGGCACTCTATTTTTAAACGGATTTTCTGCTCAAGTATGGAATGGTTCCGGAGCCTGTGTACAGAGATAATGCCACCGCAGTAGCACTCGGTAGGAAGGACAGTTTATAGCCAAGACAGACCATATTTACCAATTCGCAGTATGTGGGAAGGGGAAGGGAGGGCCAAAATGGCTCTATTTCTAAAATATTTCAATAGTTTTTAAGAATCTGTAATTTTATAAATAATATCAATCATATAAACGAAATATAAATTAATATGAACTATAAATTTCTCCACGGGTAAGCACAATTCTTTATAAAATACACGAACTTCTAAATAACCGGACACCTTAAAACTAGTCGACATAGTTGAGACATTATCATATTTATCATTGTCTATTTTGAGTAAGAAAACATAGTCTTACTTGGCAATAGCTATGAACGGAGAGCCGAAACATAATATCCTGCTCACACCATTCATTAAAACTCACTTCATCTAGCTTCAAAACCCGCTTCTTCTGGAGCTTTCCTTTTCATCAACTCTCTCTGTCGCACAAGATAGTATATTAAAGAAAATTGCACAAAGAAAATGCCCTTCCTAATCACAAATTTTAGTAAGAAATGTTTAATGCACACTACAGTTTCATAATTTACTTAAAATTTTGCACGATATATACTCTTTATCCACTGCTCCTTTAATTACTGGTATTTAGGAAATGTACGAGGTACGTCCAGAAAGTAAGTTCCGTTTGGTAATAAAATTAAATTGTGTGCAGATACAGAAAAATTATTTATTGCACAAAATTCTACAACTCTTAAACTACTTTTCCACATAACTGCCGAAATTTTGCAGGCATTTGTCATAGCGTGGCACAAGTTTTTGTATACCTTCTTCATAGAAGTTTGCCGCCTGTGTCTTCAACCAGTTGGAAACATTTTCTTTCAGCTCTTCGTCATTGTTGAAGTGTTGACCGCCAAGGAAAGACTTGAGATGTAAGAACAGATGAAAGTCGCTAGGAGCGAGGTCAGGGCTGTACGAAGGATGGTCAAACACGTCCCAGCCAAATCCCTGTAGGAGGTTTTTCGTCACATTTGCAGTGTGTGGTTGTGCGTTGTCGTGAAGAAAAACAACACCTTTTGACAGCAATCCTCGGCGCTTATTCTGTATTGCGCGGCGCAATTTCCTAAGTGTCTCGCAATAAACATCTGCTTTGATTGTTTGACTACGCGGTAAGAAATCAATGAGTAAGATGCCTTTCCAGTCCCAGAACACTGTGCACATCATTTTTCGAGGTGTCAAGATTTGTTTCGGCTTAACCTTTGCTGGGGACGAAGTGTGCCTCCATTCCATTGATTGCCGCTTACTTTCAGGGGTGTCGTAAGAAACCCAAGTTTCATCTCCTGTGACTATCTGTGTCAGAAATTCTTCGCCGCCTTCATCATAACGGGTCAAAAACTGAAGTGCACTACCCATCCGTTTTGTTTTGTGTTGCTCAGTAAGAATCTTTGGTACCCAACGTGAGCAAAGTTTACGAAATTTCAGTTTTTCGGTAACAATTTCATGAATAGTGATCGTGAGATTTGGGAAAATTCCATAGCGAGAGCACTAAATGTAAACGTGCGGTTTTGCTGGATCTTGTCATCAATCGGTGAACCAGTTCTTCTGTAACCAAAGATGGACGCCCACTTCGTTCTTCGTCGCGCACTTCACTACGTCCTTCATTGAACTGTCGGACCCATCTTCTCACCATTGAATCACTCATCGCATTTTGTCCGTAAACTTCGCAAATTTGCCGATAAATTTCAATTGGTTTCACTTTCCTAGCATTCAGAAAACGAATCACAGATCTGATTTCACAAGCGGCGGGATTTTCAATCAACACCGACATTGTAAACAAGCACAACAAAGCGTACGTGGCTGACAGCGATCTCAAAATGGCGCACGTTTCTTCTCCTTGATACAGAGCGTCTACCGTGCATGTGCGGAACTGCGATCGCAGCGCTGCAGCGGAGATAAATTGAAACGGAACTTACTTTCTGGACGTACCTCGTAAATGTAAATGCACTGCCACAATTAAGACATACAAGAGCAGCCCATGTTGTACTAAACATTTTCTATTACACAAGTTTCTGTAATCAAAATTAACTTAATAAAAAACTAACACGCTACGGCTGATTTACTTCCAACGATACATCACTGTAATAAACCTGGTAATTGCAATAAACCAAATAAACATCCCATGTATCAAGAGCAGTAACATGAACGATTCAGTACGAGTGTACCTGTCTCTGCATAACCTCACTTGCAATCAAGTCAAAACATGTTATAATTTCAGATTCACTAAAATTCTAATCATTTCCATCCCTACCCCGCTTCATAGATCTTTTATTTCTTTGTTATCCCACACCGACACATACTATGATCGATTAGATAAATTAGCTGGTAAAATGTCCTCCCTAACCACAAAATTTGGTACGACAGGTTTAATACACAGTACAGTTTCATCACTAAGTTCAAAATTTGCAGAATGTATAATCTTTATCTACTCATTTAATTACTGATATTATACCGTGTGTATCATACCGTGCACTTCCATAGTAAAAACCTGCAAGAGCAATCCCATGTGGTACTAAACAAGTTCCTGGTGTGATTTCACTAATTAAATATTAACTTAATAAAAAAACAAAAGAAGTAACACGCCACTGTTGATTTACTTCCAACTATAAACCAATGTAATAAACTAGATAACTGCAATTCAATAAAGTGATGATATTAACGCATGGACCACACATTTCACCATTTTGTCTAATATCGATACCTACATTGGAGTCTGTAAATATAGTGGGTCTTGCTATAGCGATCCCTTTTCGATGCATCTGTTTGAGAGGACAGTATCACTTCTTCAAATTCACAAGAATGTTAAAATATCTTATTTTGGAGTCAGTTGCTCTGTGACGCAATACATAGGAGTTTCGGATTTTTACGGGTTTGGTACATTTTTTGAACTTTTTTTAAATATATTATGAGAGCTTCGAACATGCAAGCGCTCCTTCTCTCTTCCTTACGATTGGCAGCTAACATAGATTCAATACGGATATTTGAATAATGTAATTTAGTATAATTGACAGAGATATCAGTTTGTCTGGTTGTTTGTTATATGCCAACCGTCCCAAATAAAAATGTCGGTACGTTCCATCACTGCAGACATGATTGCTCGGAGCGGGATGATTCCCCCAATTTCTGAATGTTGGCGATGCCCTTTGTTTGTAACTCAAACTTCATTTTGAAAGCTAGCAGAAGAAGATAGTAATATAACAAAATTTATTTTTCCAGATACATGTACACGTAGTCTGTTGCATTTGTGTATAGAACGTGATTAGGAAAGAATACTTTAATACTCTTACCTGTTTACGTCGCATTGTGTCTAATTTTCCTTGTGCTCAGTAATGTAATTCTTAGGTTAAAAGAGAAAAATAACGGAGCAAATACAAAGTAAGAAGTGAAAACAAGGACGAAGGCTTAAAATAGAAATAGAAGTACTGAAAGCTGAGATACAAATTGCTACTATCTTTTGCCTCTTTTTAGTTATCCGTTACTCTCTAACCTGTCATGAGGAAGAGACGGTTATTCAAAATATCCCACCTTTTGTTAATTGTGAAAGTAGTAATGTAAATTTAAAAGTTCGTATCTTAAAATATAATAATTATAGAGCGTTAAGGTTTAGTGTTGGTGTTTTTAACTTCTATTATGAGGAAATGTGATGTTTAAATTATGTATTTGACTGAACTCTTATTTTGCATGATGTTTGTTCAGCATCTAGGCGCGTGTTAGCAGCAACACTTTGTTCATTAAGATGACAGTAAACACGACTCGCTTAAGTTAAATGAATTGCTCACGTGTATTTCGTTCTGAAGTTAAAACGCACACAGGCTGTAGTTGTTCACTGCAGTGCGTCCAACTCGCCCCAAATTCCTGAAACACGTTCTAACACAAAGTAGTATCGGTTCAAGTTTGTCAATTGATCCAAAGTTAACGAAGTGAGGTCCGCACCTGTAGCGTCCCTAGTCACTCGTCATCTTACTCCGGAGCGATTGTTATGCACTTGACAAACGCCATAAATCAGTTTTGATTACATTGCAGACATTCTGCTTTTTCCGTTGTTTTCATTTTAAAAGTTTTCACTCATTTTTCTTTAAACCTCTTTCCAGATATGCACATTTGTTAGCATCCTGCCCACCTACATTTGCGCTTCCGCTTTACATATACTTGTACCTAATTTTTAAACTACCGGTACATCCAGACGAACTGGCGAGTGGGGAAAAAAAGGGGGGGGGAATATTCCAAATTAAACTGAGATAACAGTTTTGTACATCTTTTATGGTGTTGAACGTCAAATTTACTACTGAGGCACCACCACAGGGTGAACACTGATGATACATGAAATGAAATGATAAATTGGGAAATCATTTTTTTTAAGGAAGGAAACATTCCAGGCCTACGTTTAGGGTACCTCCCCGGCATTTGTCATTTATGAGGACTGAGGAAAACCTGAAAAAAAACCCAGTCAGGGAGGACAATCCTGTAGGAATTCGAACCTCAGCTCACGAATCCGCATCTTAACGACCCGTGGCAGTTTATTGATTAGTTTGTAAAGGAAAATACACCTCAAACTGCTTCATTGATGCTTCTGCTTGCCAAAAGAAGGATAATGTTCCAGAAACATTTTGCACTCAAGATTGTTCTGATGCTCTTGACAGTCGCGTATGAGAAACTTGCAGTCAACATAGCGAAGAGCACTCGCACAAGTCATGTTATGTTGACATTCTGCTTGAAACACATCAGAATAAAAACTGTCATAATTATCATTGCCAACAATCATTTTAATGGTTCATTTATAATTATATATATCCTCTTAATAATTTTTTATTTTGAATAAAAAGGCAACATTCCACCGTGTTTAGCTATCAGTAACTAATTACAAATAAATATTATGCTTCGAAATTTTATAAGTGAGTAGTATTTAATTATATCTACGGTTGCTCACCAGTAACTTTCTCGATAAAACTTACAGCTTTAATGGTGTGTTAATCCTTTAGTTAATTTTAATGTTTTTCGTAAAATCGCCGCCAGTCTTTATACAAAATTTTTCTTGATATACAAACACTCGCCTTATGCATGAAGCTGTCGTTTTTTAACCAATTTAAATTGCTCCTCTTTAATTACTTACTATTAGGAAAAGTCGTGAATTTTATTTTGGAACACAAAATGAACGTTAAATGGGGGTTACAGCGATCGAGAGTATGCGCTTGCGCAATAGCTCGTAAAATATGTGCAATTGTCTGTAGAACAATAAAGTAGTTTCCCCTTCTTTTTAACAAGGAGTAAAGCTTTTTCAATGTACAGCAGAAGGTTAACTGAGTACGGGAACAGTTGTTTGCGTTTCAATTGAGACAGTGAAAAAATATATCGAGTCAGTCACTGTTGTTAATTTGTAGTAGTTTTAAACATTACTGACATTATAAAGCGTGTCGAGATGGGTCCCAAGGCAGCATGCGTGGTAGACAAAGCAATATGATTTATCCCTTTACGAAGAAACCTACTATGAAATACTATTAATAATAAACTCTACAATGAATTTAAATTATTAATAAAAATCCAGAAGAACATAATCCGTGAGCAATTATTAAAACAAAAGCATTTGGCTCCTCAAACTTTCTGTATCAAGCGGATCCTATGATTTAGAGAGAATCGATGCACTGGGGGCGCCCGCCGTCTTCAGTTAAGAAAAGGGTATGCATCGGCTGGGAAAATTGATTATGCTTACTATATTGGTGCAATTGCAGAAAAAAATGTCATGCTGGAGAATAAGTGGAAACCCTTAATACGAACAAAATGCCTCGGACTTCTTTGCTGCTTCACTCACTGCAAAATCCACCATACAGCTCGAACTCGACTCATCGTGTGAAGTTGGTTATTGGTTTTTTCTCAAGACATCTATCAAGTAGAATGATTGTATATTCAAAATAAGGGAAACTATTTTTATAAGTATCTTGTAAAATAGTTATTATAAAATTTCTTATTTAACAAAAATTTTACGTAATAGCGACTTGGGTTATCCATCATGCTATTCTTTTGAAAGAAAGCACATCTGATGCAGAGAAATCGTTCAATATTTTAACGTTTAAGGTTGTGTAGACATGCCTGAATTTAAAGGATAATTTTATTCGTAAAGTTAATATGTTACTCAGAATTACCGAAAAATCAGCTTTAAATCATAAAAAACCCGCATTGCAAACAATGAATCTGAATTGGAATACCGAACTCAATACCGACTTTCCGCTTTCAAATTAAACCAACTACCAATAAGCACGGTGTATTGGGTTTTAATTAAATTCTACCCACATTGTGTAAGTTCAGGGCAACACGGAAATGTTAACACAATAGCGCAGATGTTACGGCGCCTGTGAGAAACAATACTAAGGGATTGTATGTTAATAACAAACTGGAAACAACAGTTCGTTTGCGCAATGATCTGCAACGCAAATGTACATGGTAGCATTTTCTGTTTTGTGATGCACCTACAGCGTAATAAAACAATGAATGACTGGCTAAAATGAGCCTGGAGGCTTTGTCTTCCAAGTGTAGTACTTGCATAATAATTAATATTAAAACTCTTAACATTTTATACAGTTTACTACAGGGATGTAATTAAAAGACTGTATTGTAAATCTTTTGTCGGCTTAGTTTGCAGTGTCGGGACACTTAAAGCGGGCGGTATTCCATTTTACAAATTAAACTTTAAATTAAAAATAAACGACAAATTCTATATTAAACATTTCTAGAGATCATGAAATTAATTGTGTTTACCTTAGTATGAACACAATGCCTTGTACAAATCTTGGGAACAGTTCTTATCTAATGAAGGACCTTTAGAAGTTGCTTCTCATTTAGAGTGAATTAAGCCAGTTATGTCCTATCCAGGGCTAGGGCCTCCGCAAGCGTGGGGCTCATTGGTTTCTCATATGGTGAGGTGACTATCTCATACATCTTGCACTCGCCGCGTGCGTGACTATTTTCCTCAAAAGTTCAAAGTCCTTTATTTCCACAGAGATGCAGTCTCACACAGCTACAGAAACACGTCCAGTATTGTACGTATTGAGGTTGGAACAACAGAACTAAATGTCCTCAGTCTATACAGATCCTGGGAGGTTTTAGAGGCTTTCTCATCTGAAAACATTACATTTTTCCCTAGATGTTCTCTAGGTAATGCTCAACGCGATCTACTCTGCGAAATTCTGTTAACTTCGTGGTGGTAAAGGAGTATCGGCTGATTTCCTAAGTGGGGAATTCTGTTCCACGTAACTGATAGTGTAACGAGCGCCCAATGCTGAATGCTTATTGTCTTGAGGTACCTCCTTCTGAAGAGGTAATATATAAATGTCCGACCTTGGTTTTACTTTGAAAAATTCTCCTTGATATATATATATATTAGTCCCATGCCAGTTCATTGTTCTCATGAACATGTGAACACTACCCTTGACATGACAGTATTATAGCGAATTTTTTAGCCTGGGACGGTCATTGGGTGCCGCTGCGCTGTCCTATTGGAAATGATAATAAAGGCTATTTGATTATGATGCATCAAGGTGATGAATGAAATGAATTAATGATAGCGTAAATGAGCAAGGAGTCCTTGGCGCCTTAAAGACTATGTGACACTTTCCTTCTCAGGGTAAGAAAAAGCTTCTAAATAAACCTTACCCAGACAGGTTAACCGAACCTAGGAGCTCCGAATTAGTAGAAAACGCTACCGGGGCGGTCTGGCATATATAAGCATGACGAAAGCTCGATAACTGTGCTAGAATGTTCCCACCACATTGAAGAAAGGAAATTTGTTGTTAACATTATGAGGTAAAAACTCAAACTTTCGTTTGGGTACGCCTTGGATTGATAATCGTTATTTCACACCATTCTCCCTCCCACCTGTATGGAATGTATATCCAACTTTATATATTAAAATACTTAGTAGGAAGAATTGCATCGAACAAAATTTTGCTAGGTATCTGTACCAGAAGGTTAGCGATAAAATAAGTCTAAACAGCCCATGACCGATCCAGGAAAACATATAAAAATCTTTTGCATTACACGAAATTGATAAACGCCAAATGTATACATCATGAAATTGCGTAAAAACAAACGGGCAAACATGTATATTTTGTATTTTATGAACAATTTTATGACAGCGTTTTTAAATTCTTCATTTTCAAATAGTTTAGCCCTACCCAATTTGTGCGCCTAAGTAAAAAATAATGTACTAGAAGTTATTAACATCCAAGTTTATCTTTTGAAATGTGTGAATATTTTTAAATGTAACAAAATTGCAAAAGGAACGAACGAAATGAAAAGAAGTTATTTTTTGACAAAAATTTTAAAAGTTAAAATCAGTTTTTAAAAATTAAATTTGTAGGTGCAGTAAATGCAGGGAATAAGTTATTACCGTAAACATTATTCTAGGTTAGAAGTTACGATTGTGTTTTTCATATGTTGAACAACTAATTAATAAAAAAAAATTGTGTGGGAAGTGTGAAGAAGAAAGGAAAAAATTAAAGAATGAGAAAGCAAGAAAAAGAAGAATAAAAAATTCATAAATAGATAGGGTTAATAAAATAAGAAGTGGAGAATAGGGAGAAATGGAGCTAAAGTATTGCCTCTTTTTAAGTTTACCATACCGCAAATTGAAAGCTTTGCAATTATTTTTTCAATTATAAAATAAATCTTTGCTCAATGTCATTCCTAAATTTGTTAGGAAATGAATTGTAATTGTTTCAGTATTCAGTTTCTTTAATGTGGCATGAAAGAAGATCTACCAAGCATGTTACGACTATAGAAATAACAACTTAAAACCGTTTCACTGCACATTTATAGCAAGAACGGAGTTCATAATATCCCTGTTTCCGCTCTGCAGGACAATTAACACGAAGCGATCAGTTCAAGGATAATGCGAGCGTAAAGCCGTATACAGTTAAACATGGTTCGTGTCTGGATCGTAGACGCCGATGTGACTCCGTGCATTGTGTGCGACGCGCAGGAAGCGGTTAAACATGTCGTAATTCAACATTAAGTGAAGAGCATCTCAAACCGAGGTTCCGTACCTTACAACAGGATAATGTCATTGTGAACTTTATGATTGCCAAAGTTCATTTAGTAATTTTATCCTCTTACATACAATGTAAAATAAAAATAAAATAACACAATGAACAGCATTAACTAAAATAACAATAACTAGATAAGCAGAAAAAGTATAAAACACTTAGAAAGTCATAGATTTAGTATGACATTGTTGTTCTTGTAAGGCTTATCTAGTTATTGTTATATGTAGAGGAGAAGGTAATAATATGGCTCCCTAGGTTTTTGACCTTGCATGCTGACATGTAGTGAATGCTACTTCAAACTATTCTTATCGTGACCGTTTGCACTTCAGATGTGCTGCTGAGCTCTCCCTGCAAGTATTGTAGACACATTGTGTGATTTTCTGTTTTACGGATTATTGAAGTTGTTGTTGATAGTTAAAGAACTGCATATTATGCCACGGTTTATTTACTACTGAGCATCCTGTGTTTCCAGAATTCTAGTACATGAGCTAATATTATTAATAATGTAACTTAAAATCCTGCATAGCTAGTAGAAAATGTATTTCTTTTAGGTTATTGTATAACATCGCGGTTATGGTAATGTGACATCTCTCCATATTTGAGATGGCATATTACATGCAATTAATTTAAATACCAAGTGATGAAATTGTATTATTTCTGATGTGACTAGAAAGCAGACTGACCCCCTGCGACCTAAGAAAATAAAATTGGGGGATCCAGAAGCAGTGATTAAAGATCTTAGGCCGTCAGGGGCAAAAGAATAGGATTTAAAAAAAAAGCGGTTCGGAAGTTTTCAGTTCCTAAGACTACTTTAAAGCGTTTGGAGTAGAAACGAGACATCTCTCCAGCGGATAAGTATGAAATTAGGTAGGAAGACAATTTTGCCTGCTCGGTTAGAAGAACTCCTCAAGTATCTGCTTATTATGGAAAGTAAATATTACGTTTCACTAGAAAAGGCACTCGTTTGATGGGTTAGCACTTGCTGAACGAAGTGAGACATCTGCTGAGATCAGTCTTAATGTTCCTTTCACATTCAGATGTTAAACGGGCATATTTCTCCAGAACATAAATGTCCTGTTCCTTAGCCAAGGAAGAAGACCTCGTGGTCGGAAGGCATCTACAGCAGCCCTTATACAGCCTTACCATATAAAATGAATTTAGCAGAGGGGGAGAAGAAACGCAGGACCAAGTAAGATAGGCCTGCTCAAACACCACTTCCTGATATACGTAATCAAGCAGAAATGCAAGAGGAAGGAAGAAAAGAACGCTTTGTGATAAATCTGGCCGGATCTGAAGTGTCCATCGCTACTGGCAGCACTGAAGCCGAGAACCGTCGCCAAACGAGGAAGACCCTGAGCGCTTTTTCTGCAAGCGAAGAGAAGGTGGTGTCATATGCCTCTGCTGGATGTGAAGGAGCAGACTATATTTGAGATTACTGTAAACTATAGTGAAATTGCTCTATAGACTTCCTCCTTAAGGCTGTTTTTCATTTTTTATGCAGTTTAAGATAAATGAGTGCATTAGAGAAACATTGAAATATAGTTTAACTCATTCAATTTAGTCTTACTTTGTTTATTACGCTTTCCTGTCCAGTAATTGTACTTAATACATTGGGGAGGGGACACATTTGCAGCACATTTGGTTGTGAGAGAATAGTTACATATATTTACTATAAATAAAACATATAAACAACTACTTAACCAAATTCTTTAAATGCCTGTATGCGATGCAAAAATATGTGAATGTGAAAATATAACGGGTAAGGGTTCTGTCCAGAGAGCCAGGTGTCCTATTACAGCCTACCTTTTCCTCTCCGTATAAAGAGCGAACTTTCTCATCCTGCGAATTTGTAACCAAGCAAACCCTGCATGTGACAGTTGATACAGGTAACCCGCCTCATTCACCAGAACGTCCTATAAGGAAGTTTACCTTTATTTACTGTGTAACTGTGCACATATTATACCAGGAATCCCCCTATTTTGTCATCTTTTGTAAATAACAATATCTTAGAGTAAAATGTCTTTCAGTGCCTCATGTTTGTCATTTCACATTAATTTGAATACTAATTATGTTTAATAAAGTAGATAGTAATTAGGATTTTTACACTACAAAATATCATAGAATTAGCATTATTTCTCCCTTTCGTGCCAGGAAAAAAAAATATATGCTTTCATGGGCCAGTATTTGAACCCCAGAACTTCATCGCTAAAGCCCAGCGCACGCACAGTGCAACATGTCGGAACACGCCGAGAGGCAACTCGATAACAACGCAAGGGAATGTTTGCGGGATAGCCTGTAAAACGCCGGGATTTTATACCTTTCCATCCTGCGTCGTTATCGATATCGGCCGAAATGGCTGCCATGTGCCTCTGGGTGTGTTTGACTCGTGTTGCACTGTGCGCGCTCTGGGCTTTAGCGATAACGTTCCGTTCAAATACTGGCCCATGAAAGATAGAAATAATGTATATAACTTACATAAGAAACTTAATTTGCGCGGCCTCTGATTTTTCAATATAACTTTCAAACTAACGGATGTGACATTTGACGGTTATACCTTGTTTTTTTAACTTTATTTATTTATTTTTTTTTTATTTGAATAGTGTTTAACCCCGGTTTTTACTACTGAGGCACCACAGGCGGTGGACACAAAAAATGTTTTTTAAGAAAGGAAACGCACCAGCCCTAAGTTTAGGGTACCTCTCTGACATTTGCCATTTACGAGGACTGAGGAAAACCTGGAAAAACCCTGGGTCAGGGATGACGGTCCTGGCGGGATTCGAACCCCAGACCTCCCGCTCACGAGTCTGAGATTTAACCACTTCGGCCACCCGTGGCGGTACACCTTGATATAAATAACATCTAGCAAGTGTGTGAAGTTATTGCCAGTAACATCAAGACATGCCTGCACACGCCTTTCCCTTGTGTAAAATCACGAGTAACTGACACAGTTTCCCGCCTAAATGTTCAAGCAGTTCATTGCATGTGCGATATTTCCCGTTTAGATGATCTATAGGAAGAAGGAAGATAATTATTTACATTATTTGTCCCGATCAATTCTAGTAATTCTGTTATGAACGACTGAGAATGTTCTTAGTAGGATGTTCCGCGCTCGAGGCTAATAAGTGAGAAATGGGCATTTACATTTTGCAGTTAGCCCTAACTGTGCATGCGCATTATTAAACTCATTGGTAGATGAGTTGCTGTCGTCTTTGCGGTCGTGTAGCGTCAAGACGTTGAGTTAAGTCGGGGTGACATCATCTTCCTCGTCTTTCAATACTTTTTGTCTCGGTAGCTTAACAGTAACGCATGTCGTTTTCAATATTTCGTTTACACCTGAAATTGGAGTTTTATATCACGCAAACAGTCAATGCGAAGTCCATTTCCTTAGGCATATCCAACAAATACATATTAAATTTAAATTATGCAACATTCATTCCCGAATCATGTGCCGCACGTTTTGTCGCCGAAGACATCTTGAACTACCAGCCATGGAATTGTTATTTTACGGCACAAAACTTCCCAGCTCTCCCATTTCCAAATTTTAATTAATTTCAATTTTGAGCTCCATTAACTTAACTTTGGTGTAAGGGCAACATAATTGGAATCGCTTATTATTGAGACACGGTTCTGTACAGTGTAGAAGTGGTGAAGCCGTGTTTCTAATGAGGGATATTTCCTGTAAATAAAAATTCGGTAAGATATCCAACATATGTGGAAAAAATTGGAGCATTCAGCAACTTCATATTCACACACAGCAAACAAATGTATCACGCTCCGGCGCATTCCATTTCAGGGGCACCGCTACAAAGTTGGGAAACGTCGCTCTTTTTTATACGTGCAATTGTGGGAGTGGCGTCATATTGTTAAATGCTAAATATTTACATTTAATAGTACACATTAATTGTTGTTATGGCTAGAATAGAGAAATACAAGTATAAAATTTTATATTTAATTTTTTAAACTTTTGACGTTATACACTCAATAACAGGTGATTGGGGCGGTTATATCATATTACTACACAATCTACAGATGAGCAGCGTGCATGCATTCAAATCTCCGCACATCAGTCTGAGATTCAATCAGAAGTAATATAGAATGGGGAAAAAAGGGAGAAGAAGGGAGTATAAAAGGGACAGAGAGGAAGGAATGGATTTTATTTTTATTTTTCTAGAAAAAAAAACTTAAGGCAAATAGGGATCGATTGGCATGCTGGGACCTGTTTGCGGATCACACTAATGGGTTGAACAGGGGCATTTTCCTAGACCAAAAACACGAAACTATAAGCAATTTATTTTCTGGTTAGAACGCAATAACTAGTGTAATTATAAATAGTACGTAAGTAACCTCACAGTTGTAAATATCGTTCTTCCATTTTGAATTATTTATTTATTAAAATTATTTTTGTATTGTTTGTTTCTCGTTGTAATTATGCATCATGTTTTAAGCTTGTACGGTCTACGACCCATGCATAAAATATATTTGTAGTGTGTATATTGAATTTTATGAGAATAAAGATACATGTACTGGTAGTGCTGCTGTTACTGATCCAAACTGGCTCTATATATTGTACTTATTTATGCATAAATGTGTTGTTTTATGAAAAGCATTGAATTCAGTGGGAAGAATGTTTAAAATGTCTAAGTGTTCAGTATTTTTTATAAAAGGGTTCATTCGTTTACTTGCTGTTGTAGAATAGATAGTATCTGCAACATATTTTTCAGTCCATTTTTTTAAATGCACAAGGAAGAGACTGAACGCTTTTGGAGGTCACACTTATTAGTTGCAGTTTTAAATAACCAAGTAATGCCGCATACAAATCGCTAACATCCGCTGTGACCAAGCAGTGCAAAATGACTGAAGCTGCACCAGGTATAATTGAGATATCTCCAGAACAAGGATGCTATTAACAGGAATTCCTCAAATTGTTAATTTATGCACAATTTAGTAGAAGGGATATATGTTTTATCCGTTAACCATTAGTGATAAAGTAAAGAAAACAACGTGTAACTGAACGATTTTATCCTGATCCACAGAAATATGGTCTAATACATTACAAGTGTATGGACTTGTAACTTGTAGTTATTAGAAAAAGTTTGTCCACAAAGATTTCTGCTTCGCTTGTACTTTACAACTCCATACTTACAAGTGATTTTTCTTGTTCTGTTCAACTGATGTATTAGTATTAGTCGAGCATTAGTAATTTCAATAAATGTCTCTGCAAGTATAGGAATTATGGTAACTGAAAATATTATCTCACCAATTAGTATCTTTTTAATGCTCTTGGGAGTCAATTGACCCAATGTGCTAAGTATTAATGAAAACGACGAAATTATGAGTATAAAGAAAGAATAAAAATATATTTGTGTACAATGATAAAATTAAGTTAAATGCAGTTAACTACGGATTATGAATTGATATTGGTGTTTCCTGTTTTAAATGCATATTTCAGAGCAGCATCTTAGTTACTGTAGTTTTAAGCTTCTTGCTACATGCCACAAAAATAATATTTTTCTTTCTTCATTCTCTTTTAAAATAATCCAATTTGGCACAAATTTCCCACTTTTTTGCTTATAATAAGAACATGATTGTCAAGCAGTATAAACAAATAATATATAAATGATCAAATAGACAAATAAGATAAATGACAGAGCAATCGGGAAGGTCGATTCTTCTGCCATCTCTCAACGACTGAAATTGATGCTGCTAAATGAAGCTGTAAGGGACCGTCGTCTCAAAGGGGATTATTACGCTTAAATATCGATAAATAAATAATAAAGTATTTAAATTATTATTATTATATAAGAGAAAAAATAACACCTATTTAGCAGGAATGACAGCAATGCGCCCTGTACTTTAAAAATCCCTAAGGAGTGGACATAACCTAATTCAAGGAATGACAAACAGCTGTTTCTCCATATATCTCACTTGTATATTTTTACTAATACTTTACAAGAACGTTACTAATATATCTGTATGTATTACACCGTACTTGAGTGGAATAGGACCCAGGTCGAAAGCATCAATCTGCGCCCTTCTTAGACAAGGAAAGGCCCTGGAGAAAATGGGAACGTTTTTCCAACTGTGAATCGAGTCGGGCCACTAGTTAATGAACAGGTTTCGTGCTATTGTTTTAGTGTAGTAATAACCCCAAAAGTGTGCAATTTCTTTAAGGTTGATCAACAGATGACTTGTTGGGACTGACAAATAATTAGAAATACTTTTCTAAAAAGGTATGCAAATAAACAATTTTATTATTTATGAAAATAAAAACAAATATAAATTAATTACCTTATGGAGTGATGTTAGCAGCATCCTAATCTTATAGGAAGGGACGTAAGAATGAGAACATGTGTGACTTTAACGGTATCATTGTTATCGCCAGTGTCATCTTATGGTGCTATTAATGTAGTACTCTATGACAGTGTAACTCGTGGAACACAGTAAGAATCGATTTAATGCAAATTCTTCACAAACAGTTTTATTTCTTCTTTGTACGCGAAACATTTGCAACTTTGCTTTTGATAATGTTCAATGTTGTTAGTAGCAGAAAATTCAAAATAAGCTAATTATCTACTATACTTTTTAAAATACACTACTTCATAACAGTGTTTATGAGAATATTAACATTAGAGATACTTTCATGATGTTTCTGTATTTACTCCGCATGCATCAGTACTCTTTTTTTTAATTCTCCAAAAGTGGAGCTCATTAAGCGTTGCACTTCTTCCTTGCTAACTGTAAGAAGTTAAAACCAGCTATGAAGAACAGCTTCAAACAACAGATATTTGTTGCAAGAATTTATAAGCACCGTTTTTTTTTCTATTATCACAAGTTTTCATTTGATTAAAATGTGGCCTATGCTTAGGAAACTTGCTTTTCTCTCTCCGAACCACTGCATAAAATCTTAGCACTATGCTTAAGTCATCACAATTTGACTGTAAAACGGTATCACTTTCATTCCAGAATATCCTGTTTGTCCTTGAACAGCCTGAAGTCACCCTAGTCGGTTCCTGGTCATCATGACAGATACAGATGTTTCAAGGTAGCAGTGAGGCATTCCCCTTTCCGTAAAGCAGCTCTTACCGTTGCCATGTTTATGGAAGTCGAACCGTAGGTGACCGACCAGGTGGCTTCTTGTTTGTTGCCGAAACAAAGCTGCGTTCTTACGACCCAATCACCACATTTGAAAAACGTTTCAATTGTAAACGCACCATGTTCATCCAACCTGCATTCCATACTGACTGTCATGTAACATTGTACAGCGGAGTGAGCGGCCAAGGTCATGCAATATGGCGTACAGCAAATGCTTTGAACTGCACTACGAAAAGGTGCAAACATCATTTCTGTAAGAAGCCGTGACCAACAATAGCGCACGGTTTAAAAGGAGTCTTTATTTCTGCCGCACCCTGCACAATGTTAGTAATGCTCTACAATGCATCCACTGAAATAGAATGAAAAGAGGAACAATGCTGTAATCATTATAACAGTAATTAATGATAAACTATAATAAAATCATTTTGGATTGAATTTAATTTCCCCCACATATGATTATTAAAATGTTGATAGTATCAGTCAGATACATTGTTCAGTTATTAACGACGTTTTCTAAAGTAATAATAATGAATACATTAATTAATAAATCTTACGATAAATGGGCTCAAACAAACAATTTTTTCAAAATGATCATAAGTGTATATAATAAATTGTATATTCGAATGTGAAGCATAAGATCTTGAAAAATGATCTTAGATACCTACTTTTGATCTTATTTTTTGTAATATTTTTATTTGTCGCTGTCCTTAACTAAGCCTGATGTAATAATTTATTATTTGGTAAATTATAAAAAATAAAAATCACAAACAATAACATTAAATTCCTACCTTAAAATTCGCTGGAAGACAAGCACGTGAATTTTTCATTTTTAATAAGCAGACAAAATATAAATAAAATTGTGTGAAATATGTTACAGTTTACGTTTCCCCATATTGCACTCTTTACAGCGAAATGCTGAAACATTTATTTAAAAAGTGCTCGCGTCGGGATTGGGAAAACCGCAGATCGTTAGGATTTCGCCGCCACCGTCGACATGTTTACCCCGACTGACTGTTCCTTACGCAATACTCTCCACCGTTCCTTGCGGGGTTTCCTCGACACAAGCAACCGATTTAATTAGATCTCCTTTTCGTTTGATCTCACCCCAGAGGCTTGACAATTAGCTTTTGAAGTGTACCCTACGCCTGAGGTGCCTCTTAGACTTTCCTGATCGCTCTGCAAGAAAATCCTCATGCTCCCTGTATGGGCAAATTAATGTTGACAACTTCAACTTCCTGCAGAAAAGAACCTTGCCGGCCCGTCTCTTCTCGCTCGCTTTCAACCGCAGGCGGTTTTAAGGCAACGAGGATTATGATGCGATTGCGACAGTTTGAGGTTACGATTCTTAACATTTTTTTCTACAAATACTGTAGTATTTATTAAGGATGCACATTTTACAGATTTCTGCATCAGCGGACATCAATATTTTATTTATTTCGAGCACGTTTCGATAGAGATAAAGCAAATTGTCCCTTTAGGGTGTACACAATGTCACTTCAAGTACATTTTTTCAGATATTGTAATAATCAGAAATGAATTTTCTGCAACGCGTTAGCCGCAGGTTTCTAAAATCTCTAATTCTAAAATTATAATAATTTTAGATTTTTAAAAATGGGTTTACAGTGACGTTTCACTTCTGTCGCAAGCAGGGCATGGATTTTGGTGACGCAAAAACACCCCCATATCGTAAGTAAATTACAAAATGCCTAAAAATGACCTACAAATAAAGTTTACATTATAAGATTTGCAAAACAGCATTAAAGATCCTACCTTGCATTAACCATCCCTCTGTATAACAAAGGAAGATTGTTAGCCTCACATATTTCGCAAAATATAATTTTATCACCAGTTTAAAACACTTCTTTCCCAAAACCATTAACGATAGCTAATTAATTAGAGTTTAGAGTCGGTCCTGGAAGCTCCTGCTTCATAAACCTAAGATCGCGGGTTCAATCCCGGCCATGGTCGATGGGTTTCCCAAGTATACTAAGTATGTCTTCCTTCGGAAGGGAAGTAAAGCCCGTGGGTCCCGTGTCGTACATTTACGGCACGAAAAAGAAGTTCAAGCCTGAAAGAGAGGCCTCTGAGCAAAATTTGTCGGCCGTTTCACGCCATGAGTTGAACGGGACGCTGATGACCTGAGATGTTAAAGAGTGTCCGTAAATAAACCAAATCAGTAGCTTTAGCAATCTTTGCTTTTGGCATTTATGTGTACGTATCGGCACTGGTGGTGATGATGATTTATTTGCAAAATTTATTTGTTACAAATCTAACTCATCCATATCGAGTCTGGGACCGTACGTGCTTTCCCAATACTCATTGTTAGAAACAATATTTCACTTTTTTAAATACATAAATAAAATAAACAGAAAATAAAACAGAAAAAAAGTAAATAGCTTGCAATTCCTCATATATATATATATATATATATATATATATATATATATGTGTGTGTGTGTGTGTGTGTGTGTGTGTGAGTGTGCAATTGATTAAAAAAAATATCCAGAATCATGTTCCCGTACCCTCTTCCCTGTTGGTTGCCTGTTCCTATCTGTGTTGCTTCACTTTATTTAAAATTTTTACATATTGCCTCCTCCTTCCTGTCTGCCAGTAACGCCCAGTAATGTCATTGCGCTCTCCCCCGTTAACAAACGCAGCGATAGATCTTTTCCTCCATTCCTCCGTCCCCCTGCAGTACGCAGAATATGTCCCCAAGGTTCTTTCTCCGCACATATAGAGCAGATTTTCATACCCTCTCTGACGTAAAATCCAAAACCGTAATGGGTAGTCCCGCTACTGCAACTAAAGTGCAAAGATGAAAACTTGCAACCCCCATATATGAAACCATTACGCTATTTCTGCATTATACATAATGTTCTGGAGCTCACTTTGTTGATATATCGGTCCACTGCAACTGTATATCGTTGCTTAAGAAACAAAGCACATAGCTTACAAAAACAAATGCGGGGTTCCCCTGTGCACTATTCATGCTTTTTCGGTAAATGCGTGTTGCCTAGGGACTTTTTTTTTCTTAATCAAAGGCATCAGTTATGCGAAATTTTTATTTGAGAAGATATCACGATAAGATGTCTAGTGCCTTTGATCAAAACTGCGAAATATTTTCAAAGTTATTAGTTTCAGATAAAATTAACTCCCTCCTCCCGCAGCCAAGAAGAAAGCGAAAAAATACCGAAAAAAACTCTTAAAATGTAAAATAATTGCCTAAAGTTAAAACAGGAAAAAATGACGAAAAATATCATAAAATAGTAATGCTGTAATAAGTTGACATGTTATGACAATCCCGCCATTGTGAGGCACTTGCTTTTGTTATTTGAAAAGCTCCTGTTAGACTCCACAGTTACTAAGTGCACCGAAAAAAGCGCGCACAATTAATTTCTCTGCTAATCTGCCTAATTTGTTGTTGGAAGTTTCCACATATGATTTGTTTACATAGAGCTGGATAATGGGATTATAGCTTGTACTATGTAAAATACTAGGCATATTTTTAGTCGGTAGCATTTGTAAACATTATTTCTGCAGCGCATCTGTCTTGAGTTTGAGCATGCGCTTTGGCAAGCCATAAGTAATAGATGGGAAGTCAGTTACATTGTGTTTGAGTCTTATTGTGGTTGTTCCAATCTGTTCAAGACAGCCGAGCGCCTCGCTGAATGGGAAGTAGTTTGTGGTCCATTTCTTGATAATAAGAAATTTGAAAATCAGATTTTATTCCTCGCCACCAGTCCATGGTCAATGGTAGAAATAACCAAGATTTTAATGAGATATTAACTCCCCCACCTTACATTGCATAGAATGCCCACAAATATATTAATTTTGGATATGAGCTGATGACAAAATAATATGTGTATTTTTTAAAGTTCCGACATAATAATAAATATTTTTTGTTTCTTCTCTGCTTGAGACGATTTGCTATTGAGGTGGCCCAAAAAGTTAACAATAATTAAAAAGATGTGCTACTATAGATCTCCTTGTGGTAACTGTTGCTTCCACCCTGGTGTTAACGCTCGTTTTTACTACTGAGGCAACGCAGGCGGTGACACTGATGGTGCATGAGATGAAATGATGAATTGGGAAAAGATTTTTTAAGGAAGGAATCGTTCCAGGCCTAAGTTTAGGGTATCTCCCCGACACTTGCCATTTATGAGGACTGAGGAAAACTTGGAAAATACCTCAGTCAGGGGGGACGGTCCTGACGGGATTCGAACCCTAGACCTCCCACTCACGAATCCGCACCGGTCATCCATGGCGGTACTGTTGCTTTGGTGAACATTTAATGAGCATTTGGCATCCCTGTTACAACAGGAACTTACCGTAAAAGCCCAAACTACGAGTATGGTGCACCACTAGGGGAGCAGCACAGATAACTGAACGACACAAATGATTTTGTCTGTAAAGAAAAAGCACGCAACTATTGACGCTATTCTGCAGTCAGTGGATTTTTAACTTCTGTATAAAAGACGGTTTTTGTCACCTGTGCCATGAACAACGAGGTATTTTTGCAAAATGTCGCGATGGTTTCAACTTTTTCTTGCTGCACATTATTTGCAGTTACGAATGTTTAGATAATGGTATTGTATCTTAGTAGTGCAAAAAATACAGAAAGCAGTTCATGAATTTGGGAAGAGAGATTTTTGAACTCATAATAAAAGTTTATTTCGTGCCCTATTGGGGTTATTTTATGCGCAGTCATCAAAATTCGGCTCTGTTAATGATGAGCAATGGTTTAGGATGTTTAATGAAGGCAGTCAAAATGTGCAAAGCGGCCAACCTTCTGTTGTCAATGATAATTTAGTGCTTGCGGTGGAAGCGAAAATTTGTGACGACAGAGGGTTCACAATTTTTTGCTTTCCTACATTTCCCGCAATATTCGCTACAATATTGGACAGATCCTTTACGATTTCGGAAACTGTGCAACTGAAAATCAACATGCATTGATATTTCTCACACAACATGATAAATATAATAAGTTATTTAACCATACCGTTCAAAAGACATGGGGCTGGAATAAAAGCAGCAATGGATGAACTGGAGGCCAGTGAAGAAGAAATTAAAATATTTTCTACGCAAACATTTTTGTGGCTGAGCTTTTTTCTAAGAATGTGGTGATAATTTGTTACTAAGGCAACTGCATCTTGCGATACAGAAAAAAAAGGGGGGAGTTAAATGCATCGAATTATCTTGATTCAGGGCAATACAATCGCAAAAGACAGAGACACTTAACAAGCTCCTCCCTTACAAGTATTTTGTGGAAGACGTCAAAAAATGTGCTTCTCAATTACATCAGCATGCGTGCTTCTGGTTTACCTCAAAAAGTGCTTCTGTGCCCTTATAAAAGTAGCTCCTCAATCAAAATTAAAGGTAACTCGTGCATAAATTTTACGGTGAAAAGTTTACAAACACTCAAGACATAAGTGTGACATAGCGATGGTAAGCTTTACTTCTGCTTCCGTAACGCAATTTCTGTTCCGTACCTCGGGACGTAATCTGTTTGATAGCCATACTTCATTTCATTAGAGTGCCTCTTGTGTTGTGTTCTACACGTGAGTGCCAACCTCGCCTGGCCTAATTCAATATCTGCACTTTTTTAACTGACTTGACATAGCAGTCCCGATGAGGTGAAATATTCCCCTAATGCAGATGGAGAAGTTCATATTGGAAGCATTGCTTTAACGAAGTTATGTCAAATAGGTTGTATGTGTATGATGTAATACTATGTTGAAAATAAAAGGTTTTAAGTTACATATTCGAATAATGTGAAAATAATAATAGAAGAAATAAATAAATTGTTTTTCCTTTACTTGATTTAGAGGGGGGGAAAAAGTAATAAGAACAACAATACTATGGTGTTACTATTTTTGAATTACCAGACAAAGCATATTCCCGTTGTAAATTAATGTAGCTAAATATTGTGATGAACTTTGGAGAATTATACTCTAAAAGAAAAACTGCAGAGAAAAGTGGTACACGTTTTTTTAAATGTATGTTCTGCATAAAACGTTTAACAGATGAATAAGATTGTGCTCACTCGTATAGGAAGCGCATTTTCTCTTTTTCCTGCAATGGAGTATCCAGAAATTCGTGTTATTTGAGGATGCATCAAATATCCCCTCCTTTGTTACCCTGTGAAGATGCTAAATTACAGAGAATTACTTTTTGCATGCTGAAAGTATACCGCACTATGCCAAGGTCATGCCAATCGCGGTATCACCACCGCTTAACTGGTTTTTTTTTTTTTTTTGTTTTTTTTTTTTTAATGTGTTTAACGCCCGGTTTTACTACTGAGGCACCAGATGCGGTGAGCACTGATGGTGCACTGAAATGATAAATTGGGAAAGGAGTATTTTTTTAAGGAAGGAAATGTACCAGGCCGAAATGTAGGGTTAATCCCCGGCATTTGCCATTTATGAGGACTAAGGAAAATCTGGAGGAAAAAAAAAAAAAAAAAGTCAGGAAGGACGATCCTGATGGGAAATGAACACCAGACCTCCCGCTCACGAGTCCGCGTCTCAACGACCTCGGCCACCCGTGGCGGTGGTTTTCTTTCGTGATACAAGAGTTCGAACTGTTCATGTATCTGAAGTCGTACATATATTTGCATCCCTCGCAACAACTCTGCTTCTGTAGTACTTTCAACTTCCACCCTGAGTTTTTGTAGGTTCCAGTATGTTATGGGGTTATGTCATTAAATAGTTGCGGATAGTCAGTCGCGCTCAAGTATTTTGACGCCCAGTTCTCGTGTTGTAAATGACCAGGAATGTGCAACAGCTTTATTTTAGTTAATATCGTTAAGCAATATAAAGTACTCCGATGATTGTGCTACAAACTGCATTTGAGTATAAGACCCGGCGCCGCAGACTTGTGTATCACCAGAGATGCCCTGCAACGCATTCTGAAAGTCTGCGGGCTCAAGACATCGGCGGTGATACCTGCATTACCACATCTTCATCTCTGACGTATATTTCAATCCATGTGATCTTTCACAGTGCTATTAATTTATTGGTTTGCTATATTCATTAACAATCACTACCAATACTGAAGAACGTCACAAATGCACAGAGTAAACGAAGCGTTCCAGTACATATAAGATTAAAGCAACAACGAGAGAATTGTATAATTCGATAGACATTATTTCGTAAATTCATATGACGTGTTATAAATACGGTGTTTTCCTTATTTCGATCACTTTTGTCCACTTTGGCTTGTTAAATCACGGTTTAAACTCATTTTGATCACTGTACCGATCAGTGTTAATGCGTTATTATCAACCCTGTTTATGTGAATCAATCAAAAGCCACCCCTCTACATCTGAGAAGATGGTATGCATAACCTTCCCATGTTTTTGCTAGATAATTCAATCCCATGCTCTGCAGCTGCGGTCACAAGCCTCAACTTTCATTCATCTGCTGAACCGCATTGTGTGCTCGCTATTTCGTCCCCAGTTACGCGTCTGTCTCCGCTAATGATCTCATCAACTCTGTTTATTGAGCATGACCATTGCCGGGGCTGATGTTGGTTGCTTGCAATGTCACCCACATTTCCATATGCGCGCTGACGAAAGAAAATTATCAGTCAGCCATTTTGTTGGGGCTCCTCGCGAGATGATCAGAAATGTTGAAAGACATTTCATTTTTCTGCTGTTGCATATTTGCCGTTGCTTGTTCGTAAAACATTAATTAGAAACTCTTTCCGAGTAATCTTTAGTTTTGCTGTGACGTCTTATTTATTTTTCTGAATCAACTGAAAGCATTTTCTGCCTTTATATATCCACAAAGTTGTTTTCTGACATCCACAAATCGCTGTTGCGAATGACAGCCCTTGCAGTACACGTTTCCCAGATAACGTGAAAAAGCGATAAGGACACCTGAGAGAATTTTGCTGTTCCGTCTGTAACCTTGAAGTAGCACATGATAAGTTTAAGCAAGCAGGCAGGCAATGAGACGTTACATGTTCTTCCTAATTACTGATTTATGTTTGTCACAGGAATTATCGTATAAAATGGGCATTATGGCGCCAAATTGAATGATGATAATACGCAATCATTGTAGATCGTGCATGCTTTGTTCATTTCGTAATTATAATTGTTATTGTCATAACAAAGCAGTAATCGAATATCCTTTATTTTTAGATACATTTTATTATAAGCCGCCTTTTAATCGTATAAGCCGTAATTAAAACTTACAGACCGCTCCCTCATAACCAACTTTCTAGTTCCTTCAAAATCTTTTCTTAAGGTACAAAAATGCCTGAAATGCATAAACACCTTTTGCGCATTGGTGTGCAACGAGACTCACTAGAAAATGGACCGAACACCTGCAAATAAAAGATATCCCTTCTTATGAAATTAGTGGAGCATTTGGAGGAATGTTCTGTGTCTTATGAAATGATAAAGTAAAATGGTGATTAGAGATTACATGTACTAGAGATAAGGCATGGTGATAGTTTTTGGAAAAAGGAAGGAAAAAATACAGTGATGGTTTTGTGCTGCATCATGGATAAAATAATTAGGCCTGAAAAATTAACTACATGATAGATAGTTAATTAGAACGTTGAACCCACTCAAAAACAGCGTAGAGTCGCATTTTAAGCAACAATTAAGATTTTTCTTGTAGCGAATTCCGAAGAATGTAAGCTATTGCGTTTGTACCCATAGAACGATTTATGAATATATTTCTCAAAATTTCCATCGATCGTATTTACTACGCTTCTACAACCGGAAAGAAAAAAGAAAAAGAAAAAAATGGCATATATATGGCTATTTTTTCTTTACACACACACGCGCGCGCGTAAATAAAGAACTCTACCAATTCGACATATAGCGATTACAAATCTGTCACTTTTACTTAGCGTAAGGATATACTTGAAAACGGAATTTTAACAAGCTCTCTTGCGTTTAATTTTCTCTATGTTGTTTTAAAATAAACTAATTCAGCATAAAAACTGTACTTATAATGATCATATGTTTTATATTTAACAAAAGCATCGTGGTGAAGATAGTAAATGTGAAATATTAATCTATTAGTTTATATATATGGTATTGTTTGTAAGAACTCTCTGTAATAATCTTCAGAAAACGTTTGGGTCACATGTTTTTACTACAATAACATTTAAATTAACTTACAAGCCAATCAAAATTGGCGAAACTTTGGATTATTTCTTGTTGATTGTCTATATTTTCTTAGTACATTGTAAATGTCTTTAAATAGTAACATGTTTTTGTTTTATTTAACATGTGAACACATTAAATAAACAATATAACTCTAGACTTTGTGTTATTTCACTTTATTTTAGTGAATATAAAGATGATATCAAGCGTTCAGTTCATAAACATGCTTATATTAAAATTGTTTAACAGTGCCATATAGCTTTGTCTATCTAACATTTCATTTCATTTAATTAATAGTATACCATAACATTTTTTGCAGTTTAATCTGATTAATAATGGTAATTATAAAAATGTAGTTTTTTTATAGTACTTATAGATTGCAAAGAAGTTTCATTTTGTTCCGCTAATACCACACAGTAATGCCATCCATATTTTATTTCATTTGGTTAAATAATAAGGACCACAATTCATTTTTTTTTAAAGTTACTATACTAGGTGAGGAATTCGCTAGTTTATGCAGCTGCATGACGACTTTTTTTTTAGTGCATAAGGTGTTTATATCACAGATTATTATGCAAATTTAATTTTTAAATTATGAAATTCAGTCAGGCATGAACGTTACAGAAAGCTAATGCGAGGTGTATTCTTTCTCCAAGCCGTGCTGTAAAACGGGATATGAACTGGTGGAAATATGCTTGCTCACCAGATCTAGCTCCCAGCTACTATAGTCCGTTCAAAAACTGATAAAAATATTCTAGGGAGAAAATTTTCATCGTGTTGGAGACTGTAAATAATTCCTTTGTAAAGGGAAGACGATCCTTCCTCATTGGGTTGTGCAAATGTTAATATCATTGTGAGAAGTGCATTCGTCAGCAAGAAGAGTATTTTGGAAAGAAAGATAAACATAAAAAATTTAGATAAACTGGAAATGCATCAAAGGTATTCACTTTATTTTGACCAAGCTATGAACGCCAAATTTGAAGCTACCACATCAACATGACCAAGTTTCCACTGTAATAGCGCAATGCCCCACGCTAAGCATGTCGGGAAATACGACCTCGTGTTGTGTAAGAGAAAGTGGTCATTGTTGTGTTTTGAACTTGAGAAAAGTGCAGCTTGAACTGTGTTATTGATGTGACATGTTTGTGGAGATATTTGTGCACAGGTATTCGGGTGGTACGAACAATTCAAAAGTAGTGTGGAAATGACTAAAGATGGCGAAATACTGGGTGTCCAGTTTCATTGTTAAAAACTGAATAAAAGGAAATGGTGTGTTAATGTGAGAATGATGATGGACGAGTTTGGTGCTCGCAAGTGTTCTTAAGCATAATGAAAAATAAAACAAACACATTCTTCGAAATGCTCATAGAAATGGATATTCTTGATTTTCGATGAAACTTAAAATGTTTGCTATGATTCTTAAACTGAACTCCAAAGTGACAAATGGAAAGAAAATGCTCAGGATCAGCAAAAAGCAAAATAAATTTCGTTTTTTTATTTCAGTGTTCAGAGGATTCGCCTTATCCTGAACGGGTTCACTGGGCAGTAGCCGTACAAATATGTTGTGCAGGCGCAATCCGCCACTATGCTCCTCAAATTGATTCGTTTTCCCCAAAGAAAAATTACAATTTAAAAGAAGTTAAAGATATCCAAAGGGCTGTGACATTGCAAATGTCATTTCAGTCTTTGCTAGATCGTCAACTCGTGTCCATGTGTGAGGGATGCATTTTAAACGAAACAAACGTAACCTTTCCTTTCAATTTTATCCTACAACCGTTCTCTCACAAATCTTGTCATATTGTGAAGCAAGAATTATTCTTACGTGAAATTTAGTGCATCTCACCATTCCCTCAAATGCAAAAAAAAAAAAAAAAAAAAAAAAAAAACCAAAATCCTTCAAGATGCGCCTATGGGGTACTAGATGTACTAGTAATAAAAAATATGTATAATTAGTTTTACACAATCCTGCAGCATCCTAATATCAATTCCCAACTTTGATTTTAAACTACTTACAATGCAATATGTTTGTAAATAAACTTTAACGTATTAAAACCTCCCTCTGCTTTCCAGCTGCCTAATTTTTGAGCCAGTATTTTTTATTAGCGCAATACTCCATGTAGAACAGCCAAAGACTTCAAACGTGACCGACTGCAATTCAACAAAGTATTGCACGTTGTGTAAACGAGTGTTTAAGAACAGAATGCTAAGAAGGTAAGATGGAGTGATGCAGCGATATGGGATGTCTATAATTAACTTCGGCACTGCAGCTCTTGATCCTCTGCCAACCCAGAGGCGCACTGGCCTGTTTAAAAAGCCAGAGAATTGCACTGGGGTCATTTATCAACTGACAGGATGACTAATTGAATTTCTTGATATAACGTTGACTTCATACCGAAACAGTCCATCTTGCATACTAAAACAACTTTAGTGAGAGAAGTTTTTCTGACGAGAAGAATTAACAAAGTAAATGATGTTCACCACTGGGCTAAAACATCTGCAATCGTGTTTTGTACAGTAGATATTAGCTATCGTATGTACTCTTATATTAGAACGTGAACCTGAAGGTACTGAGTGACAATTTAGTTCACGCCTTGATAGATACTACAAGTAGAAAACATGAAATATGGGCTGCATATGAGTATTGAATAGATATTACGAAACAGGTCTGATAAATTCCTAATGCGTACGTTTTGCATTATGTTTGATCCATCCAAACAATTAAGCTAGTGCTCAGGTGGTAAAATGTCCAAATGTTTTCAAAATAGATCAGGTTCAGTAAGTCTGATAATTAAAGGAGTACCTTGAAAGCTTCTTTTGTATAACAGAACCTGGGAAATAGAGATGTCAGATGGAAAGGTTATTCTGATAAACAATAAATACATAACTGCCTATGGTTACGGCTTGCACGACTCAACATTGGCTACCTAAAATGTGAACATTCTGAAATAATAATAATAATAATAATAATAATAATAATAATAATAATAATAATAATAATAATAATAATAATAATAATGTAGATCTTAAATAAAAGCAATCTAAGAATATCCGGTTTGAACAGCTGAATATCCCACATCCCTATGCTGCTCTCTGATCCTCATGCAGTAAATCTAAAAGTTTATTTTTATCTTTTTTTTTTTACAAACTCTCCTTGAATATTTCTTCCATCTACAGATTGGTTATTCATTATCTGCAAATCCCGGGTTACAGCCACCATGACTAGATACTATGGTGGAGCTACTGGGAGCTAGATCAGTCTCAGCAGTTTAAAACATGTCTTATTAATACAAAAAATTTACAATTGGAAGCATTGTCATTAAGTTAAGGACACACTTCGCCTCACAACGATTCTCTAATTTTGAAATTAGCGTAATAACATTTCTCTGCAAATTATCAACCAGAATACCGCCTTGTACATCCCCCCCCTCTCTCTCCAAAAAAACCGCCACTGGTGGCCGAGGTCGTTACAATGCCGACTCGTGAGCGGGAGATCTGGGGTTCGAATCCCGTCAGAACCGTCCTCCCTGACCTTTTTTTTTTTTTTTTTGCAGGTTTTCCTCAGTGCTCATAAATGGCAAATGCCGGGGAAGTACCCTAAAATTTAGACCTGGAACGTTTCCTTCCTTAAAAAGTCCTTTCCCAATATGTAATTTCATTTCATGTATCATCAGTGGTGCCTCAGTAGTAAAAACGGGCGTTAAACGCTGTTCAAAAAAAAAAAAAATCTCCAAAATTTCACATCATGCCTGATGATAGCTGTAAGCAGAATTTTCAGATGCTGGGGACTCCTAGGTAAGTTTTTATTTTTTACTTTTCTATTGGTTTGCGCGTGAAATAAACTGAGAACTCATAGCCACAAATCTGTCAAGAAATTTCTCTTGTGCTAGAAGCTGTTGATTTTTATTAGATGTGAGCCACCGAGGTATCCATCGTACAGTTCAATCCTTTAGTTAAAATATGAGACATAATACCTAAGGAATGCTCCTTCTTCCGTTATATCCCTTATAGTTAGCCGTGAATCTTCCAACATTAATCATGCCCTTTCTGTGATCTTCTATTGTCATAATTTTCCAAGGCCACGGTCATGCTCCCTTTCACACAGTTAAACTCACACTATCTTTTCGCTGCATCAGGGAATTCCTCCAAACTTGCTGACGTAATTTAATGAATTTCGGAAGGAATCGTTTGCAGAATTCTGTTTAACATACAAATCAGCTGCAATGACGTAATAAAACAATGCATGAAATAAAATCTGCGTTTGCAGCATTTATACGTGAGGTTCAAGTAAGGTCTCCGATAGTTTTCTCACAAACTATTTGCACCCCGAAATTTTGAAACTCCTGCTTCTCCTCTACGTAATCTCCCTGCAGCCGTACACATTTTTCACAACGACAACCGCCTCGAACGCTTCTGAAGGAATCTGTTTTGAACACTGGATGGAATAGCAGTCCGACTGGAGACTGTACGACCACGGAGAGTATCTTTCATTGTTGGAAAAAGCCAAAAATCGCTAGCAGCCAGGCCAGGTGAGTACGGAATATGAGAAACCATTTTATGGATTTTCACGAAGAAACTCGTGCGTCATGTTCCCATCCACCTTCTTAATGCAGGATTACTGCAAAACAATTTTCTGCACCCGCACAACATTGATAACAATCGGCTGGTGCGGGGCCGAAGTTGTTTCGATTCGTTTTCATAGGGCGTTCTTTTAACTCACACGCACGCACCCAACTACGATGAATTTCAATATGGGCCGCACCATGCGAGTGCAGCAAACAAATGATTACTAGCTGTTCTTGTATTGACAAGTATCAAAATCACTGCTCACTCCAGCTGCAGCCACTGTGCACCGTACGGTGCTGCCATTTCTGTCACGCATTTACAAAGAGTGCCAGCATATTTTAAGCCAAACCGCATGTTTTTATCCGCTTCCAGTCCTGAGGGGGGGGGGGGGAAATCAGAGACCTTAGAACTTGAACGCACTCATATATTTCAGTCATTTTTGTGCTTTTAAGTACAACTTTTAAAACAAATATATAGTATAGGGATCAACCAGTCGTTCGGCAGCTAATCCATTTGATCACTTACAGCTCTTTCCGTGACTCTTTAAAATATTCCGACTCCAGACCTATGCAGAAGGTTCGCTGAACAGACTTTTCACTTTTCAACATTCCCTCGACACTGTTAGTTGGGCAGAAACGAGAAATATAACAATAGAAGGAAAAAGAGAGAGTTTTATGTAAATGCTGGCATGGGAGGATTGTTGTATTTACCTCTAATGTTCTACGTTTTTCAGCATCAATATTGAAATAAAACATATCAGTGTTTAAGTACCTGAAAGATGCACAAAAACTTACA
This sequence comes from Metallyticus violacea, assembly GCA_030762175.1. Lineage (NCBI taxonomy): Eukaryota > Metazoa > Arthropoda > Insecta > Mantodea > Metallyticidae > Metallyticus > Metallyticus violacea. Next base: position 101,646,203 of record CM060843.1, on the reverse strand, counting down.
GAAAATTCAACTGTCTGAGCCCATATCAGCTGAATCTCCCATGTAAAATCTGAAGCCAATTCTTCTTAGTGCAGAAATGTTGGCTTCCAGTCCGCCGCTGATTGTCACCTCATTCGTTTCCCCATATTTTAGTTATCGTGAATGGGATGATGAAAGGGAACAAGCTGGTGATCTGTCTTGCAGCACTTCTGTGACGACCCCTCAAAGGGAAATGTTAATTTTGTCACTTGGACAAACACTGGTGACGCTTTCCATGTTTATATTTATCCAGAAGAGCCACTTCGCGTGATCAAATTAGTAAAATGTGCACGTCCATCTGCCAAAGAAATGCTGCGCCGAGACAGGCTCGAACACAGTAGAACGAAAAGATGAACAACATCTCCAGCCTCTTAGTTTTCGATCTTTGGGGGTGAACGAAATAAATCACTGTACAACCAAGTTAAATTGAAACATATGAGCAACTAAAAATTTTTTTATACAATATGGATTAATAATCAATGCACAGAAAAGAATTTTAAGATTTATAAGAAATGTAATAGTAATTTGAATAATTTACTCATAAACGATGAATACATTTAACAAAACTTTTGCAATGAACACCTTGCTTCAATAATGAAAGTAAAGACAACATCCAACTATTAGAAGAGGAATTAAGTATATTAAATAATTTGAACCTGTTTAAAAGTAAATTAATGACAAGAAATGCTGAATTGAGGCTCTACATGTAATGCTATAGTAAGAAATGTAGTAAACTGTGGTATGTGAAACGTGGCTCAAACAGAACCAGATATGCAAACGTTATTGGCAGAGACCGGAAGTTTGGCAGAATGCCTTCATAAATAGGATGCATCTATTTTAAATTTAAAAGTGCACCTGTATAGATTAAATCTTTTGATTTAAACGCTGAAGTCTGCCATTTTTAATATATGTGCCTTATTTACAAAATTAATGCATTTTACTCTCTTAATTTAATTATTTCTTTATTATTATTATTTGCAAAAAAGGTGTTATGTTCCAAAAATAATATTTTCACACCGCCATTGACTTTTAACGGCACTATAACAAGTATTAGAAATAATAAACGATTTAACTTTGTAAAAATAAGTTATATTGCGCGAAAAAAATGTTCATTTTGTAGGCCACCGCGTGGTACATACTATTACTATTATGTTGCAAGCAAAAATTAGTCAGTAATATATTTGTTTCTAAATTCTGAAGAGTAACCGCCCATAGTTTTCTCATTATGGCGATTTTGTATAAACTTCTTCACAAGCTGGTAGTTGTAGGAATTGCATTTAGAAATTTACTAACAGGTGATGCATAATCTGTTCTCTAATATAGACGCCCCGAAAACTTAACGTGGTATTATAATTTTATCTTTAAACCAAGATAACTTAGACTTTATGCTGGCATTATACTGGATATCATCCCAGGCAGCAAGGCATTGTCGCCAACGTGACACATACCCACATTTGCCTGTGAAGTGGAACAAAATGCGAAAACATTTCACCCTGAAGTACCCGAGTTCGATGTTTGTCTTCAAGTTTGTTCAATCATTTCGGAGTCCACGTTCTACTCCAATTATAGATAGGTTCTACCACAATAAAATATTAAAGGAATTTGCATTTTTGTCCTATTTTAGTTACATTTTACTCAAATTTGCAAAAGAAAACATTAGAACTTTGAACTGTAACGTCTTCACATTGCATAAAGTGAAGGAAGGTCTCTGCCCCATTGAAATTTACATGATATACGCTACAAGAACAGAAAGAGACCTGCTATGTCCCAAATATGCCTTCACGACACCCTGAAATGAAATAAAATATGTCTGCGAAAAATGAAAATGAAATAGAATCGGTTACAGTATTTAACCTTCCAAAAGGAAATTAAGTTGTGCAAAAATAGATGATATGCTGCGATTAAAAATATTTCACATCATGATTTACTATTATAAAACATAATTTTAGAAACAAAACATTAGCTTTGAAAATAAAAAAAGAATTTACAATATTTAACTTTGCAAAAAGAAGCTATGTTGTGCAAAAAGGGTGTTCCGTTGCATTAAAAACAATATTTCACTACTTTTTCAAACCGAAAATACATGTTGAGAAGTAAATTAAGCCTCTTTGCGAAAATAAATTAAATAAAATCTGTTACAATATTTAACTTTATAAAAAAGAAATTATGTTGTACAAAAAGGATATTATTTTGCAATCATATGTATTTTAACTTCTTTTGCAAACCGAAAAACACGTTGAGAAATAAAATATACCTGTTTGCAAAAAAGAAGAAAAAAAAACCAGAAACGGTTAAAATATATAACTTTGCTAAAAGAAATTATGTTGCAATCAAAAATATTTTCACTTTTTTAATGTACACTTGCAAACAAAAATTAATGTTAGAAATAAAGTATTTCCTCAAACGCAGATAAGAAAAGATACAACTTTGAACTGTGGCATCTTCACATCGCGCAGTCATCATAGGTGTCTTATTTACCGTGAAGTGGAACAAAATAGAAAACATTTCACTCTGCAGTACAGGGGACCCATATCTGTCTTAAAGTTTTTTCATTATTTCGGAGTCTATTGTCCCATTGAAATGGCCATTGCTGCGGAGAACGAAAAAGACAAGTTCTGCCTCAATAATACATGTCACGATGCACTGAAAAATTCTCTTGCATTAAAGTTGCAGTTCTTCTCAAACTGCAAGAAAAGGGCTGAAATAGACAGAATTTCTTAAGAAACGTGTGAGAAACACGCCTAATCGGTTAAGTCGGTGCATATACTACTCAGGATCGCAGCATTGTGTTATCTTGAAAAATAAACAAACCAGTTGTTACTTTGGGGATTATCTTTGAGATATTTGCTCTACAGTCCACAGAAGATCTGACGAAACTGTTTTTACATTGTTTCCATAATCCAGTTTTAATTATTTCAAGTACCACCATTTATATAGAGGAAGTATATGGTGAAAAAAAATCTATTTGTTCTTACTGAAGTGTGTCGTAGTTATATAATGACAAAAGAAAAAAAGTATATTAATAACGGTATGCTTGAGCTTACAATTTTGAAGCCAGTTATTGGATATTAGGTTGAATGTTGCTGAATGATAAGTCTCAGGTCTGTCTTATCTATCTATATTGGTGATCAGAACAATTTCAGAAATCTGTTATTCACACACACACTCACAGATACTTGGTTTCAAAAGCACGCCACGAATTTGATGGCCATCAGTGAGATCGGGAAAACTAAACACTAGGAAGGTGCAGTTTTGCAAAGATGTCTGCTGTATGAACGATTTAACACAAGACACTTTGTTAAATGTTACTGTTTAATGCATTTAATTTTCACTGTTTATGAGAGTCGCTAATGTGAAATGGTACGGCCTGTAAATCTGCCATTAGAAAGGAGGGCGCTTCATTTTACGTCTTTGTTCAACCATAAATTCAGCAGTTTATGCATGTTAAAATATGGTCAGAAGTAATTGCAGTATTTGTAGTAGAATGCGTGCGAATGTGTTAAGAGCGACTTGCTAATTTGTAGAATTAAACCTTTAAGCAATTGTTACATATTTCTATAGTCTTGTAATACATTTGTGAATCAGGCCTCTGTTAACTAATACACTGAATGTACAGCTAATCTGTGTATGAACTTTATACACACCGCCTCCTGAAATAAACGAGAAATTTCGTGATAACATTGACTCCTGTGCAAACACAGTGGGCTCGTATTACCTTAAGATATTTCTACGTAAAACTGTAATGCAGAATGGGACTTCCCTGTTGTGAAATATGGGAAACAGAACCTCACCGTCCGTTTTATGTCACCAATGTTATCTCAGTACAAGGATATTTGCATTTCTTTGTCGTCTTAACGTTGCCGTCCCGAGTCTTTTTTTTTTTTTTATTGACAGTTAATCAAACTACCTTCATTTTTCAGAACCGGTTTAATCGGGAATTTCTTTTAGTCACACAAATACTCAGCGACAGTTGTCAACTTTGATATTCGGTTTTGAAATAATTCATGAGCATAATTTCTAAAACTGTCTGTGACATAAATTCTGTGAAACATTTCAAAAGAAATTTTCCCACTCAGCCATTTTTGTATATTTTTAGGATTCCCCCCCCCCTAAATGTGCATTTGTATTCCAGGTAGTTTTGGATGGTGATCAGCTCCTCTTAGGCTCGATTCAAGGATATTTCCGTTTCCATTTAACCCACATTTTCATTCACGTCAAACCAAAACGAATAAAGTAAAGTTAACGAGAATCTTAAAACACACACAACACAATATCTGAGAAAGGGCTCCTCTTTTGCTGCTTTATTTTCAATTGTTTCTTATTAAATTAGTTTTTAAAAAATATATGTATCACAGGAGATAAATCTAGTAGCAATGGCCACACATTCTTATATACCGAGGATGTCAAAACTGTACACACACTTTCATAGTAGATATCTATTTCATATATTTAAAAGTTGGACCGAAAACAACAGTAATGTGTAGTATGATGTTCTGCAAACATACTTTTATTATAGCGTTGCTACGTGATAGGTAAATCAACAATGGACAAATGAAGCCAAGATTATCGTAAATCAACAATGAACAAATTAGGCCAAGATTATCGTATGATGTTCTGTAAACAATTGCGACTCACATTACATTATGCTAGCATTGCTACAACAAAATGGAGCCAAGATTATCGTTTGAACAGCGGAAAGCAATTTTGAAGTGGTATTGGAAAACCGAGAATGTTGTTGAAGTTCAAAGGCAATGGAGACGCGTGTAAAGAACAGAACCGCAAACGCGAGTAACATTTGCACGCATTCCGGATAAATTTGTGACTCATGGTACCGTACGCGATGTTCACAAGGGCAGATCTGGGAGACAAGCTCCGCGCACTGGATCCTAGGCAGTGGATAGGACGAAGAGGTCCGATTGAGTTTCCATCGCGTTCTCCGGATCTAACTCTGTTGGACTTCTACCTATGGGGAACTCACAAGGATATTGTATATAGAAAACCAGCTACACTGACAGCACTTCGGGAAGAAATTGAAACGGCATGTGCTGCAAACGCTAAGGACACTTTCGCAAACGTTGCTCAACGTACTCAGAAGTGTATTGATGCCGATGGTGAGCATTTTGAGCAACTGTTGTAAATGTAAAAGTCTAAGATGGCAAGTGCTCATCATTTTCTGTTTGTGTGAATTCAGTTTTGTTATTTTAACCCAGTTTTTTTTTTTTTTTTTTTCCCCTTGAAGTGTATACATTTTTTGCACCCTCTATATATAGTGTAAACATTTAAAGAAAATGCATCCAATAGTTTTTGAGAATTACCATAATGTTATTTGAAATATTAATATAACATGAACACAGACATTTTCTCCTTAATTTTGCTTTGAGCCATATACAAATAATTTTAATCTAAACGAAACAATTTCTTCTTTCATTCAATGATGGAATAAAATGATACACCAGGACTTTTAAAATGTCTGGAGAGTGCAGTAAATCTGGGAGCATGTTGGCAACGCTGTGGCTGTCTGCATATACATGGATACAATTGCGTGTAAGTTTCATGTGTGTGTTACATTGCGGCCTCGTCTTCAAGATAGATTTTCTTGATAAAAAAATAAAATATGCACGCTGCATGAAACATTCATAAGGAGGGTTACAAAGATAAAAGGGCGGGGGAAGTTTCTATATGATGAATATATTATCAATCACCTTTCAGCTCAAACAGGTTTTGACACGGAAAATTGAATTTACAACGATGATTGCAAGGTAAAGCAGTGCGGTTAAACACAAGTGGTGGCTTTTTGCAGTCATAAATATGCAGGTGTTCAGAATAACTATTCTTAATTTTTTGATGTAATAGAGGACTTGAAAAGGGACATTTTGTCATGATTAAGTAGTGTTCGGAAATGCTTCGTTTTCGACATCCTCATGGTTACACTTATGTTTCAGCTATTAAAATGCATTGGTATACAAATATGGAATTTACACAGACAGGCACAAGGATTTGGAGCAGCTTACGGCAATGTTAATTTGGTAAAGCGAATCTATGAGGAACAACTCCCTCAGCGCAATACAACATTTTCAAGACTGGATCAACGTCTTCGAGGTAGTGGCCAGCTCCAGGTAAAGAAAGTAAATTCAGTAGCGGATCGAACTGTTAGAACATTATACTTTGAACGTGAGATTTTGCAGAGGTTGAAAATAATCCACGAACTAGCACTGGAGCTGTTATCCATTCGATGAATACAGTCACATGTCTGTATGGAGAGTTTCAAGTGAGTATGAAAAGCATCCAAAAAGTACAAACATTAATCCCAGATGATTATCCTAGCAGACAACAATTCGCTGAATGATATTTACATATCGTTACAATGAACCTGATTTTGCTAGAAGCATATTACCTACAGGTGACGCACGCATCAAGAAATTGGTTTTTTATTACACACAAGAGTGACATTTGGAGTGACACTAATCTTAAAGCTGTGGAGAATCTCTGCAATCAATGGAAGTTTTCTGGACATTTTTGGTTTGGGTTTGTTGATAGTTTTCTGTTAGGACCATATGTTATGCCTGCTTGATTGTTTGTGGTATTTTTCTTGCGGAATTACTTTCGCAGCTATTTGAAGATGTCCTGATTAATATTCGGAGACACATGATATTTCAACACAACAGTGCACCCGCACATTTCAGTTTAAATCGTCGAAATTATTTACATGTATATTTTCCGAATCGTTGGATAGAGCAGGTCCAGTTGCTTGGCAAATACGTTCCCTGTGTATGCCTTCAATTGATTCTATAGTTTGGGATCATATTACATCAATTGTTTGTGAAGCACCCGTGGCACAGCAGGAGAATTAGTTGGTAGAATTATTTTTGCTTTTGACGATCTTCCTAACCGACCATATTTCGAAGGATCGCCATTCAATCATACAGCGTTAAACTGCGTTAAGCTTTGTGTCAGCAATTTTAAACAGATCGTATAGTTTTTCAATACCATTTTCTTAATATCTGTTATTGTGTATTAAAAAAAAGTTACTGTGTAACCATAGAAAGTAAATAAAGTAGCTCGCAAGTTGAAATTCGTTTATTTTTTTCCTTCATACTAGTATAACTTGAAAACGAGGCATTTTGAGCATGACTTTATTAAAATAAATATTTATTTTCATATCCTCTATCTCATCAGAAACTTAGGAACAGTTATTCTGATACATTCTGTATATACAGAAGATTTCCCTACTCTACAAGTACATAGTTTATCTGAAATGTAAACAATATCACATGAAAGAAGAATAATATCTTTGTGTCCAAACTGTGACTGTTACAAACAGAAATGTAAGGGCAGAAGGTGCGGACTGTATGGCAAATGTGAGCGCAAATGAACTAATATCTTGCTCTGGTCTGTTGTAATCTGGTTTTGTTCTTACAATTCGTTAGCTAGAACGTTCTCATAAATTGCACATGATTTCTTCAATTTAACTCATCCATTTCAGTATTATGCAATTTTTTTAAAAAATATGTGAAAATAGTAAAATGGGATAAAAAGGAAAATATATACATTTTAAATAATATTGCTTTTCAGTATTTTATTATACTTTTTGAAATGCTTCGATTTTTGCTTTCTTTGTGTGTTTTTACACACGATAGGTTAAAAGGTCTGTATGTTGCATTTTAGCAGTAAAATGACTGAGGTGTTATAAAAATATGCTGGATACATTCCCCACATCTTCAACCAACAAATAAATATTCGTTCAGTTTATGGTTTACTAATGAGTAATCTTTAAGTATGCGTGTCTTTACGCAGTGGCAGTATTCAACTAATTTATCAACACATTGCAAATTGTTTATTTATGATACTCGCATTTAGGTACTGTATGTATATTTTATCTCTGTGGACAGGGTCGGTGGATTTTTTCGGGCGTAAAACTCCTAAATATGGCTTCCTCCGGAAGGGAAGTAAAGTCCTGAGTCCCGTATCGTAGGTTTACAGCACGTAAAAGAACCTCAAACAGAAAGAGCAAAATTTATCGTCCGTTTCACGTACATATCGGGTCGAATTACTATAATGGTACATGGCTTTCCCCTTCAGCGTGCCCTACAAGAAGAAGCTGGTAGAGTTAGGTGGGGCGACATTAATGATAAAGGAGCTTTACAAACGACAGCACTTAAAAGGAAAGAATTTCAGTCAGGCTGACATTGGAATGTGTAATTGGCACTATCCTGCTGTTGGTAGCCAGTATGTATTTTATCGGGTCCAATTGACTTGCATACTCATGGAAGATTTGCAAGTAGACTGCGGAAAAAACACAATGTGCACCGCGACAAAACATACAGCACCCCCTCTTTATTATGAAGAGGTGTCTCGTGCATACTGTGAGAATTTGAGGGCATCCTGGTACCTACCCAGTTGGGTGGGATCGCACTCCCGAACGTGCATTGACACACTGCAGTAATTGAGTCTCTTCTATTCATCGGCTCTTTTCAATTCTTGCACAGCAGTCACACGATGTGCGTGTGCTTATGGAATACCCATGTTCTGCAACAGTTTAAGCAGGCGCTTCTATGAGAAGATTTGCGGTCTGGTTTACACCTGTTGCACTGCTGTTTTTGGCAACTTTAGACGTCTTTTGTGTGCCTCCAACATTGATTCCTTGTTTCTCCATCAGATACTGAATGCAGGATTTTGCTAGTCGTTACCTAATCCCAGACTAAAGGAAGCAGTTTTCTACACGTCAATAAGCGTGAGATGTGGGGGTTTATATTCTACTGTACGTACTGTATTCATCTTTTCTCCGAAGTTATCAAGGCTCAAAATGTGTTATAAATAAGTTTATCTTTCTGTTTCATTTATCTCTAGTATGAGTGAATACTCCGTATGCCTTTATATTGAGTCGGAGAAGTTAGGCTAAGGGAGCTATCGAGCACATTTTATAATTTTATTTATTGTGAGAAATATATATATATATATATATATATATATATATATATATATATACACACACACAATATGATGTGTAAGGAAATATTTATGTTCTAAATTATATGTGTATAAAATGTGTATAAATTACCTTTATTATCATTATTATAGAATGACATTATTTATTCACTTATTTGAATATTTACGATTCTTATATAATCTACTTTTTAGGACAATGTTTTGCAATAAGGAATTTATTGCTTTAATTTTTAACTGTGTGTTAAATTAATGGAAATGAATGTTTACTATTAACCGCCCTGGATAATGCCATCCTAAATATGTATAATTTTACTATTTATAAATAATAAGACTGTAATCGCATTTAGCTGATTATTTAAAGTTTAATTTCAGATGAACACAAGTGACATCCTTTAGCAGGTTTGAAGCCACTAGTCCTAAAGCGAACTTCTTTATTTGAGAAAGAAAAATGAAACACGGTAGTATTGTGAGCGTTGCAAAAAAGAATAATAATCCGCATTGAGCTTTTGTAAGGAACCTCGTAACGTCGCGGAACACTTTCAAAGAATCTTGTAGCAATAGCAGTTCCACCTGCTGGCAGCTATTGTAGCACAGCCTTTATTGCTCGTTTCTTGCAGTGTTCCCATGGAAACGCCTTCCTAAAGTGTGAGGTCTGTTGTTCGGATGCCCTTCCTCGGGTAGACAGATCCCCACCCGCTCTTGTTTCTTTTTCATAGCGAATGTCGCTATTCTGAATTGCTGCACTTCATTACATGGTAGCTGCGTTATGTTGAAACTTACTGAACAATCGTTCATTCAACTTCTGTCGTTTTTTCAGTAATAAACACTTGTCTATATTAACAATAAAAACAATAGCAATAGATGAACTATAAATTATGGACAAATAAATCAAATTATTATGTGATAATATGCTTTTCGAATTTGATGTACACAAGTTCATCTCAGCCATGGTGCCTCGCCATAGAATTGCATCGAATTTGTTCCAGTAGGCAATTAAAATTTCTGTATGATGCACAAGCATCGTCATTCTTGTATATGAGAACATGACACCATGTATCGTGTATTCTAGGAAATTATAGCAAAAGTCGAACAATTTTGATCGGCTTGTCTTGACTTGATTGCAAGTCCTTTCATCTTATCGAAATAGAACGAATACACTGAGTCAGGAATAAGTAATACTTGTGCTGGAGTGGGGAAGGACTGCCTAATGACTTCGTGGTGTGCGTTAACTCCGCGCTTATTTAAAAATATCTCTCAGCACAGTGCAACGAATGTTTGTTTTCATTTCAGGGTTAAACGTAATGATCATCGAACTATTGTCAAATGAGTGAAATAATTCTGTAACTATGCATCTTGCCTTAACTAAGGAAACGAACAATCGTGCGAACGATGGAGATTCGTCAAACACTAAGAGCATTCAGCTCTGCCACGAGTCTATGGGAACAAGAAAGGAACTAGACAAGGAAACTAATAAATACAACGTAGGCTGGTTTTTATATGGTTGATTTTAAATATAAAGTATGGCGGACAAATTCAGGTGGTAAATGTAATATTTAATATCTTAATAGAATTTACCAATCACAAAATACACAATTTAATGGAACCTGATGTCCATCTTTATAATATATCATTTGCTTATGAATTATTTCAAAATATGTACGGCATATGTAAAGCATTAATTTAATTTTACCTACATTTCAGCTGATACAAGTAATTCAAAAAAATTACTGTCTTAACAACGAGATTTAACATATAAAATTCATTAAGAAAACACCTCTCACATGGAGCATAGCAATAAATCTGCTGTACGTTTTCAGTGTACGCACAATTACTGTTCATTTGGTTTATTTATGGACGCTCTTTAACATCTCAGATCATCAGCGTCCCATTCAATTCAGGGCGTGAAACGGCCGACAAAATTTTCTCAGAGACCTCTTCTTTCAGGCTTGAGGTTCTTTTTCGTGCCGTAAATGTACGACACGGGACCCATGACTTTACTTCCCTTCCGAAGAAAGCCATACTTAGGATTTTTACGCCCGAAAAAATCCATCAATCCTGGCCGGGATTGAACCCGCGATCTTGGGTTTAGAAGACAAGCATGGTTACTTTCCAGGACCGACACAATTACAGTGAAGACAGTGAAAAAATAAATGTAAACATTTATAATTATTATAATAAGTATTTTATTGGTTAGAACCCAAAGTTATTACTGTCATGAGCCAAGGTTCAAATATACCAGAATTTAAAAGAAGTTGGATAAGTTTTGCCGAAGAATGTCTTCGTAGAGTTTCCATCCAGTCAAACGATAGCCTCAAGCAAAGGAGAAGCCGGGAGTCCTATATCAAAGATAAACAAATACAGAGGTAAAGAAGCCATGGGGCTACAGAGAAGTAAGGAAAATCTCAACGATTCGAGAGGAAGGCAAGATTCCTAATGGAGCAAGAGCGCATACAAACTTAGCCTAGCGACGAATGAGAATATACCGCTACAGCTGTCAGGCATGCTTTGATGCAAGGAATGTCATCTCACTCCCTGATGGCTTGCATTTCGTACCGTACAAGCTACCCTTCAACTAAAAGAGTATGACAAGGATGTCCGAAGACTCTTTCCATGAACTTCCGGAAATCTTGAACAACTTCATTTGTTTTATGAAGCTCACTTCCAATAATGGGGGTGCCAATAAGCAGATTTTTGATAGCTCATGTGAGCTGCATAGAAACTGCTTCATAGTTAACGCATGTCATTGTGGTGCGGCGTTGCCTCGTTTGACACAGAAACTTATTTCTTTGAAGATAGCAATGGCTGTGTCATTTCTGTTAATAGCGATCGCCATGTAAATATATTGAGTGTTTTTCTCCTTCGAGACTGGCCAGTCGCAGCAGATCCAGATATGGTTCCAAAAGCTCATACGGGCCATCAATCCACGACTGTCTTGCAATCCGTTTTTTGCGGCCAACTGATTTCCAGGTTTGGAGTCATCAATTGGCCAGCATCGCCGGTTGCAATGCCTTTTATTGTTGTAGAGTGAAATGTTCGCAACATTAAGCAGCCAGTACGAGAAGCATGGAACAAATCCCCTTTGACACGCTACGGCGCTTGCGGGAATGCATTCCACACACGTGTGATCGCTTAACCAGCGTCATACTCAAGAAAAATAACTCTGGTTTGTAATTATATATATATATATATATATATATATATATATATATATTAACGTATGTTTTAATATAGAAATGAGTCTGTTCCTTTCAGTGTACTGCCAAATTTACATCCTACTATCCTGTACTTTCTGCACATTTTCCGTCGTAATATTTTTAAGAAATACATTTAGTGGTGTATTACCTTGTAAATAAGTGCCCGCTTGTGCCTCTACCATCCACGACGGTATCGTTTAACTATTCATGTTTTTTAGCAAAGTGTTCCATCTTCGAAAATAGGCGAAGATCTGAACGGCGCCAAATCCGGACTGTAGGCTGGTGATGTAAAATTTCAGCATGGGGGAAGTCCTTTATCTTTTTGACTGTGTGCAAGCGAGCATTGTATGAAGACGAGGAGCAGTTTTAAATAAGGACATTCCTCTGCCGCTGTTCTAATGGTCCTAGAACACAATTTCTCTGATGACAAAGTCAATTAGAATTTGTGTGCTTTGGTAGCAAGGAGCATGTCCCTGCATTGCTTGCTGTTTTATGTGTTAGAACATGTTTCATAATCTGTATATTTGTAATACAGCAAATATTTTGTGGCAACTTTAAAGACACTTTCATGCATTTCGCTAGTCCTAAGTTAAATGATGCGCTCAACCTTTTATTTCAATTCATCATTCAGTAACATTAATAGTGTTGCTAGCAATGGCCTGGGTTCATAGACTACAAGTCTCCGACAGATATTAATAGGTTCAACGTTTTCAGTATTAAAAAGCGAATAACTTATCTGAGTGCATAGTCTGTGGGATTATCACAAGTAATGTCACAAGAGGGTCTGTGAAAGCTTAGTGATATTTATTAGGACTATTTCATGAGTAAAACAAGAATTTAAATATAATTCCTGTAAACTTGGCTTACAATATTGTAATAATTGTATATTTGTATTATGAGTTACTTAAACTTTTCAAGCCATCTAGTAGCAGATGAATGTCGATTGTCAGTAATGCCAATAGAGAAGAGCCAAATACGGGTTTGGGACTATTTCATGACGTGAAATTCGCGCACGGATTATTAACCAAGTATAAAATGTTATACTTATTTATGAACACCTGCCTATTCAGAAAGAGAAAAAAAATAGACAAAGATCTACTTTTACAGTCGCTACCGTTTGATTTACTAATACCAACTGAGATTACCAAATCTAAAGCTTTTTACCGTTCTAAATAACGTATTTATTAATTGATGTAGTTATATAGGCAGACGTTGTTACATAATTTACAAAACGGATTCAGACTGTTGGGCTGAATATGCAAATAACAGTTGCTCTAGTAAATATTCGTTAAGTTACTTAACTTTACAATTACTGAGAACACAGAAAAGTGGACAGTGATGCGTGCTCAGGATTTATATAGTGGAAGTATAGAGTTGGTTACACTGACCATAAGACAAATGCACGTCGCGTGATAATTGATAATTTTTTTCTCGATATTTTCACTGTGATATCCAACTGTGATTGTCAAATTTAAAATTTTTGTTTCGTTTCATTGGTGGGTATTAAGATGATGTCACATAAGTAAAATATTCAACATAAGCATTAATTTTCAAAAATTGTACACTCAGCAAAATATTTGCATCCCAACAACTTCACCGCACTTAAGACTGCTAATGTGAGGTAACATGTGTACAGTCAATATCACTTTTCCCTCTTACATGGCGAAATGACACCTTATTTTAAAGCTTATGTTGTTCGTAAAGCGCTTAATCTGTGACTACTTTCTGTTAACCAAAGCTCGGGAATAACATTGTTTCCACCATCAGAATGGAGTGCCTCTACAAAATCCGTTTCTTTGATAACTCTCAATACCAACATGTTTCTGCAATGACCGTTTCTCAATCGCTTCTTATGTATAGGCAGTGGAGCGATTTGTCTTATCTGCCAAACACTTGATGCTTGTGCACTTCCGACAAGGAATAAACACAGAAACGGGGGAGGTGGCCCGGGCGCGTGGTTCCCCCTCTGTGACGTCCGACTTCCGGTACATAGAGCTGGCGACTTGTCAAATGTCGATACGGAGCGTTCCCTTATACTTCAAGCGCGTTGTGTCACCAGATTTAGGATATTGATACGAATTGCGTTCGGAAACTATTATGGCACATGAGTAAAATTACGAACAACGTACAATCAAGGAAATAGTTTTATCTTAGCTATCTGTTGTTGAAACTTAATAGAGCTATATCCAGTACAGAAAATTTACCTCCAGCATTAAATTTTCAAGTAAAAATACTCGCACATCTTTCACGATTGAATAGAGTTTAGAGAATAGAGTTTTCTCTGATTTCCTGTTTCTAGTAGTAATAGCAGGCGAATCTTTATTGTTATTAAGTTCTACATACACTTAAAATTATATTTTATGCATAGATCGTAGGCCGTACATGATTAAGTATGAAATACACAATTGGAAAGAGAAACAAATAACAATACAAATAAAATAATATTAATATTATTATTAAACACTAAAAATGGAAAGAACCGATATATGAAAGGAAACATTTTACACTATAACTATACTAGTTATTGCGTTCTAACCAATATATATATATATAAATTGCTTCTAGTTTCGTTCACTTTGTGTAGTTTCTAGCCCATATTCAACCAATTAGGTGTGGTTCGCAAACAAGTACTAGCAAGCCAGTCGACCTCTAATTGCCTATAAAAGTTTTCAAGAATGAGCGTTTTTCCGAGGTGTACCCAATGGAAACATTCGGCCAGAATATGTACCCATTCCTCATCCTCTTCACAAATGGGCAGATTCTCCTACCAGAACTATCCGCTATTTTTTTTGTTTTTTTTTATTTATTTTTTGTTTGTTTTTGTTTTTGTTTGTTTGTTTGTTTGTTTTTTTTTTTTTTTTTTTTTTTTTTTTGTTATTCTTGATCTCACTTTTCTCTCTAGAACGAGTTACCCCAGGAATTTAATTTCTTCGATAGGCTCAAGGAGACTTTCGCATTACATTCTGCCTCGATTTCCTACCTGCTGATATCCTCTAGCCTTGTTTTAACCTTCTTCCGTACGTTTTTTATTATTTGCATTGCCTCGTCATATTGAACTCGGCCAATTCCTCTGTTCTCTTTCCTCCTCTACAGCCCAAAACGCTGGTGTTATATTTTGCATCTGGTGTCTATAGCATTTAGCGCAAGTGTGGACTGGTCTCCCTGCATTAGTCTAAGTCAGTATTTCACCGTTCTTGTTTTACTGTTAACCGTGTCTTCATAGCAACCCACCTCCCTCATGACCCTACAGTTTGACGTTCCTTGGAGAGCCCGAGAACCCGAGAAAAATCAATTTGAACGTTACTTACCTGTTTAGCTCTCCCCTATTACCTTATTTTACTTCCACATAGCATAGTAGAAGACTTAGTCATAATAATGTATATCCGCTGTAAGGTATCTATTGGTATATCTGGGACACGTAATAACTCATTTAGTTGACCTCATACCTACTTTATAATTAATAACAGACAAGTGCTTATTCCATTTCCCATTTATATTAAAGATTACTCCTAAATAACAAAAAAGTTTAACATTATGTATATTTCTTATTCACTTAGTAGCATTGTTCATCTCTGCATATACGTGGCCATGTTTAAAAGTCATTGTTTCGGTTTTGTCATCATTTACTACCATACCCCATTTCAGGTAGTGCTCCTCTAGGACGTGAATGCCTTTCTGCAAACCATCTCTTGTTACAGATAAAAGAATTAGATAGTCAGCATACAAAAGTACAGGAATGCGCATGTACTGTCCACGTCCTCCGCTAACAGAGCATCCGAGATACCTTCTATAAATGTATTAAACTACAATGGAGATAGAATACATCCCTGACGAACTCCTCTACTGGCTAATCTACATTCCGATATAGTGTTTCTAGCTGTATATCTGCATCAGACCTTTTATCATTTTGTTGGAGACACCTTTCTGACACAGTTTTATCCATAGAACATTGCTCTGAACACTGTCATAAGCTATTTTAAATTGAGCTATTTGGTGAAATGTACATAGTTTTGTGCTTGTGGGTGATTTGTAAGTTGTAATATCTATTTGAAATCAGTGCTTCCCTGAGAGGGAATTTGGTGAAATTCAGCAAATTTGCTGTCAAAAACCTTCTATGCAAGTTCATAAACAATTGCAGCTTTGTAAAACCGAAGCAAAACCGTGAAAAAATGTAACACAATGCTTAGTCAAGTAAGAGGTTCAGAAGATCTGAAACTGTTACTTCTACATTAATCAGCAGTTACAAGATGGTGGCTCGTTTTATTCCGTTTTTTTTTTTTTTTTTTTTTTTTTTTTTTCCCCTTCATGGCTGAGGAATGATTGAGAACTCGGATTAAACACCTTTATAATTAAAGGACAACAACAGTCCTAAGGGCAAAATGCTACCGGCATCAATTAATGCATTATCCAAAATAGGGGGGGGGGGTCAGTTGTACAGCGAGAGTTGTAAAATCGGTTTAAACGTATTTGGCAGAAGGGTATGGAAAAAAGATATGGCACAGTGAAAAAATGTTTATGTAAAATTAACTTCCCACATGGCGATTTGTTAATACTAATAAAATCTAAATCTCTTTTGCCATGCAATTACAACATATTTCTTTCAAATTTTAATATGTATTTTCTTGTAATTTTTCAGGTTAAATTATACATGAAAATTTAATTTAAGTGAAATATTGAAACATGACGACGGTTTCCATTAATTCCCGGAATTGCTAGGTCGCAAATGTTCTCTCATTTCCTTCTTCAGAACTGTATGCAGTGTGGAGTTCCGCTTAGTGCCCACCTTACGATGTTTATCTCGCATTTTATTTTGTAAATTTCGTTGCACAGAGCATTTTTATGCTTCAACTCGGATTGAGGGATCCTTGTTATGGTAAATGGGAATGAAAAGAGAGAAGACACTGAGGTAAACCTGAATGTCACTCACTACCCGTGAGCCTCTCATTGCAGTAAATTGTTCTGACCCTTGTGGAAGGCATAATAGTCCTGTAGGCCGTTCTGAGGATTTCTCCCGCCTGGAGGCTTTGCCAACCCGCTACCTCTGTCTCTGTCTAGCTCAAGGCTAGAATCTCGGGGCGGACAAAAAGGCTCGCTAGCCTCGCAGCGAGGTGCAACAGCTCGCTTCCGGTGAGGGTGTAAGAGGATGCGGCACCCCCCCCCCTTTTACACACACGACTTCCGGTCTCCGCAACCCCGAGTTCTAGACTCGTAACTGAGATGCGAAAACTTGCAGCTTCTTTCCAACAAATGGAGTATTTCCTTGTTCCTCCAATTAAAATCAAGTACGTGAACTAGTTCTCTTCCTCTTTGACTTTTTGGCACCCTATCCTGAGGTCAGTAATTTGCTGAGTAACAAAACAGTCCGTCTGAAGATTTTGCTGGTACTGCGTTTAGCTACTACATTCGTCGGAAAGTTTCATTTTTCATGTTCTCGTTTTGTGCTCATACGTAACTATTACCCCAGATTTAGATTTCTTTTGTTACAATACATGAATTTGTTTGTTTTACCCTGCTGTAGAATTATTCATTGTTATTTTTATTACTATCATAAATGTTCCTAACACTTACATAGAATTGTCAGAGCTTAATTTTATGTTTTGCATATGTCTTTATTTCCACTTTCAAGATTTACGTAGATTGATACATGTATAAATTATCATTGCTGCTGCTTGTTGTATATTATTGTTCTTTTATTTTGTTATTTTTTTCCTTCTTAAGTTAATCTTTTTTTCAATTTTCATTATCAATATTTATGTAATAGCATACATTTATTTACATACATAATGTTTTACATTGGTTTATATATGTACGACTACTGTCAACTTTACTGTCAATGTTGTGATTGTAATATTGTGGCTATAACTTCATGTAATTATTATTATATTGGAAGAGCGGAAGAATCCTAATGGCTTTAGCTCTACTATAAAAAATGAATAAATATATATATATCCTGCTTAATAAAATTTTTTTTTCTGAAAATCAGAGAAATCGGTCCATTAGGAGTGGGGGTTAAGCTGAAACCCAAAATTTAAAAACGCTCTAGTAGCACCAATATTTGTTATTTCACAACAAAACAGCGTATTTAAACAAATTAAGAAAAATAGTTCAGAAAATCAGGGAAATTGGGCCATTAGGAGTGGAGATTTACCTGAAATCCAAAATTTAAAATTCGCTTTAGTGGTGTTAATATTTATTTCTTCACAACAAATTCGATATATACCATTTACATGAAAAAAATATATATTTTTTCTGAAAATTAGGGAAACCATACTATTAAGAGTAAAGGTATACTTGAAAATCGACATTTAAAAAGCACTCTTGCGTGTAATTTTCTCCATATTGTTTTAAAATAAACGAACAAATTAATTCAGCATAAAATGTATTTATAACGATGCATATGTTTTATTTATATTGAACAAAAATGTCATCTTGAAGGTAGCAAATGTGAAACTTTAATCTATGTATGAGAATTATGTTTGTATGTAAGAGAGTTCTGTAATAACATTCAGAAAACTTTTGCGTCACGTTTTTACTACAATAACATTTAAATTAAATCTCAAAACAAATGAAAATCACGAAACTTACGATTGTGTATATTTACTTAGTATTTTGTAATTGTTTTTAAATAGTAACATGTTTTTGTTTTATTGAAACATGTGAACATCTTAAATACACAATGTAACTCGAAACTTTCTGTTACTTCTTTCTATTTTAATGAATGTAAAGATGATATCAAGGGTTCAGTTTACATTTACATAAAAATGTTTTAAAATACCCACACAGTATAGTTTTGTCTATCAATGGTCTACATATTTTCATTTAATTAATGGTATACCATTAATTTAAGTTACTGTACAAGTTGAGCAATGTGCTTAGTTTGGCAGCACCGAACTTTTTATTAAAATGTATATGGAATACTGATATTGTAACATTTCTTTATTTATGTTTATCTTCCTAACGCATATTAGATTAGTAGTTGAAATACTTCTATAGGTTTTAATTCTGTAACCATCAAAAGTATATAAACGCCTAACTTTCGCCTGTATCTGCATCCTGTTCAGTGCTCTCGTTCGAACCGCGCTGCTAGTGGACATGTAGCAGCAGTTAATGACCACCAGGTGCTGGTGTTGTGTTATCCAGGGGTCACTCACTCATCTCCTATGTTCTCACGCCTACCTCTACATCTGAGGCACTGCACTGAGTGTAACAGTGATACAAGTTCCAGCGCAAGGACTTCATTCTCCACTGGGATAAACAAACTGAAATTACAACAGAACGAAAATACGTTTTAGCATTTTAAGTGAAATGTTTATAAATTGAAATTGTGCAGTTTTTAACTGTTTCGTCGTTCACAAATAAAC
This sequence comes from Metallyticus violacea, assembly GCA_030762175.1. Lineage (NCBI taxonomy): Eukaryota > Metazoa > Arthropoda > Insecta > Mantodea > Metallyticidae > Metallyticus > Metallyticus violacea. The sequence goes on along the minus strand of CM060843.1, from coordinate 101,626,684 downwards.
TATTTTTTTTCTCCCATAATATCAGCGTACAGCATTTAAAATAATCCCATGTGATGATGTCAGAGAGATCAGAGTAGTGTGAGTTACAACGGTGATTGCTGGCTTTCAAGCATTTGCGAGTACTGATACGGTGGTCCTGGGTTCGATTCTCAGTTAGGTCAAGCGTCTGGGTAAGGGTTGTCCCGAAATTTTCCTTGCTTTGGGAAGGTGGATTTTGATATATTTAAAGCGCTTCAGTCATCAGACAACGTTCAGATACTCGTAGGCTTAGGGACCCCCTGGGCACCACCTCAACCGTCATCTCCACTGGGACAACGTAGCGGAGACCTATGGACGTCCCGACCTCAGAAATCTACTACAACTCAGATGGTTAGGACAAGGGCACGGTAAGCCAAAGATCCTTAATTTGAGCCCTATCAATTTTCCTGGCTTTGCAAATATTAGTCCGACACAAAACTTCCGTGTAAAATCACAATTAAATATGCATGTGCACTTTTTGTTAGTGATGTATGCATTCTGCAGCGTTTTTCAGAAAATATTTAGCCATTTTATGTTGAAAAATGCAATCCCCAGTTCTTCAAACAACGTGCAAGGTAACCTTTCTTAATTCACGTATGCTGCATCTTAATTTCGTCCGCGGTATGATATCATCATACAGGAGGAAGCCACATCCTAGCGCAAAGGCAATGTGTTCAATACAAAGTTTAGCTCCCCCTGCTGCATTTTGCTTGTAAACAGTCACTTTGATTATTTCCTAAAAGTTTTATGTTTTGGGATGAATAACGTTATATTTACTGCCTTATTTTATATGTAGTCATAGAAAAGAGATCTTTTATTATACCGGAAACCAAAATACCAAAACTATGCATGCGTACTCATGTCTCAAACATGCTCTCACACATTGTTACGTAAGTAGAGAGCAAGGATTGGACTTCTGATGTATTTTGTTTCTGTGTAGACATTTTTTTTATTAGAAATGTTAAATATGCGAAGAAAGTTGCAAATCACCCTGATAATTTTCTGTTATGTGAGTGGTAAACTAAGCTTGGAAATTTGCGCCCTTTGTAGGGAAAAAAAAAGTTACTCTATTTGGAATGTAAAGCTGGATATTTTTATTAACATAATAATAAAAGGGACTTTAAATTTCGAGAATGATCCGACATTAAAGATATCTACAGATGTTCGCTGTAAATGAATAAACCTTGCTATCTCGATGGATGGAATAGCTGGAAGTCAGACTTTCTCCACTAGCTTAGATTTGTTTGGGTTAGTTTACATATGGCGCGGTTAAAGTTTATTCCAGAGGGAGCTGCGTGCAGTTAAGATTATAAGTGAATCAGAATGAAAATTTTTGCCAAGATGTTTTATGTGTTCGTGCGTGCAAGAAACTCCAAAACCGGCCGAGCGGAACTTGATGACAATTGTGTCATTATTGAAGGTTTGTTAATGGTAGAACTGCCCGATTGCAAACCGCTGCATTAGTTCATCTTTCTTGTACAGGAAGTATAACGTAAAGAGTCGGTCCTGGTGGTGTAGTGGTTACCATACCTGCCTCCTAAACCCAAGATCATGGGTTCAAACCCGGCCAGGACCGATGGATTTTTTCGGGCGTAAAAATCCTAGGTATGGCTTCCTTCGGAAGGAAAGTAAAGCCGCGGGTCCCCTGTCGTACATTTACGGCACGATAAAGAACCTCAAGCCTGAAAGAGAGGCCTCTGAGCAAAATTTGTCGGCCGTTTCACGCCCTGATTTGAATGGGACGCTGATGACCTGAGATGTTAAAGATCGTCTATAAATCAATCAATCAATCAATCAACTATCGTAAAGTGAGTGACCAAGAGTCTGAATAGCTACTGGTGTATTGTGTGGTGTTTTTTTTTTTTTCTTCCCATGTATAAGCTACATCTATAACACAATTTTTGCTGAATGAAAATTGTTCATAATTTCTGATTCCTTTGCACATGGAATCTGTCAAACCGGCCTTAGTTTTGTTTCATCGAGCTAGATTTTTTCAGAAATCTACATTATAGAAATTAACAGTTTTTATTTGTTCATTGAGCAAATACATAAAATAAGTATTCTGAGAGATTTAAACAAGATAATAAATTGTTTTTGTGTTAATGGGTCAGTTTATCCAATCAGAACATTGAACCAGAAAAAATTGCTCACAAAGGAGGAATTTAGTTCCTGAAGAAAATTTGAAGTATGAAGCATTGGTTTCTCCTTCTAATGTCTTTTTCCATCACTCCATATTAAGTCAGGTCTAATGAAGCAATTTGTTACTGCTCTGAATAATGATAGTGATTCTTTCAACTTTCCTGTTACCAAGTTCCCATAGAAAACTGAAGCTAAGATAGCAGCAGGTATTTTCGATGTACCCCAGATTCGTGAGCTTTTGCAGATGAGACCTTTCCTCAGTCGATGTCCGAGTTAGAGAAGTCAGCATGGTTGGTATACAAAAAAGTGACAGAAAACTTTCTTGACAACAAGAAATCTGAGAGCTATAAAGAAATTGTGTAGGAAATGTTACAATAGTTTAGAAATCTAGGGTGTAAAATGAGTGTTAAAGTGCATTTTCTCAACAGCAAATTGATTACTTCCCTGTAATGAAACAGAACAACGTGAGCGGTTTCACAAAGACATTAAAATAATGGAAATCAGCTTTCAAGACTATTGGGATGCGTCAATGATAGCTTCGAGAAAAATGGAGCTTTTTTCTCCCTAATAATGAAAAAAGTTTGGAAATTCATAATATTGGCACATTACTCTCCTTTTTCATAATATATAAACTTAAAATGAAACCTACAAAAGATTTTTGCCTTAGCTATGTTAAAACTTAATAATATTTGATAAAAATATAAGTACATTATTACATTTGATGCGATTTTATTTAAAAACCTTGTCAGATAAAGTAAAACTGAAAACATATTCGAATTTATATATGTCCATGGAAAAAAAAAATAAATAAACCAACAAGAAAAATAATTTATAGGCCAGTGGCCCATGGCGATTATATGAAGACATTAACTGTAGCAGCTATTTCAGATGTTAATGTATTCATATAATTTGGATATATGCCTTATTTATGGGACCGACCTCGTATGATATTTGGCTTTTAAAATTGTATACATCTTAGGCCATTTGCATCTTCTGTGTTTTCCAAACCGATTGCTTTTTGTGTTTAACTAACATGTAAGAAATCACTGAAAAATAAAACATTTAATCCTTGGCCATTCGCAACAAGCCTTATATGACACAGTGAAGAGTATCCAGATTTTGTAGCCTTAAATGATAACTGTAACTTTTAAGTGAGATTTTAGAAGCCTGAAAATCTCATTATTAAGTAAAGAATATCAGTCTTAGTCTCAACTTTCAAGTATCAGGCTCCAAAGCTAAAATATGCACATACCTAGACGCTATAGTGATTTCATAGACTACTTCTCTGAAGAAAATGGTGTAGGTTTTTCTCAATAATTATTGTTTAATTATGGAGACTCTTGGTCATCAACACTAGTAAGGTGAACGGTGATTTTTTTATAGTCTCGTCAAAAGCTAATTGAAAACGAAATTCTTCATAATGGCGTTGAATCTGTAGCACATGCTAATGGATTGAAAGATGTGAGATATACCTGCAGTAAGACCTCTGTATTTGGACACAACTGATAGACACCTCATTATATTGAACACCTTTTCTTGAAAACTGACACGTTTATGTGCTGTAACATATCAAATATATTCTCTATGTTGGACACTCCTGAATCCTGGAAGCTGGTCATTCCTTATGATCATAACGAGAACAATTTCTGTTTTTGTTACATGTTTCTGCTAAATTATTTAATCTTGGTCGGCATGTATCTCTAAAGCTTTAAATGATTCATTAGCAGGTGCATAATACTATAACGTTAAAAGGATGGTTTTACCCTAACTGGCTTTCTGCTATTTGTTTGAGCTTGATTTATATTTATCTCTCTGCTTTGCAGTAGGTCATTAAGCACATTGGAATGGAAAGAGTGGGTTTTTCTTTAACTTTTATTCTTTATTATGCTTCCTCAATTTTTTTTTTTTTTTTTTACAAAATGTAAAGTTATTACATATTTCCCATAAAGTACTAAATGGCATTTTTTTTTTTTTGTGGAAGCTAGAGTATTCTTGCAAGTGGGCCACTTCTTCAAGAAAAGGGGAAAATATTCTTCCCTCTATCATGGACACCTCATAAAATTGGAGAATTTTTAATGAACCATACTTGCCCTGGTTAGAGAGGTTTCACTGTATATGAAGAAAAAAAAATTTTTTTAGAAAAATCGAATTAAAAAATAACTGGGTTATGTGGATGTTTTTGTTTGTTTTCTTAATTATAGCTTTATAGCTTGGTTTGCAGCGTTAAGTATATGCACTAAATTCTGGTGTTTTTAATGTGAATGGGACAGCAAGGGCAAGGAGTCTAAGTGAACTAGAAAATAGAAACGTAAAAGTTAGAAAGAAAAATGTGTCGAATAGCCCTTTAGAAAATCGTGAAAAAGTATATTTGCCTCGTATCTAAAAGCGGAACTTACGGGGAAAAAAAAAAAAAAAATGTGAAAGCAAGCTATAAAACTAAATATGTATATTTGATATTTAAATTTTCAAATTGTGCGATGGGGAACTGGAGGAACATTGTATGGTTTATGGTTTATGGATGGAGAAGAAGCACCAAGCAAACGGCCTACTGGTCTACTGTAGTTTGACCATGAAACCAGATTTCCAAATATAAAATTAACGTATAAAACTTTCTGATATCATTTTAGAATGTATTAACTTCATAAAGGTTTAAATATAATAAATGCGATCTCTTGCTCACGTCAATCTGTTTTCGCTTTCCAGAGGCCCTCAGAAATGCGCATTAAATATGTTAAAATATCCATCAACGTAACATTTTCCATTTCAGCTTATTTTGAGCCCTATCATTTCAATGAGATTAATTAAAATATATGTTCCTCGCTCAAATTTTTATATTACCCATTTTAGAGCTTGTACATAAATCTGTGGTTGTGTGGGGAGGAGGGGAGGGAGTCCGCTGTTTCCCAACGTCTGCAAGTAAATACACTGAAAGATATGAAATTTGAGATTTAACATTTATCACGCTTGATATTATCGGAGTATCATTCGTTTGAACGTCTGGCTATGTGTGAAATCAAAGTTTCATTTGACCATACAATGGAGGCCGTGCAAAGTTGTCATGACCAGGTTTGTGCAAAGGTGAAGTAAGTTAACTCTGTCAAAAATTAAGCCACGAGCAAGTTCTGTAATTACTCTGTAAAAGGTTGTTATTAAATGATTTTCTCTCCTAATCCCTTCCGTACCTTCTATAGAAAGTAACGCAAGAATACGCTGAATCTTTAAGTAGTACCGCTTTTAGTGTTTTGTTTTTTGTAACAAATACAGGATGCTCTACGAGGGATAATCCTAGGAAAACCAGTTTTGATGGCCCTGGAGTACATGATCAGTGAGACGGGAGATTTTAAAAGCCATTCTTGTTACTGTAGCTTCTTCGAAACGTTCAAACTATGAAACAAAGACACGATAACGGTCTACCACATGCCACGCTCCGTAACTTTAATATTATCACCGAGATATCTCTTACGAATTGTCATGGTGGCTATGTTTGAATATGCAGTTCTTAACACGAGAATAGAAGCAAGAAATAATAAGCATTCCTTTTTATCGCAGAAACATTCCATTCCTATAATTGTAAGCGATTTGCCATTTTTAACCCGCTAACCTATGTTCATTCTGTCTCTCTTAAACAAGCAAGGCTCAAATGAAAACTTCGGAAATTTCACTAATTTCTGGATAGTGTATTCATTGAAATGAATGTAATATGATTGATATTGAGTCGAATTCTCACCAAATTACCCTATTTCCAAGTTCACTACTGGAAAATCTTGAATAAAGTGTTCCGTCAAAGAATAATTTATGAAATCCCAGATTATTTCCCATTATTATTATTATTATTATTATTATTATTATTATTATTATTATTATTATTATTATTATTATTATTTCAGGTGTTCATAGTGGTAAAATGGTATCAAGAAAGTGAATGCAGAAATTTTTCAATTCGAGATGGTATTTGTGCAGTGAAATTTGCCCTGGGATAATTCTTTATTTCATATAATAATTTTGCAGAGCACCATTAATATCTCTTTGCGATATTTTCCTCCCCTTTCCGTACTTGATTATCAAGTATTGGATATCGTATGCCATGTGGTGATAGAGATCTGTCATTCAAGGTAATTATAAAATTACGCTACGCTCGTCAGCTCCTTAAACCTATTATTTTTTATATCAGAAACGTGTTTATACTTTCTCAGCTAAATATAAATTTGGAACCAAAGATTTCGGGGGGAAAAGAAATAATGATTAAAAATGCTTAACCGTCATTCAGAAACCACCAATAAACAATCAAAACCGACAACCAAAATTAAAGCAAAACAAAACAAAAACAAGATTTACCCACCTTAATTAATGTGGTGCTATACATAATTATCGTTTGTTTCGGTATCAAATGCGGAAATTTCATATGTATTTTGAAAAAAAAAATGTGTCTTTCTTTTAATTGTTAATTAACGAATCCTTAACTTCAACATTTCCAACTAATTGCTTAACACAATTCAGCTGCAGTGATAAAGTGTCATCTAATTGATTCATTGAGAGCTACAGACAATTCTGAACTGGAGTTTAGGGTAATAACATCAAAGTTGCCAACACAAGCTTCCTTCTGTTGTATACTGTGCCTTTGAAGGCCTCTTCTTTCAGGCTTGAGGTTCTTTTATATGCCGCAAATCTACGACAGCACCCACGGCTTTAGTTCCCTTCCTGAGGAGGTCACACCTTAGAACTTTTATGCCCGAAAAAACCAATCGACCCTGGCAGGGATTGAACCTGCTATCTTGGGTATTTCTTGGTACGCTAAGTATTATTCATTATTGTGGAACATTTGAAAAATTATACACGAATTAAGTACAATGTAAGTTGGAGCAAATTATTAATAAATATAAAATAATGTTTATATTTTATCAAATATTTTATCAAACTGAAAATAAAAAAGTAAATATTTTAAATTATTCATATGAGTGGTTCAGTTGTTTGCAGTGTCTTCTTTGCACACATCTCCTGGATAGCTGGTCTGTAAAGGCTAGCAGAATACTTCCTCAAATCACTGTAGCTCTTTCATTTTCTTCCAATCCTTGATCTCTTTCTGGTTCCCTCAGGCAAATCTTCGCGTGCCACACAGAGCGTGTGTTCTTTGTCATTCTCTCTCTCTCTCGCCTCGCCATGCTTTCTTTGTAGTGTTCTCTGTTCTCAAGTTTTCTCAGATTTCATTCAATGAGGCTCGGCCGTCCATTGTTTTTTTTTTTTTTTTGCTCTCAGTAAACATTTAACTTAGAGCGTTAACATGGATTCACACATAGGAAAATGCTTAATTCTTACATTTTCTATATGTTTATTGATTTTTACTTAGTACGTATTCCACAAGCATTGTGCACTGTTTCTTCCTATAGCTTTGAATCAAGTTTTCTTCTCAACCATCTCGAGCCGATTTCAAAATATGTATCCATTATCTTATGTTTTAGTATGATATAATTGAGTATGTAATGATAAAGGCAATGGAAGTTAATTCATTACCTTTAAATACTGTTTTACAAGCTTGCTACTTTTTCTACTAGGGTTAATAAGGTTTCGTTAAAACAAAAACATTGAAAAATGCAACTAATATCAAACAGAACATGTTTTAATACGCGAGATTATAATCAAAGTCTTCCAAATATTTCATTTAATTGAAAAATAAAATTTAAAAAATATCATTTAATTATTAATGTCTTTTAAAAGTCAGAAAATCAAATCGCTACAAAATAACGGGTGAGTGGATTATCTACGAAAGTGAGCACGCTCAACATACGCTTCTTGCAAGTTCGCTGTTAAACTCGCAACACTACAGTGACTCTAACAGAGATGCTATTTACTTTTACTTATAAAGTTGTGTGCTAACATCCGCTTTGAAATTACACATTACCCTTCTTGGTTTAGTGTTCTTAGGCTCTTAACGGATGATATTGTTTGTTAAGGTGTGTGGATTTCTGCTGTACATTTCATGCTTTAATACTTGCAACAAAATAATAGAGCGCACCTATGTTGTTGTTATTGATAACTTTGTGGTCAGAAGCTTCAAGAGTTGCCTGGACTCTATCGTTATCGGTAGTATCTGCTTACCGGGGGTGGAGTAACGAATGTAACCTCACGAAGCAGATTAGGCGTTTTACAACGCAGTATCGGCAATTTTGCGAGCATACGTAAAATAGCTTCGTCGAAAAACGAAATGAGGTTAGGTTAAACTTTTCATTCATGAAGTCAAAATCCATACATGAAATCTGCTCCTGCCTAACAAAGCATCCGGTATAAGTTATTGCACCGCGATAATTTTATAAAGGTTTAACTGATGTTAGAAAAGATAAAATAAAGAGATAGCTGGGTCAGTAACTTGAAAAGTACTGCTTAATAAACCAATATGTTCATTCACTCATAGGGATTTAACTGTCTGACCACTCACACAAAAGTGTAAGAGATTCCTTTGTGCTGGGAAAGACGGCGAAGAGATTTTTAGGTAATTTTTTCAGCGGTAGTTTATTTCTTTGGACAATGTACATCATCTTAAGGCTTCTTATGTCGCGAAAGCTATGAACCATAATAAGATTTGTGACGCATGCACCTGGGGATTTTCATAAACACTGGGTGACGAATAGAATAATTGGGTCTATAACTTTTCATTTGCTCTTTTTAAGCAGGGTTTATCAAATACGTGCTATTAGTGTCCACTCTCGTAAGTGACTGCATACCTCATTGCAGCTTACATACCGTTAATCTGCTGGATTTCCTCCGCGCTCATGTTTCGTTGACGGTTCGTGAACGTAAGCAAAGTAAGGCGGGATATACAATTTGGCATATAGGAGGAAGTTAACATTGGCTTTTTGTTAAACTTAGTCCATTCCAGATGCTTGGAAAGCGGAGGTAATCATTGCCTCCAACAGACAAAAATCTGCCAAAGGTAACATTAACCGTATACTAATAAAATCACATGCCACTCATTAACAAAAACCGCTTTTGAAGTTGTAGAACAAAATACGGCAAGTTTTTAATGTTAGTGATATATGGGAGAAGTAAAATAATAAGAACTAGAGAAGCAAAAATAAACAAAACACGAACAACGCAGTATTTACAACAGCCAAACTGTGTTATTTATGTGAATGTTCAACTTCTGTAGCTGAGTCTATGCTATTGTTTTTGGGTTACTTTATTTTTCATTTTAGTTCTCTCTCTCTCACACACACACACACACACACATGGAAGTGAACTATTTTTCTACAAATGTGGGTATATATACAGAGCGTTCCTTATATTGCCCGGCCGCTAATCGCGCATATGCGTGTCCGCACACTGTTACACTGAGGGTTAAATGAAAATTCTCTGTGCTCCAATATCTATTGTTCTGTGAGGTAAGATGACCATTTAAATGAAACCATGTCTCATCTGAGAACAATTTTAAATGTAAGTCAACAGTACCATCAACGTTATTTTGTAAATTCAGTTACAGAAATTTACTCGTTTTTCAACATCACGCGGTTGTAATTCATGAACTTCAATCACTCTGTAGGGATTGAATTTTATGGTTTAGCAGCTCTATGAGCAGAGGTTTTTGAAACACCCACTTGCTATGCAACATGTCTTTTCTATGCAACATGAGTTTTTTTTTGGAGAGTGTTCAAATGATGCACCAATTTCGTCAATTTCTTCCGCCGTTAGAGCATATCTTCTTTGCTTCTTAGGTTAGCGTTGCGATACTTTTGTGCTAAACTAATTAACTAAACATCTAACAGTTTCTCTCCCTGAAACTGGAATACTAGGAACTTTCTCTTTGATATTGTCCACACACCTGTCTACATGATTCGATTTTTACGTATATATCGTATATAAAAATTCTTTGTTCCATCGTGAATTTTTCGGTAGGCATTTCAGTGGACTAATAAGAACATCTAATATAATTCACTCACAACACAGATATCTTGAATAAACTTTCACTTTTGAGATGTACAATGAACAAACTCTCGTCTTTACAGCTCGAGCAGAAGGCAGCAACTGACACAGTATAACACATGATAAACGTAGCCTTGAGCGGGTCATTCACAGCTAATGCACTACTGGAAAAATGCCGAGGTTACTGCAGTGTAACCAAAATACTGACATACGCGGTCTATGGCCTGGCTATAAATTATGTTATAGTAATGTCACATTGATAGAAAGTTTATATTTTTTTTTTTTTCAGAAAAGATCCAAAACGTTTAGCACCATTATAATAGATAACAACAGTGTAGAATCTTGATTTTTGTCCAAAACGAAAGGGAATCTAATAAAGAAACATGTAAATAGATTTTTGTTGGAAGGTACTAAATACTCACTTTTATTGCGTTTGGTTCGCAAAGTGTATTTTTACTTTTGAAATAAACAATGGATTGCCATTCTTCTTGCTTCTTTTTACACGACCATTAGCTAAGAAGTACGTTTTGTAAATAATATTTTTAACGCGGAACATATACCTGTGGATAGAGCGACGAATATGAACACTTTGTAATTTTAGTAATTGCGTAAATGTTGAGTGAATTTTATGTTGTGTATTTATTTGTCCTATAAAGTTATCCCTTTAACATGGACACGCAAAGATGATAACTATGCCAGAAATAAGTTTAACAGTCATGGGTAAAAGGTACTGCATACACAAACTATGCCGCAAAAGCGATTCTTAAAAAAACTATTGAATCTGTCTGCAAATATAGCATTTTATCTAACCTTTTGGTTTCATATTATTGTTTGGAACAATGATTATTATTAAGTTAGTTTGTTTTACATAAGGTTGACAAATATTTTAAAACGCACAAATGCATGTTTTAAATGCAAGAGCAGAGTGTTCACTTACTGAAGTTCCATAAAGATTCGGTAGAACTCAGAAACTTGAAACCTACCACACTTGCCCCAAAACGATCAGCTATCAGCAGCAAATACTTAATGTTAACAACGTACTGTTTGTTCTTTTAAGTCTGATGATTTAATGAAACACTCTGCATAGCATTTGACTGTAAGCAACTACCTCTTTCTCATTGCCAGTCCAGGAGACTTTTATTTAAGACAGCTAAGGCTGCATTTTTTAAATAAAATATTCAAGCCAATAGTTACAAACTGTACATGTATCATGGAGGAAACTAAAAAGGAGCCAATGAAATTTCATGCTTCACTTTGGATTAACACATTAGTCATCTCAAACGGGGTATGAAGAACGTTCACCTCTACCCAGATCGAAATAAAAGTAACGTAATTTTTGTCTTTGCATAAGCTTAGTCAAATGTAACAAATTTAATGAAAACATTCGACGTTCCTCTTGGCCTATGATATGAGTTTTGACGTTTTCAAGAAAAATTGAGTGCAGTCATAGAATATAGCGGCGTTATTATGAATGCTAAAAGACATTACGGTAATAATTATTAACTATATTGACGTCACATTTTTGAACGAATGGTGGCCAAAATAACGCAAAAAAAAAAATCTGAATGATGCCTCAACTTGGAAGTGCGAAAACCACTTTTGCTTCTGGTGGTGTTGTATGCTACCCTTTCATTTAAAGTCCATTGAACAACTTTTTGCAAATTGTCGCAGCGTTATGGAAGAAGAGATAATTTTGTGAGTTCATTTGATGAAAGTACGGGGGTAGGTCATAAGTTTCCGGCCTAACCATTTTTAGGTATGATAAAAGACAAAAACTATATTTCACTTTTCAATATAGTTACCCTATAGTTGCAATACCCTTCTCACATCTTTGAATTAACATTTCAACTCCCCTCCCCCCAAATAGCCAGAAGTCTTGCCTGCAAAATGGGCATAAACAGCATCCATCACTTCTTCGTCACACTTAAATTTTCTTCCTCGAAGGTCCTTCTTGAGTTCTGAGAAGAGGAAATAATCACTGGGAGCTAGATCTAGGCTGTAGGATGGATGGTCGATCTCCTTGAAGCCACATTTCTTCACATCTTCCTTTGTAACAAGAGCTGTGTGCACAGGCGCGTTGTTGTGAAGAAGACGCACATCACCACTCAGCTTTCCTCGCCTTTTCTCTTTGATGGAAGCCCGTAGTCTGTGCAGTAGGCCAGCATAGTACTCCCTATTTACTGTAGAGTTCCTCTCCTTGAAGTCAATGAAGAGTATTCCTTCACAGTTCCAAAAGATTGTGGCCATGATCTTCTTGGTTGACTGAGTGACCTTGGCTTCGCCAGGTTTACGCCCTCCATTGATTCTCTTTTGGGCAAGGGATCATAACATATAACCATAGTTTCATCTTCTGTAACAATGGTTTGCAGAACTTCTCTCTCGTTGCCACGGCACAGCTCCAAAAATGCTTGTCAATAGATGACTCTATTGGACTGAGGAAAGAATTGCTACTTTTGGACTGAGGAAAGAATTCTAAGTAGCCATCTGGCACTAATCTTATTCATGTTTAAATGATGAATAATTCGAAGGACTGTTGTTTTAGAAAGGCCCAACCTTGCTGATATTTCTGTAGCTTTGAGACGCCGGTCTTCCATAATTTCTCTTCCACAAGAGCAATCGATGTTTTCAGGAGTGGGCACCTCCAAGGGCCGAACTGCACGCTCTTCGTCTTCAATGTTTTATCGACCCATTCGAAAAAGTTTGGCCCATTCTTTTACGGTAGAATATGAGAGGGATGCTTCCCCATATACACTGTCCAATCCTTGTTTAATTTCATTTGGAATAAGTCCTTTTGTGAAGAACTTAAAGCAGCTCTATACTCCATTTTGAACAAGTTACAATATTCAACACATAGCCTTCTTTATGTAACTATATCTGAATAACTGAACACAGCAGAAAGGAAGTTACAGCTGCAATTACTTACAGATAAGATATGACACCAGATAAGGATTTCATGAAGGCGATAATCCTTATCGGCGAGGCCGGAAACTTATGTACTTACCCTCCAGAAGGACCAGTAATGATCGGGACAACCTGAAGAAAACTATATCTCGTTTTAAATAGTTCTATCACGAAGCCTTTAGTGTACAGCTTATGAATTAAGTTGTTTCGAACAGTTTAGAGCCATGTAACAAGTTGCAATCAAATAGTTTCATTTTTCTGTCCTCTCTTTTCAGTTTTTATGACTTTAACATAACATTAAAATATTGAAAACTTTTGTGGAAAATCACAAAAGATTCAACTGGTAAGAAAAGAATAAGTTAATCAGGACTATATCAAAAATAAAAGGCGTTTTTTCTGTCTTATAACTTCAATTTTTTTCCTGTTGCAAAGAATTAATTCCATTCACGCGTTTTGTGAATAAAAACACATTGATGCATATGTCAATGGTGTTTTGACTTTTAAGCTATATCCACTTTATACTCAAATAATTATTGCTAACACTGAATTGCAGATATTCGGTTTTTATGTTTAACTCAGAAGCGTTAAGCGTGAACTTGGTTCCTTAAATAAGAACGATTTCGTTTGTTATTCCTGCTCTGTATTTCAATAGAGGGGACGGTTTTCATATATCTTTAAAAACATTAATTTGACGCTACACAATGGATGAAATATCAAGAAGGCAGCGAGTGGATTGGGACACCTGAATCAATATTACTTCAAGGAGAGCCGTGAAGTGTGCCCCCGTTTGCGAGCACGGATCACATATTCTGGCGACGATGCCGGGCTAATTGAGCGTTCAACTTTATTTTCTAATTTCACAAAATGTATTATAGATCTTATTATTTCACTTCTACCCTGTAGAGCAAAGGCAGGGAAACGGTTTGATATTCTAAAAAATATATTTTTACCATCATTATAATGCCATCTTTAAGTTAATGTACGTTTATAACTTCGGTCAAGTATAAGCCGAGAAATGATTCAAATCTTTGTCCTATAACGGGTACATGGGAACTATGTTGTGGACAAATCAGGTTGGAAAGAAAATCAGTGTAATCTGGAATATATTTAATGAAAGAATCAATTAGAAATATTAAAATATAACAAATGTATGCACCCATCTGGAATTGAGGAAGAACGTATTTGATTTCTATACAGAAATAGTTCATTAAAATTACTAAAATATTTCGTTCGCCAATGCAGTGAGATTTGTTTTTGAATGACGTAATACAGAGAGTACAGAAAAATACTGAAATATCGGGTACATCATCTAAGCATTCTCAACTTTACTACTATATTAGTTATGCCTTTTTCAGTGTATTTCTTTGGTGAATAAGTGTAATATTTCATAGGAAAAGAAATAAGAAAATGCTAAAATTAAGCATGTACATTGTACACACCTTTTAAAGTCGAACCAGTAGCATATTTATCCACACAGTAGCATTGTGTTTCCGTGCATGGAGGAGAACGCGGTAGCTCAGTTACAGCGTCAGCACTGGAAGCTGTAGATCCGTGGTTCGAAGTAATATGACCAGAAACACTCTTCGAGTCCTCTAGTATCCGATCACTCTCAGCTCCTATATAACCACACTCTGTGTGTGTGTGTGTGATATTTTTTACTGTTACTTTAAGTGAGTTAAGCATTTGCCATATTCACCAAATTTAGTGCTATCTCAATATCAAGCAGAACGTTCACACCTATGTATCACATGTGTATAACCTCACACGAGACAAAATATTTCACTGTAAGTGGCATAGCTGCCAAAAGCATTGTGCTTAGTTCTAAAATTTTCGTTTTTTTAAAATATTTTTTTTTTATTTGCCCAGTAAAATTCGTTAAAGTTGCAAATATGTGGGAAAGTAAGTCATAGAATAATCTGAACATTGTAATATTGCAAGAGAAAAGATTGGCAGGGATATAGTTTGATCGGTGCTGGGAAATGTGTCGATGTTTCACCAAGAAAACTGCCGTGTGTAAAATGAAGGGAAGAGAAATGAGATTGAAGAAAGAGACGGAGAAGGACGTGGAAGAAAAACCGGCTCACCCGTAGGGCTGGCGGTAGGACCTGCCAGCGAGGGTATTCATTCATAAAACCGTCGAGCGGGGGAGCGTGCGTGGAGGGGGTAGGCTTGCATGAGTGCAGCTCCCTGAAGACCCTCCAGTCTTCTGTCCCGTTCCGTCGCGAGCACCACGTACAGTGTAGGAGGTTCCCTAGGGAGAGCAACAGGTGTGTGTTTGTGTGTATGTGGCGTGGGCTCAACGCGGGGCCCACACATGATCTAACGATGATGATGCCGCCATTATTATTGTTAATGTTTTGTTTGTGTTGGGGGAATGGCGGGACATGGTGAAGATGTGGTTAAGGGTTACTGTGTTGTCCAGAGAAACATGTGACAGTCTCGTGAACTTATTTAAGATCTCATTCTTGATATTTTTTTGTGAATACTTCAATAGTTCTGTGATTAAAAGTGCTTGAAGTTGATCTCATTGGACAGCAGTGAACTGGGTGTCTCAAGATAGTCCACGCTCTAGTCAACAAATGTACATAGACTGCGATAGTTACGCCGTTATGGGAATAAAAAATATGAAGTCATTTAGTAGACCTAGAGGTAAGTCTCTCGTAATTTTTAGCATTTTATTCAGTTTCACAAATAGCTAGTTTAGTTTTTAACTACTTGAAAGAAGGAAAGTATTCTAGTAGGTAAGCATTCATAGATTGATGTCAAACGATTTAATAAAGCATTGAAACAGAATGTGGTAAATAATGAAAGATAAAGAATTGTCTAACCTTATTGTGCACTGACAGCCACAATTCTGGAAACTTCTCTTGTCTGTACCGAATTATCGAAATATTTACACATTAGTATAACACAAAATGCTACAAATGGTTGAAATCTAAAACGCATATCTTCGTAATAGGCATATGTATGAGAAAAGTTTACACTAACGCGTTAACACTTAGAAGCACTTTTTGTTGTTTTTGAATTCACTTTGTGTGCAATTAATTTTTTATTTTTAATGACAGAAGCATTCCTATGGGGAATATAGTCCTGTCAGCTGTTTCTTGCCGGTGATTCGAAAACATACATACAGAACACCTTCAATCAACATTATTTTGATACTTCAACTTTTTAGACACCGTAGTTTTTAACTTTATTCAGTCGGATTAGGCCACTTCAACGTCTTGATGTTTTTCTCCGCAAATCACTGCATAACAGTCTTGGCAGCATTGCATTTTGAGCCATCCTGTTTGAAATAGCTGTGAGTTGGCAAGATATGGCATTCTCTCGCTTCCAAAATAGTTTGTTTCGTTCAGGGTTCCTTGAACAATCTGAAACTGCATTTTGGGACATGCGGCCTTGCCGGAAAGAAGATGTTTCATTCAGAATTCGAAGCCTCTCCGTTTCGGCAGCGAACCTATTTGAGTTCATCTCTCCTTGTCTTACCGCCCCATTATCACTTTCGCCGAGTCATCATCAGTCCTTGATTGATAATTTTACACCAATTTAAACGATTTTCTCATTGCCTTTTGTTGAGCCTTTTTACTCGAACTGTTTTCAAACAACTTCCTTCTAATAATCCTTGCAGAAACAGTAAGTCCACTATGTGGTAGAACTTACTGGATCTCTGTAGACTTCCTGCCATCATTCAGTATCAATCATCAAATCTGTGTCACATCTTTGGAACTTGATGTAGTTTTTTTTCTATCAGTTCTAGGCCATGTTTGCGGGATTTTGTGAATTTTTTATCTCTATCACAAAGTTTTATAGTAATTTCATCATGGTGATATACTAACCAATGAATTTAATTGGTAAATATCGACAAATAAGAAAACTAAAGTAATTGGGTTTTATAGGAAAGAGAAAATTATAACAAAAATAATTATTAATGATGAGATAATAGCATGTTGATTTATACAAGAGTAGAATTGAAGGTAATAAATAGATGAAATAAAGTATTCCAACACACGTGCAGCACTATCAAAAGAACATTAGGAAGGCACATATCTCAAATGTTATAGTTTTGTGTTGCCTATATTACTGTATTAAAACATACGCATGATTGAAAGTGGCATTGGTGATTTGTGGCGGGTAACACTCTAAAGCAAACGAATATATTCCCGAAAAATTAAAAACATTTAACTCCCACAATCGGAGACTATAAAAGACGATTACGGTTGTAAAATACATCGAATGCTGAAACGAATTGGAAAGATGACTTACAGTTTTAAATTGGGGCCCGAACAGATCACAACACTAGTTTAAACCATAGGTCACCAAACGAGAAAAGAGCTTATTTGTAAATAAATAAATACATTTATTATGTAAAATGTGTAAAAACGGACCAAGTTTAGGTTAGCATTAATGTTTATTTTAATGATGTAAATAATTTTCAAGATGGACGTCAGTAATGTTGGACCTGAGTTCTGATTTTGTTTCCTTTTTCACTAAAAACTATTCATACAAGGAAGTGTTTATAATGAGTGCTTGTTTGGATAAGGCTGGCCCAAATATTGCTTGTAAATTAACCTTTAGCTATAAATCACAGTGCAATGCACAACTTTCCTGGTAATGATTTAACTTCTATAGAAAATGGCTTAAAAATGCAAAAGGACAAAAACGAGTATTTTGATGTTCTGAAATCTAGTATCAAATTCTAGTTTTAAATCCCAAATGAGACGTACATAGTTATTTGCCGTTGTGTGGATAAGGTAGCAAAGCGAGTAAAGCTGTTAGCTCTTAACTGTTGTTCCCAAAACACAAGTTTCATTTGCAATGTGGAAATAAGAGCATTTGTTTATTAATAGGCAATTGCTTTCCAGGCGCGCATAGCCGTGTTGTAATATCGACTAAAATGCAAGGTCATAGTCTCATTCTTTATACCTAAACTATCTTAATACATTTTGACTTGCTTTCAAAGAATAAATTTATTTCATACTTCAAACCAAATACTCTTTTCGGCGTTTCACCACGACTCGAATCATATAACTTTTGAATAGTAAGGAATATATTTTGTATTTAACGACTTGAAAATTTTCTGAAACTGATGGTGATTGGACGCTTTTGACTTCATAAAATTCACTATATCGATAATTATCTATATGAAATCGTACATTTTTAGAGGCTTAAAAGATAAATTCTCTCGAATGAAAAGCAACAAAAATGTACTATCTGTGTATCACGACCCCACTATATTTACCAGACCCCAATGTAGGTATCGATTGTAGACAAAATGGTGGAATATGTGGTCCACGTGTTAATTGCATCTCGTTATTAATTTGCACTTATTACGGTTGTTTCCGTGGTTTATAGTTGGAAATAAGTCAACAGTAGAGTGTTATTTCTTTTGATTTTTATTAAGCTATGATTTACTGAAATCACACCAGAAACTTAATTAATAGAAATCGTTAGTACCACATGCTTTTGCTCTTGTATATCTTTATTATGGCAATGCATAATATCATATTTACATTTCCTAAAGAACAGTAATTAAAGGAGGAGTAGAAAAAAAGTGTACATCGTGAAGTTAATGATGAAACTATAGTGTGTATTAAACCTGTCATATCGAGCTTGGTGGTTAGGGAAGACATTTGCCCAGAAGCTTTCTCTAATCTCCCATTGTATGTGACGGTGTGAATGAGCAATTAGAGGAAAGACCCCCAAAAATGTATGAAGGGTTTGGATCTAGATAATGAGAGTTTAGTGAGTCTGATGTTATAACATGTTTCGACTCATTTGCAAGTTAGGTTTTGCAGAGACAGGTACACTCAAGTAAAATCGTTCATGTTACTGCTATTAAACACATGGGTTTGTTTATTTGGTTTGTTGCAGTTACCTGGTTTATTACAATAGTTTTTAGTTGGAAGTAAATAAACAACATGACGTTAGTTCCTTTGTTTGTTTTTTTAAGTTAAAATTGGTTTACTGAAATCACATTAGTCATTTGTGTAATAGAAAGTGTATAGTGCAACATGGGTTGCTCTTGTGTGTCTTAATTATGGCAGTGCACAGCATAATATCGTATTTACATTTCCTAAATAGCGGTAATTAAAGGAGAAGTTCATAAAGAGCATACACCTTGCAAGTTTTGAATTTAATGATGAAACTATAGTGTGTATTAAACATTAAATTTGTAATTAGGAAGAACAGTTTATTTTTGCAATTTGCCCTTAATCTACTACCGTAAGTGACAGTGAGGTTTAACGAAAATGAAAACTCCAGAAGAACATATGAAACGGTGTTTGGAGTGAGATGAAGAGATTTTTAATGAATGGTGTGAGTAGGATGGTATGTTTCAACTCCTTTGGAAATGAGGTTAAGGCAATACAGGTACACCCGTTTATAACTATCGTCAAGGAAGACTATGTTGTTTTACTAAAAATAGATGATGATAAATATGATGCTTCCCCAACTATGTCGATTAGTTTTAAGGTGTCCATTTATTTGGAAGTACGTGTATTTTTAAAATAGTTGTGCTTACTTGTGGAGAAGTTTTAATACTATTTTATATTTCGTTTACATATGAGAAATATTGTTTGTAAACAATCTGAGATTCTTAAAAACCATCGAACTATTTTCTAATGATGAATAGTGTTATCTTGTAAACATAATGCTGCGTAAAAAATCGAAATTTGTTATTGGCAGTAATAGGGCCAATTCGACCGCCATTTTTTCTATATTGGTATGTATTAACCATTTGGCGAGCCTCGTCTACTCCTCCCGAATACTCTTGCTGTTTCTGACCGTTGTCGAGTAGGCGTGGATCAAAAAGACCGCCGCATGTACAATAGGTACTCATTTGTCGGTGCGGCATCTTTTTATATTGTTGTTGTAAGTAAACAATAGCGAGGTTTCCCGAGCCTGGTCTTCTTCTCGTTTTCATTTTTGAGAGTGCTGCTTACTGGCAGTTAGCGGGTATCTTGTGCCCAAGGGAAAGGATCGCGGACTGCAGACTACTACTTGACAGGATCTAAACCCTGTTGAGTGGTGATGATGAAGAATTATAATACTACATTTTCTAATTTATTATCGTTTATATGATTATGAGCCTTTTGTATATGTTTAAAATAAAATAAAATTATAACAACGCAAGTAATGTTTGAACGTGTACCACTACATCTCTGAAGCAGATATTTTGAAACATTTGACATTTGTAGTATAATTAGAACCATGTCAATTCATCCTTGAATTAATTTTAGTGTTTTATTAAAACATCGGCTACAACAAGCAAGAGAGAGAACGGATTAAAACCTGAAAATGCAGGTCTTGTTCGTTACTTGCTGAAAACTGTTCTACCCAGCTTTTCTGCACAGTCCCTATTTTTTTAAAGTACAAAATAATCATTATAGTTTGAGGGTTCTTTTCACGGTAAGGATTACATAAGCTTTATAAAACTATCTTTTCTATAGAGTTAGGTGTCGAAACATTTCTATCCACCATCAGAAATACCAACAAATACTTTTAATAATACTTAATTTTTTACTAATTAAAACCATTTTGTTTTTTAAACATGAATAAAAATACGTTCAAAGCCACTTTAAAATAATTTAATGTTAATATATCGGATCATCCAATTATCCGATGACCGAAACAGTGGCGGGGGACTACATCGGACGAAAGACAGGACGGGCGGGGTAACACGAGTCATTGTGGCCTCACTAGAATACCAGTGTGATAAAGTCTCGTTTATATACTCAACTAAGTCATGCAAAGAGATGTTGGAACTGCCTGGTACACATTTCTGAATCTTATAATGAAAACATCCATTAGCATGTTTTAATTCTCTTTGATAAATTAAATTGTTAACGTCTGTGTGTACTTTTAATATTTGAATCGTGTTACGAACAGGAATTTCTCTGCAAATGCGGACTTGGTACAGGCATACGAATTATAAATACATAAATAGAATAGGACAGAATATAGGTATAGTATTTGCCATTTAATATTCTTAGCAAACTTTACTCTAGGATTACACACACACACACACACACACATATATATATATATATATATATATATATATATATATATATATCCCACTTTCAACCGACATTGACGGAGTGACATGAGACTCAGGACCAATGTATCAGTCCGGTAAAACCCGGCCGTCCGTCCCGAACCCTGTAGCCTAGCTGACCTTGAGCAGCTTGAGAACTGGCCGCTGCATTCCCTCATCAGACATCAGATATTTGGATAACCAGATACTTCAGGTTACGCCTAAGAATTTAACACTATGCTTTGCTTCCGATGCATTTCCTAAGAAAAATCTTTCAGTAATAATTACATTAAAATAAGTGTGCATCTTAAAAGGTTTTCATTATGAATGATACATAAAATTCACCTGGTTAGGTGTTAGCAGAAGTGCCTCAGAGAAATGGGAAATGAACTGTAAGAAATAAACTCATGATTTGTACCCTATTTCAAGTTCGTGTCTTATGTGTGATAAATATTATAAAAGATAGTTTAAAATATTCATTTAGGGATCAGATATATTTTTTTATAAAATGCAGTTAAATGTGGTTAATCAAAACCAGAGAAACTCATCCCCCGCCCCATTTTCTAACTCAAGCCAAACACCTAAGAATGATGATGCTATATACATAAATATTTTATGAAATTTTCAGTTTCAGTTTATATTGTTGTCATGTCTACTTTAAGCTAAGGTATTTTTATTAAATGGAACTTTATTCACATTAAGATTTTTGCTCTTTAAACTCTGATAATATATATAAAGTTAAACTGTTCGAAAAGTGATTTATTACTCTGTGTTTTCCTTGAAATGGGAATGAAATGTTTACCCACAACTGTATTAAAAGAAAAATATTTAGTTAGTTTTTAAAATATTGTAAAATAGTCCAACGTACCAAAGTTGCACCACTTTGTGTCACAATAGAATTAATCACTCGTCTAAAGTGTGCAAATAGTAACAATTGTATACTCTGGAATGAAACATAATTTTGATTGGTTTAATCTGTGGCTTCGTACTATAGAAAAAAGGGTTGCTCTCCATTCTAAGCTCTATGTATCAATTGACAGGCTTAGTTTGTTTATCAGTATAGCAATTTTTGTTTAACATTGTTGCATTACCTGTTTGATATTTCAAATACAAAGCCAATGTTTTTGTCTTCCTTTTCCTTTTATTCCTTTTCTTTTTTAATTTATTACCACAATTTAATCATACGTAAAGTTTGTGCTTTCGTCTGATTTAACATAATCAATCGTACTTTTATGGATGTAGAATATGCAGAAACCCATTTTTTAACATTTATGTAGCACCTGAAACCCAAAATATTAGCCTCTGGGCGATACCGAAACTATGATTGTCTTTATCCTTTGTTTATTTTGAACTTCATTGTAGCTAGTGGTACCTAATTCCTTCAAATGTCAATGGCGGTTTGACTATAAAAGCACAACATTGCATCTACGTGTTTTTGGATATAGCCTAAAAGGTGCAATAGCATTTCATGCATCACCAGTCATCACGGAAATATCCATCTTTTGGAAAAGTAATGAGATGGTTTTTAGATAATTTGAGTGTAGTGGGTGGCATCCCGTCCCACTTTAGCATTATATTGTGTTTGGTTTTCTTAATCCAGGCATTCCTCAAAGTTTCCTTCTAGTATTGTATTTTACAAATGAATGAACTTCTAACCCTTAATTTTCATTTTATAAAATTAAAAAGACAACAATGTTCCTCCCTGATGAATTGTGCAAGTATAATTTTTCAAAGCAAATTGTTATTGCAAATGAGGCTGGTTCCACTGGATCCCACCAGAATTTACGATGACGTGTTGCCACCAAAAAACAAATAAATCTCCACGTATGCGACGTTTTCTGAGGAAGTTAGGGTAAATTATGGTCTTTTATGTGATGATTGGTCACGGATACTCTTAAAGAAAAGATAAATAATAGCAACAGTCACGTGTTTAAAAAAACCCGCCGCCAAACCTCAATTTTGTGCATGAGTGCTGCTGTGCTCTTAGGCAATGTTTTTCTTCAACTTAAAGAGTTTAAACTTACAGGGGACTTCATACTTAGCATCATACTGCAGTTTAGTATAGTTGCACAATTATGATTTCAGGTTAACCGCATCAAACGATTTGTGTTTATAATAATTTGCAAAACTTGAAAAATAATTTGCAAAACTTGCAAATAATGATAATTTGCAAATAATAATAATTTGCAAAACTTGAAGAATAATGACGCATGTTGAAAACGTACATTATCACATATTAATCGTGTAGTTATAACTCAAGAAAATCAGTAATGCCCCCCCCCCCCACTAAAACGCCGGAGCTCAGAGCTTGTGAATGTGAAAGAATTATAGCTCTTATTTGAAATATAAATTTTGAATAGGAATATTCAAAATATGTTTATCTTTGCTTACACTAACAGGAGAGTAGAATAGTTTCTGCTATTCAAGATAAAGAGAACCCAATTAATTATCGAATCAAAGAAATGTTTATGGCATGCCTTCAATAATTTAATGACAGCGCTTATCAGTGATTTGATTATTCTGATAATATCAGTCATTTGGTAGATGTTCGTCTTGATAGCATGTGTCATATGCAGGATATAAAGATGCATCCGAACTATACCAGAAACGAATAATTGAATACAGATAAAGAATTATATTCCTAACATTCAGTGCTTCAGGCTTTAAAAGGTAGCCTTTCCTCTCGCTCTCAACTCTAAAATGTGTCTAATAACTGAAAAAATAAACATAATTCGGTGAAAAATTGGCATGGAAATATTTTAGCATATAAAAACCAAGAAAGAAAAGAAAGAAAAAAAAAAAAAAAAACGAGAGTGGCATTGCTACCTTCTAGACCGTGAAAATCGATTGTATTTTTTGCTTTTCTTGACAGTAAGGCCGCGTCAACTGTTTTTATTACGGAATCGCTGTTTTATGTTACAAGCAATACAGTACGTACAATACAGTATGAACCGACAGCTTAGTTGAGCGAGTTTCCTCTTCCGAAGATATTGTCACACTTGAGGAATTTTGGCCTTCAAATTTAGGAAATAGAAGCTCTGGCTATTGATGCTAATTGCAATCCCTTTCATCACTGGGTATACCGCCACGGGTGACCCAGGTTGTTAAGGCGCGGACTCGTGAGAGGGAGGTCTGGAGTTAGATTACCGCTAGACCATCCTCCCTCACAGGTTTCTTTTTTCTCCAGGTTTTCCTCACTCCTCATAAATGGTTAACTGTCGGTATGGTACCCTAAACTTAGACTTGGAACTCTTCCTTACTTAAAAATACTCCTTTCCCAATTTATCATTTCAGTTATCATCAGTGTCCACCGCCTGTGGTGTCTCAGGGCGTTATACACTATTTAAAAAAATCACTGGGTATGTGTACAGCATGCCTACACCGCGCTATGTCTGTGTCAAATGTCAGTGAATTGTGTTCGTTAGTTTAAATTTTATAAGGGAAAATGAGCAGCCAAGAGTGAAATAGCCGTACTGTTGTTGTATTTTTAAGATATATATATATATATATATATATATATATATATATATATATATATATATATATAAGCAGAAAAGTATTAAAGTGTTGGAACAATTGGCACTACAAGTAAATTAAAATAGAATCATACGAAACGTATCTTGTATTTATGAATATCTTGAGGGCTACTCAGTTGGCGACGAAATACTTTTAAGTAGCTTGTGTCAGTTTTATATTGAGCACGTTCATCATGTTTCGACCTTTCTAGAAGGAGTAAAAATTGTATCACACTTCTAAAGCCCATATTTGACTCCTTGCAACTTCTGGGTTTTCTGCGTTTAAAGAATGGAAATTAAGAGGAAAACAAAATGAAAGAACTTTGTGGTGACTGGAAAAAATACTATACAATGTGTGACTAAGAACAAAAATTAATATAGAAGATAAACCGAAAGAGTGAATTACAAGAGTTCCACTGTTCCTGGAAGTGGTCACTTAAGGGCAATGTTAGAGCTCTTGAGTACCAGCTGGTAGACATCACAAGTCCCATTAAGTTATATCCGTACAACAGAACATATTTTAAAATAGATTGAACATAAATAACCAACATTTCTGGTTTATTTTTAGGGAGTTGTAAAGGAGCAATATATATGACTTGGATTTGGGAGAAAGTGTGTTATATATGGTGTTTTTGGTGTTCAAGACCTACTAATTGTTATATATAATGAAATAAGGATAATATAACAGTTCCTCACCAGCTATAGGATATTAGTTTGAAAGGAAGAGTTAGACTGGAAACATTCGGGTCACGACCGTGATTCGAACCACGGATCTTCAGTTTTCTGTGCTAACAACTGAGCTATCCATTCTTACTCCAAGCACTTCTCTGCTGTGAATCTTTATATCCCGGAGACTTCCCTAAGACAGGGATTCCCAACCGGTGTGCCGCGAGGTATTTTTGGAATAAACAAAAATATCGCAGGAACTGCTTAAACCGTATGTATTAAATTACAGTATATCAATTACTGGTATTAGTTAGTTTAAGTTTTGTCTCATGGATTAATAAGAAGAAACGGCCTCATAAATTCAACAATTTTATTTTATGTAGTTGCGCAAAGTTGTCCTTGTTGTGAAATAGTAATATCCTACATGAGGATCAAGACAGAGCTATTAGAACACGCTGCATATTGACCACATTTAAAAGTATGTTGTACAATAATACAAAAAATGTTTAAGCTTTAATACATTTTGAAAGTATAGCAATAATGAAAGTACTCATACCTTGCAAACTCATAACAAAGGTAATCAAATTCAAAGCAAGAAATAGACTGCTCAGCCTTGAGGGCGATATGCGTGTTTCGTTGTCAACTGCAAGGCCTGATATTACACAGTTGTGTTCTCAGCATCAATCACAAATCTCACATTAATAAGACAATTTTTATTTTAATGATTTACATTTTAATCCCCTACTTTTGAAATATCATTTGTTTAATCAGTAATTCACAGCCAGTGTATATTAAACACTTGTGTACTATATTTTGTCCAGGTAAAGTTATTATTAAAATCGCAGATATGTTTGTTACGAAGTGTATATTTGAACATAATTTAACACATTGTATGTGTGTGTCACAGTGGAAGTTAAACATTTAAAATAATTTAACATGTTCCTATTTTAAAAACTTAACATAGGATTCCAGAATTTCGAATTTCATTCCCAAGGGTGCCACGAACGTAAAAAGATGGGGAATCACTGTCGTAAGTTTTCTCTGAAAGATTTATTCCTTAAGAGGCGGCTTGTAATGTTATGAATTTCTTTTTATCCAGGCTTCTAGTTTATTATAGGATATAAACATGTTTCTGAAAGTTATTTAAAAAATAAATGGAATATGGGCAAAAAAAAATTAATAACGAAAATAGTTTTTTGCCAGAATGCAGTCGAGCTTTAAGAAATAACAAAAAGTAGAAATAGCAGATGGAGAGAAATGACAAATTGCGCCGAACGCCGCTTAGTGAAACTGAAAACTACAATTTTCCTTCAAGAGTTTTCGAAATGGAGTCACATAAGGAAATCCCTTTGTTATAGGAATGGAAATGTTTTTTATTATTATCTAAGCGATTCCTGTTATAGTCTGACTAGGTTGTTAAACATACAGCGCGATTGGCCACATAAAACATGGAAACAAATGCCGTGCCATTGGTGAGTATTTGTATTGCTCACCAGTGCTAAGATAAAACAATCCTTGTAGATCTGTGTATGAAGCGAATGGAGGACGAGATTCAAAAAC
The DNA here is from genome assembly GCA_030762175.1 of Metallyticus violacea. NCBI lineage: Eukaryota > Metazoa > Arthropoda > Insecta > Mantodea > Metallyticidae > Metallyticus > Metallyticus violacea. Next base: position 101,599,939 of record CM060843.1, on the reverse strand, counting down.
GGAAATTTCGAGACGGTGAATGATAACTGCGGAAGAAAGGCTTTAAAAGCAAGAAGAAGAAAATTTCAGAAGGTGTCTTAACAAAAATATAACATAGCAATTGAATACTAATATTCATGTTAACAAATACGTACACTACCGACATTTTAGCTGTAGTTCCGCAGATGGAATTTTATCTAAAACAGCTGGTAAATGACTTGTTGCTAATTTTAAGGAGTCTTTAATTGCCCTTCACTGAATGTCTTGGTGCGAGTTACCAGAAGTTAGAAATAGAATAAAACATCGTCAAAGAAAGCAATATTGTGTACAGAAAAACTATTAAAAGCTTCCGTTTCGTGTCATATTTTGTTTAAACTTTTTATGCAAGTACTGCGATAAAAACAGAAGCAAACTGCCAGCCTTTTTGTCGTCAACCGTGGCTAAGTTGTTGATAAGATTTGTCCTTTTTGGTAAATAGTACCTTGTTTCTGGGACAAAACCAGTACATGTTGCTTTTTGTAGCTATTCCTTTGTTATCTCTGAACAAGAATCAATTTTAATATTCAATTGTCATCTGTCTTTAATATTCAATTGTCATCATTTACATAAAATAATATTTTATGTAAAAGGTTAATACATATCTTAGGCTAATTAAAGAAAGTAATTCAGTGGGGTTTAAAGAGGTTTAATTAGCCATCTTAATTTTGTATAAAATTGCAAACCTAATCTTAAAGAAATTATCGCAAAAACAAAGACCATCACATGAAATTTGAGACACCAAGACTGGGTTTTGTAGGCAGCGGAAATTACTCATTCTGGCATGTTATTCATATAACAATGATCTTTCCACTAATAATTATAGTCCGGAGTTTGGGAAGTGAAACTCACCTTGGTAAACAGACCTGTTTAGATCGAAGGTGATCGTTTTCGGGTAGAATTTTGCGTGTCTTTCAAATTAACATAAACGCGATACAGTTACGTTAGTGGGATATACCTCATGTGCAGCAACATTCCGCTGATTGGTGAACAGATGGGACAATAGCGGCAGTAAAACAAGTGATCAGGGAAGATCCAAGGCTCAGTTGGCTGTAAGAATCAGTTCGCCAAGGATGTTTCATCAACACTCAAAGACAGAAACTCCTCAAGATGGAATGATGCCAAGAAATATTTGGCTCTATGCATTAGATCATGAAACAAAACTGCAGTCTTCCATTTGGGTCTTCTTTGATGACCAGTTACCAGTGAGAATCAAAAGGGCAAGGAGTGCTGGAAAGAAACTGGTCAGTAAATAGTCATATGACTGAATTTCTAGAAAGTCAAAAAACAGTTTTGCAAAGCTTTGATTGATTTGTTTTATTTACGGACGCTCTTTAACATCCCAGATCGTCAGGATCCCATTCAATTCAGGGCGTGAAACGCCGACAAATTTTGTTCAGAGGCCTCTTCTTTCAGGCTTGAGGTTCTTTATCGTGCCGTAAATGTACGACACATAACCCACGGCTTTACTTCCCTTCCGAAGGAAGCCAGGGCCTTAAAAAGCCACGGTCCTGGCCGGAATTAAATCTGCGATCTTGGCAAGCGTAGTTACCACTAGACCACCAGGACGGACTTGCTCTAAAGTGGCACACTGAACTCTTCTAAGTGACAGTTTTGTTGTACACTGCTCATACTGCCAACACATATTTTTAAAGAGCACTCTTGACAAATAAGGCACACCTTATAGTCCCGACCAAGCATCACGTGATGTCTTCCTTTTCCGGACTAGGAATAAACACCTTGGAAGTCAGCAATTTTCCAACCCTGGGTGTTGTGTGCATTGCCAGCGAGAATGCTTTAAAAAATTGTCATTTAGTCATTCAATATCTCGGTATCTGGTGACCTTCGTATTCGTGACCTGGTCATTTATTGAAATTTATACTCATAAATCACGGGTTTTTCTTTTTGGTTTCTTTGGCTTTATGTGCAGAGTAAAGAGAAAAAGCTGTCAAAGTGCACATGAAACGGAAAAGCTGATACGCTTTATATTAGCAAATAACTTATTCAGGAGAGCGGGAATTCATTTCAATAAAAGCTACTTTTTCTGTCATAGGTCACAGCTACAAGGAATTGATAGGCAACGGTTAATAACCCAAAACTCCACATTGAGACCTGTCATAACATTCGGGGTTGTCGCATGAAGACAGCAGATTGAAGTTCAAGAATGATCTACGGTGGTTTCTAGTTTTTACTTTAGAAACTGCACTGCATCATTCAATTGCACATTGAAGATTAATTTCTCTTTTTATAAAAAAAAATACAATGGTCTACATCCTCGAAGAATTTGTGTTTCAAAACTTAGGCCCTAATGCGGGATTTACGAGGACTGTTTATGGATACGAATTTGCGTGCTTTGTGTCCTTTTCGTTGAATTCTAATTCTGCAGGAGCTGTAGTGGGTTAGCCAAAGTTGCGATGTCTCAGATGTCTCAGATAACAGGCATAAAGCTTTACCAACACTTTCAACAATTCGGCCCCAAAAATCTAGTGTACATGATATCTGCTTCGGAGGTAGTTCCTCAGAAAAAGAAACACAAGGAACGTTCTTGAAACTGAGTCACGCTGCGTTGCTTTGAAAGCGGCCACAGGGCTTCCTGGAAGCGTTGCAAACAAAGGGAAGTGGGAAACTATTCCGTTCAGAACTCAACCAAGTCTTTGTCGGATGGGAGTGCGCAAGTTTGGAGTGATAAATACTCGTATTTCAAGGTTATCAGTAACAGGTTGGTGTACTGCTATCTCCTCGCACTCTGCGGTGACCTCTGCAGCTGCAAGCAGGTTTGTGCTTTAAAGTCAACGCCATTCTTCTTTAACCTTACTTGGAACATCACTTTCTGCAATCCATAGTTCACTCAACTTCCTCCAGAAAACCCGTCGAAGCAGCACTAATTTGAAACACTAATAGAGAGTTTATTTAGAAAACTCCGTAATTCTCCATACTGAAAGTTCTCCAGCTCATTTCATTAGCCAGCCTATACATAACCCTATACGTTGTGTATCACTCGCCCTTGAGCCCCAAATTTCCTTTTAACTGCCAAAGTGGTAGATCTAATTCATTAACATGCCTTATTGTATGGAAAACTTGATAGCCCGATATTATTAAAATGTTTGTAATTAATATCAAAGCATGCCTATACATGCCTTTCCATGTTACAATATAAATTCACAACAGACCAGATTTTTCCCTTTGTAGAATGCTTTCTTCTAGTTTCACCAGAGTTCGTGGCTTGTTGCGATGCAGTTTTTCTTTCAGCATTCCGTATAGGAAGAGAGATGGTAGAGTTAGAAATAGCGAAACAGATTTATTATTGCTGGTGTTGATTTTTCACGACAGTTGCGCAAAGAGGAGATTTGCAGTCTTGTTCCCCCTCGTCCCAATCTGAGTTATTTCTGCTAGTTTCCCACATCCAACAATATTTCCATAGTTTCCAGCTTCTTCGCCAGATACTAATGAACTTTACCAATGGTTTTCCAACCCCAAACTGTGTACTTCATTGTTTTTGCCATTTCATCATCGATGCACTTTAGCAGAATGTGCAGACAATAAACACGTATGTTACATCGGTCCATACTGTATCGTACGTACTATATTGCTGGTTATACAAAAGCATAAGGGCTGTTGGCGTTCCCACAATAAGATGTTCCCATCAAGTTTCACTAAATTACAAAGGAAAATCAGGGACGGCGTGAGAGAGAGAGAGAGAGAGAGAGAGAGAGAAAGAGAGAGAGACAGAGTGAGAGTGAGAGAGAGTGAAACACTGGACATTTTGAAACAGTTTAGCGCTCGCTTTCAACCCACATGGAATAAACAATAGTCACCTTTGTGAGAACCATAGGGTCAATGACGGAAATTTCAAATGGCATCCCATTCCCCCTTTTATACCACATGAAAATTACTCTATATCCAGATGTGCACGTATTAATATGGCAACTTGTTAATAATTCAAAACATTCGCAAAATAAAAAAAAAAAAAATGCATTTATTGTGTCTGTTCAAAAATTGACGCAAAAATGTTAATAAACGTATTTTCAAAATGTAGAATTTTAAACTGCCCGTTATTTTGGGAAAAAAAATACTGTTTACAAAATCCATGGATGCAGTTGTAGAGTTTTTTTTTTTTTTTTTTTTTCCACTTAGGTTGGTTAATAGTTTTCAAAGTACATAAACGAGTTTTAACATTTTATAATGCATCATTAGCACTTATAAAATACATTGTGTAATATGCCGAGATATAAAACATAAGCACTGGAAAACATACGCTGTGTTTAGGATAATTACGTACGTTACTTGGTGGTGAAATTTAAAGTGTCATATCCCTCTGCTATAAGCGCCTTACTGTTAACTGAATTTGCCTTCGAAGGGCATTTAGTTACTCGTATTCAATATATCTTATTTTGGGTGCCAGTTGTATTTAATTTAATTTTTTAAAAGCAATCCTCCCATCGTAGTGCTTGCTTTCAGATAGCTGCTTGGAGTGTCTTGCGGATAAGAGCCACAGTTTTACACCACAGCTACTGCGCAGGAGTGAACGCGCCCGGTACGTGACTGGAGTGTAACTCCATTCAGAACAACTTAGTTTTGGGTTCAGCCCGATCCACTTGGCTTTTAGTCTCTTCTGTCTTAGCAAATGTAACATTTGTCAGTTCAGAGCAGAAATTAACCTATCAGTTTTAGCGATTTGCGAAGGAATGGAACTACTGTGGTTGCACACATGAAACGATTTTTTGAAAAATTTTCTGTAAATCTCCATTGGTCTACGATGTGTGTCCATTAATGCTCTAGCGGTCGCAATTTTTATTTTTTCTCAACAAAAATCGGCATATAACCATTAATTAACAAACAAATCGTTGAGTTTGTTAACCAGGAAAATTGGACTATTAGGGATGGGAGTTAACTTACAGCTGAAAGTTAAAAAAAATAAATGAAAAATGAAAAATTCCTCTAACGGCCACAATTTTTCTTTTTTCTCAGCGAAATTAAATATACATTTTTAAAAAAAATGAATTTATAAAAGTAGTTGTGGAAAACCATGGCCATTAGAACGGGAAATATACCTGAAAAACTAGTGGGGGTTAAAACAAAATTTTAAAATCGCTCTAGCGGCCGCAATTTAAAAAATTTAAAACTAAATTCACCATATGCCGTTGAAATAAAATAAGGAAAAACAGTGATATCGGACTTTTAGGAGGGAGGGGGGAGTGAAAAACCAAAATTTAAAAATCCCTCTAGTGTCACCAATATCTATTTCTATCTATTTCTTCACAACAGAATTCCGTATTTATCATTTGAATAAGATAAAATCAAACGTTTATGAAAATAAGGAAATTAGACTATTAGGAGTAGGGGTACATCTGAAAACCGAAATTTAAAAAATGTTCTTGCATTTAATTTTCTCTCTGTTGATTTAAAATAAAAGGGCAAATAATTTCAGCATATAATCTGTATTTATAACGTTGCGTATGTTTTATATTTAACAAAAGCGTCATCGTAAAGAGAGCAAATGTGAAATATTTATCTAATATATGTGTGAAAATTATATTTGTACGTAAGAACACTCTGCAATAACTTTCAAAAAACGTTTGCATTACATGTTTTTACTGCAACAACATTTAAATTAAATTTCAAAGTCAATGAAAATTGCTGAAACTTCCGGTTGTTGTTGTGTATTGTAGCATGGTTTTGTTTATTGAAGTGAAACATCGTCTTAAATACAATACAATATAACTGGAAACTTCTGATATTTTTTTCTATTTTACTGAATGTAAAGATTATAAGGGTTCAGTTCATAAACATGGTTACGTTTAAAAATGTTTAAAATACCCACACAGTGTAGTTTTGTTTATCAGTGCTGAACATTTCATTTAATTAATAGTTTCATTTTGTTGTGGCTTAATAATAATAATTCTAAAATGATGGTTTTTCTTTTGTGATACAGATTGCAAGAATTCTAATTTTGTTCCACTAATACCACAACTTATTTCATTTCATTAATTAATATCACCATAATTTGGAGTTTATATTCTTATTAAAGTTACTCTGTACGTGAGGATCTCGGTTTGTTTACGCAGCTCCTGCTGGACGAACTTTTTTGAAGCTGTATTGAGAAGCCCTCATTAAATGTATGTGAAGAACATGGCATAGTTTTCTAACTAGTAGCTTATATGTGTGATTTTTAATGGTACCGCACTCACAGCAGATGATATGGGTACGATCTCTGTTTTGGAAAATGTTCCAAGTTGTGAAAAAATTGCTGAACGTAACCGTCCAGAGACTACGCAAAGGCAATGCATCCATAATTTACCGATGTTAACCGTTACCGCAGTAGGCAATGAAATCATAGAAGTGCTTATGTGCCTTCCAACAATGTCATGGGCCCCTGTTTCCTTGGAAACGATTTGTTTCCTCATGTTCCCAGAAGTCAGGCGAGTGCCTCCTAAACAATTTGCCGTCCTTGCGGCAACTAAGATTGTTTCATCACAAGTTGACAATTAGTGCGTCTGTTCCCTTGGGTGTTTACAGTCAGCATCTATGAAAACACTTCTGAACTAGAATGTAAAATACTAATAGCTTGCTAGAGAATAATATTCGGGCTTCGCGAGTATTATTTCCCAATGTAAGAATTAGATGCTATTAAGCTACATCCCAGTGATTTCCAAGATTATAGGGGGACGTAAACAAATAATTTGAGATAAAGAATCTATGAACTGCCCATTCATATCCCAATGTTATGAAAGCACTAGCATACCACTGAGTGCTAAAGCTTCCATTCAACAAGGGACGGCAATTCTGGATCACGTTTCATTGTCATCGAGTTCTAATTTACTTGATTACTTATATTAAACAATTACCTACATCTACCTCGCCTCATCCTACACTCTAGATTAAGCTGCATTAAAAGATAAACAGTTAATAAGTTTCAGTGCCGTACTATCTCATAACTAGTTCGAGATGTTTTTAATTTTATTGCATAATCTTTAAAACGCTGTTGATAAGCTATTGAAAATCTGCATTTCCTCATTTGTGAAGCCATTCTAGGGCACTTTGACTTATCAGCATCTAATTTTAACTTCCTTACCACTATATAACTCAGTTATTTTTCTTCATGGATTATAAAGTGTTGCGGTATAGTTACTTAAATAACATATATATATATATATATATATATATATATATATATATATATATATATATATATATATAAATTAATAGTAATTATGATAGCAGAAAAAGATTACACAAAGAAAAAGTCACACTTGAGATGGCTGTATTTCGGACTCGTGGAGTCCTTCTATGGCAAGAAGACAAGTGACTTGTGACAAGAATTTTGATTTATATGGAACTCTTTACTTCAACTTTAAAGCACACCTTAAGCCTTCTGCAGTCAATTCAGAAACAACAAGGAATTTTATGAATCTTTACCCATACTGATATATCGTAATATGACAACATATTGTGACCTGCATGTAATATCTGTCGTTTCCTGAGCCTGCACAGAAACGAAAGTTATCATTTTCTATTTCTTTTCTAATCTCATTCATATAGACAAGATACATTTGTCACTTCACCCTCTGTCAACCAAATATTTTTTTCAAGTGATTAAAAAAAAAAAAAAACAATTTTATACCGTCTTGCTGAGTAAGCTCATAGCTTTCGGTTGATGAGGTCTAAATCGTTTCATTTCCAACCTAAAAGTTAAACTTAGACGCGAGGTCTTCAATAAAACGCCCGTTTTATTCATTGCCACAAAACAGATAAGCTTTTTGTAACTTAACAGTTAACACTGTGAAAGTGAACTTTCCACTGAGAAACAGTGAGAAAGCCACACAATTTCAAACAGTGTGAAAACAAGCCCTAATCAGTTATGCGCAGTTATGTCAGTAACCTCTCAACATTTGCTTCCTAAGAAAAGAGAGAATACCGAGCCTCGGTCATGGGTCGTTCCTGTTGATCCATGAGGATATACGTTTAAAGCGTAAAATTTTCTGTGCTGGCCCGTGAGCTTCCCTCGCTAACGGAGTACTCGCCTGCTACCGCTACCACAGTAGTGCGCTTATTGCGTAAGAGCTAATCGGTTATTTTCTTCTCATTTGGTGCTGCAGCACGGGGTGAGCCTCAGCCTGCGCTGCGACTCTGCTTCCTCTTACGACTTCATTGATAGAGGACAGTAATGAGTAATCGGGTTATATATCGCTGTTCTCATGCATTTCACGAGCACTTGTTCAGTAAAAATACTATATCTCAGGACTAGAAGGCTGTGGTTTGTCTTGAATGATAGAAAAAGTTGTATTTCACAAATTTACGGCGTTTGTTTCCATGACATCATCATTTGTTACTTTACGATGTTTGAGAGTTTTAGCTGATGTTTCCTTCAAAAGGTTAATTTTTTCTGTAAAACATTTACATATAAGCTATCGCTATCACTTATTCATGATATTGTTCTGATGATGTGGATCTGTTATAGTAGAGACAGAACAAATTGTGACAGTGTAAAAAAGAAAATTAAATAATTTATAATATGCTTCAGAATCCTGCTAAAATAGATAGTAATTTTAAATTATGTGCATCTGTATGCTGTAAAAGATTCATTTCATTAGCTTTAATGGTTCTTGAGAAAATGGGAACTTAAATTGGTAAATTTAACATAATACGCCTTTCATATTCCCTTTCAGAGGCCGTCCTTCCCTCTTAAATCCATTAAAGTAATAAAATATTTTGCATGTGAAGGAGAAAGATCTCCGCATAAGAGATTTAAAATCAACTCGGAAACGCTCTCTTTCGTTCTTAGAACGTGAATAACTCACAACTGCAAGGCCATCAGTAATTGGAAAGATGTTTTAAGTGTTCTGGGGATAATATACATAATTTCCGCAGCACAACACTTCTAGTTCAAACATATCTAAGTGTGGAATCTCATCTACTGATCCTTGTAAGACAGGTAACTTAATGACAAATCAAAACAGGTATTTCCCAGTATGGTAATGTAAATCTTGTCCTAAGCGGCAATTATTTGGTGCAACTGTATTTTCTTAGTTTTAAATTTATTTAGGATAATGCTTAGAAAGTTTTAAAACTCTAATTTACGATTCGTTTACTGACCTTTAATGATCATGCAAGCGTTAATACATATATTTTAAAAGCAAAGTGTTTTCAGGACAATTGCAAATTTATATTTTGATTATGAGCTAGTCCAGTAAGCTTGTTCCGTTTAAAAGCCATATAATTTTGTGTTGAAAGAAAGAACACGATAACTGTTAAAAAAAAACTGTGTTTGTACTAAAATTGTTCTTTATTTTACGAAAAAAAAAAAACGCATCAATGGCTACAGAATTCAAGTGGCAATTGTGTTAATCATAGTGTACGGCTATATTTTGTTATCCGCGTTATTTATGTGAAATGGCTATTTAAACACAGTAGGCGTAGGCTGCGCGTGTTTTGCTTCCTTCTTTTTAATGTGAAACAGTCGAGGCTCGTTCTGCTTTTGTTGCATCTGTAGAAATCCACTTCCCTCGCGCAAGAGATGTATAGCTATGTGTGAGAAAAGCATTGCTGTTCTGGTTAAAATGTCGGCGAAAGGTAAACAGCGAGCATGTAAGGAAAGAAACGCTCACAAAGTGGCTATTTATTAAAACTGTAGTAAAAGGTTCTGATTTGCATAAACATTAACCATAAATAATGGAAGTTATTTCATTTTTAATGTTTACTGCATTTTGAGTTCATGCATTAAAATTAAAATACGAGATAACATGTTCATAACCGTTAGAAACCAGTCACATATAATTAACTTATATAACTGCATCTCAATTAAATAGTGTTCCAGAGCCAAACCGTAACTATTATATATAAAACACGTTCTGTCTTACCAAATCAGCATACATGGGGATTTCGCAGAACGGAATCTACCTGTGTTTTAAAAATGTTTTCTCTAAAAGGAATATTAAAAGTTTTATATTCTTTTTGTTCTATTCTAAATTGTCTACTTATAAGTTTCTAGCCTGAAATAAAAAGCTGTCAAATAAACAAATAAAATAAAATTGACGATTTATTTATTTCTTTATTTTTGTCTTTTTATTTACGGACGCTCTTTAACATCTCGGTCATCAGCGTCCCATTCAATTCATGGCATGAAACGGCCGTATATTTTGCTCAGAAGCCTCTTGTTTCAGGCTTGAGGTTCTTTTTTGTGGCGTAAATGTAGGACATGGGGCCCACGGTTTTGCTTCCCTTCCGAAGGAAGCCACACTTAGGATTTTTACGCCCTGGCCGGATTTGAACCGGCGATCTACACTACTACACCACCAGGACCTACAAAATAATTGACGCAATACAGTAATATAGAACCGAATATAGTCTGGGTAAATGTTAATGGTACCAAAAACAGTTTGCTGAAGTTGCTAAAGCGACTCTCAGAGCTGTTGCGAACCGTTTTCTCCGACAATGATCCACTCGCTATAGTTCACGATTAAATGTCAAACTGCTACTGTTTTGTTGGGAGTCTTCCAAGGAATAGACAGAAATGAGTAATAACAAGAGCTAAGTTGTCGACGCCCCTCCAAAAATAAATTACCGAGTATTTATGAAAAATTAAAATGATACGAGGGTGGGTACAGAGGATGGCATTACATAATGAGCTACGTCTGGCGCCTCTTGCTCAAACAAGCGGACAATGTTACCAACCTTATGGTCCACGAATTAAATAGGTATCGATTTTCTTATGTTGCAACCGAGAATCTTCTTTCACACATCAGTTGGTTTATATTTTATATTTTTGTTATGTTCTATTTTCTATTAAAGGATCACTAGATACGTTTTCAGACACGATGATATTGGCACTCTTGGGTAAAAATTATTGTGAAACTGTAAATACTCATTGAACAGTTTTAGTGTAACAGAAATTTTTCTAATCATTGTCGTCTAAAGTATTTGAGATGCTAACGTCCTGAGTTCGAAAGAAAAAAAATTCAGGCCTTTATTTTGAATATTTTGTTGATTTTAAAGGTGACTTAAATGAAACAATGAGCCTAGAGGTCTTTCTCTTACACGTGCAACATTATTTTATTGGTTCAGAAGTGTTTTTATCATTCTTCAGGAGTCATCGGTTAGCCGAAGGCGGTATCTCTGCAGGTAGAAATAACGCCAAGAAATTTCTAAAACTAGTCCATACCAGTTTGATCATCTCTTGATTCATGGTGGAAAGGAGCCTCATTTTTTTTTTATTTTTTTTTAATGGAATCAGAAAAAAAAATGTGTAACTTATGCTTCCTCAAGGTATTTTCAAGCACTTCGTTGTAGTATTACTAACTTATCCGATTCATCTTCCGATTTCTTTCCATCAAATATTTTACCTCTTGTCTCCTCTAACAGTAGAAAGATATCTATTGGAAATTGCAAATAAATTACAAAAGTCTTCTTGCATACTCTTTAGCTCTCCAAGGGAATTATTCACACGGTATGTAAAGAACACTCGTCTTCTCTAGTGTTCTTGTTTTATCCACGAAAGGCCACTACATTCTTGCCAACAGCAGTCCAAACAGTAAAGCATTCTGCCCATTATAATCACCAATGTTATAAATCTCACGGATTCTACATACTTTCTTTCATTTTATGAAGGTACATTATATTTACTCATTAAGGCATGGTAAGTCTTTCATTTGGGTCTTCTCTGAAAATCACCCATGAAATGATGGGGGTCATATTTTCTTCAAAACCATTGATAATCTGGCGACCGTTATTCTAGAAAATCAGATATCAATTTTCTGTAAAGTTGTGTGCTGAAGTCTGCCTTCCCAGTGTTAAACAAAAAACTGGCCCTAAGAGGTGTTTTGTTGCACTATGACAATGCTTCTGCTCGAACTGCCAACACAAACATATTCAGAAAAAAACTGACAGATGCCGAACTGGCACAATGCGACTTCTTGCTTTTCCCGACTGGAAAGAACTACTTTCGAGGTCAGGGATTTTTCAGCCCTGGGATTGTGTACCTTGAAAAGTATTGACTAAATTATGAAACATATGGAGTAACTCTTATTATCTGGCCCAGTAAAATACACACAATAATCATACGAATCCGTTAGTGTAAGAGTTGCCCTTATAAGAGTGAGTGCACGTTATATAGTTTGCAGCTGGGGAACACCTGTTCCATCTCAAGGTTGGTTGCTATTGTTAGCTGAATCACTACAAGAGTGGTCATTTAATTAAGATGAAAAACAAAAGGTCACGTGGTGCGTCTTGGGTAGAAAATTCAGCGTCTAAAAAATCTAGATCTTAATCTTACTAGACACACTCGTCTTTACAGGGATATTCCAGCCGCGCAGTTTTCTCTTACTGAGAAAAGTCAGTTTGGCGGATGATGAAAAGGAGCAAAGCCTGCTTATTATTTTTTAAACATTACTGTCAGAACTTTGAGTTGGGCTTTTCTTCAAAAAGTGTTATGGGATGCCATTTCAGGTTCAGAAAAATGACTGAAAAAGTCAACTATATCCAGGAAATTGGCCTTTACAGGTTGTATATACAGTGGTCGAATTTAGTTTCTGTGTCCCTCTAAACTTAGCAATGGACAACCATTAAAGGGAGTGAATTGATGTCTCAGCTAAATGGAAAAACATGCGCGTCTCTGTGTCCCGCTATCTATTTTTAACGGCTGACATTAAATTAAATTAAACATTTTACGATGTAAAATGTAAATTTACAATTAATGCATGGAAGGGGGAGTGTACAAATTTTGCGTGAAGGTTTTTGGGTTCTTGGTATTAGTTGAGCCCACGATCAGAAAGGAAGCACAGCACAGTCTAAAAGAAGTTCATTTTACAATACAAGATCATGTGTTTTATTGCTTATATTTGTGTACTTTTCAATGCTTTGACGGATTACTTGCAGAGATGACCTTCAAAATATTTATTTTATTGCTTTATATGACGTGTTGTTTATTTAGTGTGATCGTTTAACGTGCCCTTAACTTCTTGGATATGTGTGTGTGTGTATGTGCGTGGGCGTGCGTGTGTGCGTGTGCGTGAGCGTGCTTGCGGAAACGAGTTGGAAATCTGCGGGCACTTGGCGTTTAATTTATCTAGGTTGAGAAAAATGTCTACAGCATACGTCCAGGTTAGCGTCCTTAACGAGTTCGCAAGCGCTTGCGTTGTTCTGTCATTTTTATAAATGCTGAAATAAATATTTAAGCATTCTAAAATACCGGAATAGCGAAGATCATGATAAGTAACAATCATACCTAACAGCAAACAAATTCTCAGAATGTCTCGTTAATGATTTAACATTGGCATAGGTGACCTAGTTTGATGAGCCATTTATCAAAACTCGATTTGTCTTTTGAATCGTGTAAGGTATGCGTATAAATATGACATTTGAGTTCAATTAGTTCCTGTAAATCGGCAACAGGCTTTAATGTATCATATATAAAATTATTTTCCCACTACTTTAGCTACTTGGGAATAAAGGAGTCCGTTTAAATTATTGAAGTAAAAAGGCAACTAAAATTAAAAGTCTATGACATCACTGTAGCAGTGTTAAAGGATAGGAGTGGTAACCATTCTTGACTCGTAAACCCAAGATCGCTGGTTCAAACCCGGCCAGGACCGATGGAATTTTTCAGGCGTAAAAATCCTAAGTATGGCTTCCTTCGGAAGGGAAGTAAAGCTGTGGGTCCCGTGTCGTAGATTTACGGCATGTAAAATAACCTCAAGCCTGAAAGAAGAGACCTCTGAGCAAAATGTATCGGCCATTTCACGCCCTGAATTGAATGGGACGCTGATGACCTACGATGTTAAAGAGCGTCCGTAAATAAAGCAATAAAAATTAAAGTTAAAGAATAGAATAGAAGAAGCGTCTTTATATTCTGTTGAAAGAAAAGCTAATACTTAAAATCTTCTACAAAATTATTAGATTTAAAGGTTTTAATAAGAGATTCACCAGTCGGTGTTGTCCAGGACCTCATTTATTCTACTGAGAGGAGATGAAATTAAGGAGCCTTCTAAAACATGATTTCTCAGAGCTGCTGCCGCTCATCCCAATATCCCACAATGATTTAGTTTTGGGGATCTTGCGGGCCACTCCAAGGGTGAAAATTTAGGGCGTTTTTCCATCCATGTCCCTTTCCTCAAGTGTGGATACTGTTATCCTGAACGACCTTCTTCTAGTCGGAGCAAAAACATGTCGAGCATTGTTAAGGCGCCACAGGACCACCTGCCCATTTTGTTCAGAAGAAAATTCATTTGATCAGATTAAATTCTCCCAGAACTCTTCTTGGGGTAGCGAAAGTGGTGGGTGCTTTCTTGCAAGTCGGCGATGGTAAACGTCCTTGCTGGGAGGTTTAGCCTGCGCTTCAACGTATTTGCCTTTATTTGACTCAAAATCACATCGCTGTGCTTGACTTGAGCTTGGTGTTTAGCTCTTCTCCGTGTCTCACTTGTCTTCGGGTTTGCCTACTGCATCAACGATGACCAAACGGAACGGCTGCACTCCCTCAATAGTGTGCGGCACGATAATAGGGATGCAAGTTTTATCAAGCTCAACCCTTATGTACTTGCAACTTGTCTAAAATATAAATATAAACTATTCATTTAAATAAAAATAATACTGTATTACTAGTAAGAGAGGCTGCTTACAAACGCTAGGCAGTAATGATGATCCGTTTAGCCATCTTGCAACGTCAAACCTATTTGCTCTTCATTTTGAGTGTGAATAAAACAAAGTAAAACAATGTTGGTAGCAAGCAAATGGAGGGGACGAAGGGATTTTTATTTTTCAATTAGAATATCGTCAAAGCCTTCTTCAGTTCTACTTTAAATACGCCAGTGCCAAAAGGACTGCCTAGCAAAGGAGTAATGAATATTCATTACTCAAATGAGCCGAAATAGTCGGAACCTAAGGTTACCCGTCATTTTTTATTGTGGTGAACAACTCCGAAATAAAATCGCAGTCAGGCAACCTGTACCCAATGGAATCCGAATTCAAGAGAGGACATGTTCACAGTTTTCCAGCAGTTGCTTTCATGCATGTAACCGTAGTGTAAGATGATGGAATAAAACAATACATCACGTAGAGCTAATGTTCTTTAACTAAACGCCGAAATACTGCGTTGCAAGGAAGGGTGGTTCTGCATGTCTCCAACTGGTGATTTACTCCTCAGGGATGTAGAAGTCGAAAAGAACTGCAACACCGGCGGCTGTGTCTGCCATTGTCACCTCTAAAAGAATGTTAAAAAATGACTAATCAGAATATTTACATTTAGTTTGTTTGTAAATTCTTCCAGAATATTTTCTATGCTTAGTTTTAATTTTGTACTAGAACATACAAAAAAGCTCAAAAAACGATATCCCCCAAAATAGGTTAATCTTGTTTTCCTAACTCTTTTTAATAGACAGCTTAAACTTTCTTCATGTTTTAAGTGTTTTAATCAGTAAAATTTAACAGTTTATTAATTAATTAAAGTTAATTTTAGTTTTGGGTTTCTATGATTGTATTTTGTACACTTAAACCCAGTGTTATTCAAATAATGAATTATTAATATACAAAAATGTAATAATTAAGTGGTCCAGGATGACATATCCCTTTTATTTTGCTTCTAATGTTTTTATTGTCAGATATTTCCCGAAAATATCGCTTAACAAAAAAAAATTCACAGTTTCAAATTATACTTGAATATATCTCACAAGGCCGCATTAAACGCGCGTTAATAAAATTCTACCGCAGCATTCCCAGCGCACTAACCACCGTTGCCTTGGTATCAAAACCTCGCCTGCTATGACCTAATTAGGAAGGGCTTACATCCGCTCCAATTGCTTCTTTACTAATGGATTTATTGTGAGGAAATGCGAAAGAGCATTAAAATTGGGTGGAAAGATCACTTTTTAATAAGGAAAAAAAGGGAAGACAGAAAGAAAAGAATTATCGTTAATCGTGCTGCAAGTACTTGTTTTTTTACTGCAGGCTTCTCCAGCTAGCGTGAGAAATGAATTGTTTGAGGGAATTTATAAAACTTACAATACATTTCTCCAAACTACAATCAGCACAGTGTGAAAATATTTCGAGCAGTACAAAAAATGCGTGAAGTTTTTTCTAAATAATTAATAATGTTATTGATATAGAAGCTGGAATATCTATATTTCCAAAATTGATTCTTTATTTTACATTTTACTTATTTTTAAAGGATGTTAAATCAAAGAAAATAAAAAGTATGAAGGTTTCAACCAAAAGTACGAATTTTAACGCCTATCCCCTTCTGTTTTCAAGAAATTTAACTGAGGTATAATAATAGTTGTTTAAGCATAAAATAGGTGTAAACCACCATTTAGGAGTAGAACGTTTTAAGCGCTACAAAATGCTTTCAATAGCCCCGATTTTTCATAAATTGTGAGCACCAGCAAGTATTTATGATAGTCAGGAGACTGAAAAATTAGACAAAATAAAAGTAGGGTAACAGAGAATGTATCACGTAAAAACGATAATAGATGGAGTTGCGAGTTTTAAGTATGACGGCGTTCTTTTGAAAGATTGGCCCAACAGAAGAACGCACTTTCTTTAATGTTGCAAGATCGACGAGTGACTACTGGGGATACAGGCATTTCATTTCGTAGTGCAGCTAGCTCACTCAATCTGTGGTTCGCGAGGTGGTGCTCTAGAATTCAGATTGAACATGCATTTAATAAAATCAAGCATTGGGGAAGGGGGGTCTGTTTCGAAGTAATTGCGAATTACTGTGGATAATTGAACACCGGAAGGAAGGGGAACGGGATTTATGGTTCATCTGTTTTTATAATGATTCTATCTGTTTAAAATGGCATTATTACAAAATAGCCTTGATATTTGTTAATGTAAAGTAATAATTTGTGATTAGTACTATTTTAAAAATATATGTGACATGCATTGGCGGGATAACGCCATATTAATATTTGGGAATTTTTTACGGAGAGATTGTGCAGATTTGTTTAGTAATAGGTAAAAAATTGAGTAGGTGTATGTATTTATTAAACCTACAAAAAATGTTTTTTCCTCAACACATTCAAGGAAAAAAGAAATTATGTAAAATAATTATTAACATGCATTTTGCATTTTTTTTTCCATATTAATCCCATTTACACAAATTTACAACAGCACACAAAAGCCATCTTTATAGAAATTCATTTATTGCAATGCACTATTTCCTCACTACAAAAGGCTCCTAAACCCAAGATCGCGGGTTCGAACTCGGCCAGGACCGATGGATTTTTTCGGGGCGTAAAAATCCTAAGTATGGCTTCCTTCGGCAGGGAAGTAAAGCCGTGGGCCCCGTGTCGTACATTTACGGCACGAAAAAGAACCTCAAGCCTGAAAGAGAGGCCTCTGAACAAAATTTGTCGGCCGTTTCACGCCCTGAGTTGAATGGGACGCTGACGACCTCAGCTGTTAAAGAGCGTCCATAAATAAATCAATAAAAAAAATTATTCACTACAAAAGGTTCTCAGAAAGCCATCAGACGAACCCGGATATTGAGTTAAGTAGTCATTGCAGCAATATTCCCATAGAACTTTTTTTCCATTCATTACAGTTTCATTCTACCGTCTTTGAAGTTCCCCTTGCGCATTTTTGTTGAAATTGACCGCTTCTTAAGACTGTTGATGCTAACTTGTTTTTGATCGAGGTAGGAGTGAGATGGTTCCCAGAATCTTTTGTCTTAAAAAAGATCCCGAATTGAAAATATCATTAGAAGCGCTGTCTTAGTGTATGTAATAATTTTAACCAAAGAATTATAAATGATAAGTAATAGCATTAACTATAAAATCGGTTCTTTGAACGTTGACACCAACCTCAAAATGTTTGAGTCAACATTTTCAGGCGAGTAAATACAAATTTTTGTCAGGTTTGTGACTAAGAATAAACCATGCGTCCAACACCATGATCCAGAAACCGAAATGCAAAGTTAAGAATGAAAATATTAGAAGCCTGCATCCCTAAAAACACTGCCTGTGGGGCCTCAGTGGTAAAAACGAGCGTTAAACACTTCAAAAAAAGCCAACCCCTCAAGAAATTCAAGGTGCAATCATCAGGAGAGAAACTCACCCTGTTTGCTTTTTGTGATGCACAGGTTGTTATTGAAGTTGATTGTTTGCAAAGAGGAGACACAGTAACAGATAATTATTGTGCAAATGCAATCCGTTGCGAACAGTTCAGCCGAGGTATGTCCATTTATAAGAATAGTGCATGAAGCCGCAAGTGTTGAGTTGTGATTAATTGCTGAAACATCCTGCTTACTCTGCAAATCTACTTCCAGTGACTAAAAATAAAACGTTGGGGAAACCTTCCAGAAATGCATCACAATAAAAAAATATAGCAACTAGAGTCGGGATTAGCGTGGTTTACATCTACTCCTCATGTAATTGATGCGTCTGAAATACTTTCGTTCTTGCTGGTTGTTGTATGTTCCACAACATTCAAAATTAAGTGTTCCTTTATGGACACAACTGCAAAAGTCGGTCAATAAAAAGTAGTTTTGACATATGGTAGTTTTCTTCTATGCAAGTGCCTATTGGAGAACCTAAAAACATACATGTACCATATTAAATATTATATAACTCCTCTCTATTTCGCCTTTTATTGCATTTTTGCCTACATATGTTTAACACCTAAACGCTTAATGAGCTTGAATAAGAAATGTAGACCCTGATAAGTATAAAAAGGGGGAGGGGTTGTTTAAAGAACCTCAGTAATGAAGTTTGTGACAATGCCAATTTTACTCGGTTTTTCATACTGCAAATTGTGGGGGAAATCGCAAGCAGTACTAAACTAAAACGTTGAGCAGGGTCTCTCCAAAGGTGTGTATACCATCTTGTTCGAAACTACAGATGGGAAATAGACGCTATATCATTATGACTTATAGATGTGCTCATCGCACCTGCTCTAGAAGCACGTGCTTTCCATCTGCCTTAACAGACATCTTAGGCCGTTAGGGCGAACATGCTGGCTAGCCTCCTGCAATTACTGCTGTAATTGTCTTTAGTTTTCATTTAAATTTGTATCCCATCAAGTCTGCTAAAATGGGGGCGGTGTGTCGATGTAAAATTATATTTCCAATTCAGAAATGATAATCTGATTGACGATTTTCCTATGCGGCAGCCTTATAAGCCTATCTTTCCTAAAAACTTAAAAATAATTTCAATTAACTAGGGAAATTAATGATAACTAGGGATAATGGGTATAGCAGATATTTAAAATTTGGAAAACTTTCGGAAATACCTTAATGAATAATTTGATTGGAGCAATAGAAATATGTGTTTAAAATCAAACGTTTAGAACGTTCCGTTGCGACTATGTCCCTTTGTCTTTCATGAAATTTAACGGAAATTTTGTATAATAACGTATATTAAAAAGGTGGCCTTGCCTTAGAAAGTACGGGCACATTTCCCCCTCCCCCTCCTAAATGCATTAATCGTCGGGCAGATGGTCATAATCCAGTAGTCGCCTTTCATTTCTTCTTCTTCTTCTTCTTCTTCTTCTTCTTCTTCTTCCTCCTCCTCCTCCCCCTCTTCTTCTTCTTCTTCTTCTTCTTCTTCTCCTTCTCCTTCTCCTCCTCTTCCCCCTTCTTTTTAACGGTAAGATTTGTTGGAGAATTTATTATAAATTTTTAAAGGAACAAAGATACATTTGGTGTATCCATGTTACCTATGGGGATTTTTTTCAACATTTTACTCTGTGTTTTTAAGACACAGGAAAAAGAATTAATATTGAAAAAAAAATATTTGCTTAGTTTTTAAATGTTTATTCTTTCTGCACTACACAAAACACACAAGAAAGTCAATTTATCCTGGAGTTACATGAAATATCTCTTTAAATTTGTTTCTTCGTGAACTCTTTTTAAAATGTCTATCACATAACTGAAGCTAATGATATAGTAAAATACATTCATCATTGTAACCATTTGCAAATGTTGTATTAAACAATGGTTTTTCAGATATTTCACATTGAAGTATTCTTTTGGAAACAAATCGCTTTGTGTTGTAGATTTTTATGTAAATGTACAAAGTTGTCAGCAGCTCTTCGTATATCTGTAGCATTAGTTTGTTTGTTTTTTTTTTTTTTCAATTAAAGTAGCGTTTTTATTTTTCAGAACGTTTTTATGTAAATTACTTACTAACAAATTGAAACTTTTAGCAATTTCACTTTTCAATGCTGAAGAAAACGTTGAGTCACGAGGGTTGATTACTATACTGCATCCCTGACCCATATCTACTTGATCTTTAGAAGTTTTATTTCATGGGACAAGAATGCCTGCAAATGTATAAACGCTGCATACGCACGCGGTTACTAGCAGCTGTTGAAATGATACGAAGTGCTGACTCACTAGGAAAATGGACTCTACCGAGCTGACGGGAATGTCTCGTTCTGAAATTCATCAAGACATTTCAGCAAATTTAGGGGAAAGTGGTATTTGATGATGATGATGATGATGATGCTACTACTATTGCATTGCGAGTATAAATGTTGTAGAATATTCTGTAAAGATAAGCTTAGCTTTGGCTGTTTTAAGAAGTCCGTCACCCAGGAGCTGCGTAAACTAAGCGAATTCCTCACCAATTAGATTTACTAAAAAGGAATATAAAATGCAATAATGACCTTATTAATTAATGAAACGAAATAGTTATGACATTACTGTCTTTATCAGGGGAACAAATTAGAAAGCTTGCAACCTATTAGTATTAAAAAAAGAGAAACTTCATTTTTATAATTATCAATATTATTGAGATTAATCCACAAAAATAAATGTTATACTATTAGTTAAATGAAATATATGACTACTGATAGACAAAGCTATAGTGTGTGGGCATTTTTAAATGCAGCCATGTTTATGAACTGAGCCCTTGATATCATCTTTACATTCACTAAAATAGAGAGAAATAACAGAAAGTTTCGAGTTACATTGTGTATTTAAGAAGTTGATGTTTCACGTGTTTCAAAAAATAAAAACATGTTACTATTTAAAAACATTTACGACTAAGCAAATATACACAATCAACAACAACCAATCGAAAGTTCCATTGATTTTCATTGGCTTTGAAATTTAATTTAAATGTAATTGCAGTAAAAGCATGTAGCCCAAACGTTTTGTGATGTTTACTACAGAGCGCTCTTACATATAAATATAATTCTCACACACAGATTAATGTTTCGCATTTATCTTCACGACGACGCTTCTGTTAAATACAAAACATATGCATCGTTATAAATACAGTTTATATGCTGAATTAATATGTTCTTTTATTTTAAAACAATATGGAGAAAATAAAATGCAAGCGCGTTTTTTGAATTTCATTGGCCTTGAAATTTAATAATAGTCTGGTTTCAACTATACCCCCACTCTTAATGGCCCAGTTACGCCAATTTTCAGAAACTAATTTTCTTATTTTAATTAAATGCTGTATAATAAATTTTGTTGTGAAGAAACAAATATTCGTGCCGCTAGAGCGATTTTTAAATTTTGGGTTTCAAGTAAATCCCCACTCCTAATGACTCTTTTTCCCTTCCTTTCAAAACTATTTAGTTTATTTTCTTTAAAAGGTATATATAGAGCTTTGTGGCGAAAAAATAAATATTAATACCACTAGGGCTATCCTCATGGCCCGATTTCCCTGATTTTCAGTAACTATTTTTTCTATTCTATTTAAATTGTATGTACGGAGTTCCGTCGCGAAAAAATAAACATTAGTGCCACTAGAACAATTTTAAAATTTTGGATTTCAGGTAAATCCCCACTCCTATTAGTTGGCCACTGATTTTCAGAAACGTTTTTCTTGTTTGATTTAAATGGTATATGCCATGATACATGTCATTGAGGGGGGGGGGTGTGTTATTCTGAAAGAAACACAATAATAATGGAAGTTTAAAATTACGACATTCAATCTAGAGATAACCTAACTATTTTCGTTCATGTGCCAATCTTTGATCAATGGAGCATAAGAAAGCGTTGAATTTCAACCATTTAGAGGCAACTGTTAGGATTTTATTATCACATTTAAAAGATCGCAGTTTGTACTATCCCAGTTTCATATATGTGCTTTTCAGTTTTCATTATTTTAAGTTTTATTTTGTTTGCAATGAAAACAAATCTTTCCATTTCATTCATTTGTTATGAGCGTGGTCGTAAACGATGGTTTTTATTAGGTATACCTGCACATCTACTGCGAACGGTCCGTAAAATAATGGGGTGCTGTTCTAACACAAAGTAGGGCAGTGTTGGGCGGGAAGAACGATGCGACATTTGTTGGTAGCATCTTATTACTTGCCTTTCGATAGTGTCTTCACACAAAAACAGCGCCTCCCAGATGTCGTACGTTGCGCTGTTGCCGGCTTGCCTTTCCAACCGTCGACCATAGACCGGTCATATGTAGAATGGGCAAGGAGAGAGGTGGTGGTTCAAACAGTTAATGATGTTCCACTAGAGGTTCACTTTTACTTCGACACTTGAGAATCATTTTCGCCAGTTTTGTTATATTTATCATCGCTGATAAAAGTAATGCCAAATAAAATACGCGCCAGCTAACCGCAGTCTCGTTTTCATCTTCTTCATGCCGTTCCTCACTCACAGGCGAGGACTTGTGGCATTACATAAAAGCTTTGACATTCCATTACATCCTTTATCACAGAGAAATGTATTTTAGCGAACGAAATTGATTTATTTCTCTTTTCAATTTTATTTACTTATAATTCCAATACTGTTTTCTGAATTGTTTTAACTGTGTATAGTATAAAAAATTGTGAGTGCAGTTTATATTCGGGCGTTCATTTTCGTGGATTTTATTAGTGTATCCTAAGGTTTTATTTATTTATTCTGGTAGAGCTAAGACCTTTAGGTCTTCTCTTCCGCTCTACCAATCTAATAATAATAATTAAATGAAGTTATAGCGACAATATCAGAACCACAACATTGATAGTAAGTTGACAATGCTCGTACGTAAATAAACCAATGTAATATTTGTAGTAGATAAATAAATGTATGCTAATACATAAATATGGATAGTGAAAAATATTAACTCAAGAAGAAGAAAATAACAATGACAAGTTATACACATATCAATGTCTGTAAATTTTGAAAGTGAAAATAAATATACGAGCAAATATAAAAGTAAAAACCCTAACAATACTATAAAGACGATAGGAATATGCATGATTGTAATGACAACAATATAATGAATAATTCTGCAGCACGATATAACGAGTAAATGCATTTATTGTAGCAAAAGGGATCTGAATCGGATAATCGATTATTTGTGATAATATTACATGCTCCAATAGTTTGACGTCCCATGGCAATGTATTTCAGTACGGTGAATGATGATGAGTAAAGTAATGTAATAATAGACGTGTTAGGTTTCAGAGCATGTGTTAAGATTATGAAAGGAAGATAGATTTTGAAAACGAGAAGATAGACAAGATGGAGAAGATGTATGGGATAATTGTGAAAAGTAGTGTGAGACAGTGAATATTTCTTCGGTCTTTCCGGCCTAACCAAGACAGCAATCGAGGGAGGGTGTTATTTGATCGAACAAATGCAAATGCAGATGTAACGTATGCACATATTACGAGCTCGCTGTAGTTTTTGTATTAGGTTAGAGTTTAAGTCTGTGAGCAGGGAATCCCAGAGTCGAAGTGGGCATCACCACGGATTGCACCAAAAAATTTTTTTTAAGGTTCTGGGTAGGGATACGTTTAATCTTTTAAAAGTATGGATTAGATAAATTATTTTCCTGCAGGTTTCAGCAGCATGGTTTTCCCAACAGAGATTACTGTCTATTACAACTTCAAGGCTTTTCGCAGAACCAGTGAAGGGGATTACACTTTGATTGATATTAATGGGAGGAATATTGTCCATGTCTATGGCACTTGCAATCGCTGTGTCCCATTACCATAGCTTGCGATTTTAAGGGCTTAAGACCAAGGCCCAGAGTACGTGTCCATGAATGAACTGAGTAGATCTTGAAAGTTGACCAAAAAGAGAATTTACATCCAGTCGAAATTGTACGGATTTAAAAAAAAAAATGTGTACTTTAACATGTGTTATTAAATAAAGGCACCGTTCACTGGGTTCATAAAATACAAGTGTGTTCTTGTTTTTCACTTCACTCCCTCTTCAACATCAGCGTTTTGAACACTGATGCACTTCTACCAGCGAAGCTGTCAGGAAAGGCCCAGAGGCTAGCTCCACGATTTCATAAACTGATGAAGTCGGTGAGGACTAGACCTGAGGAGTAAGCAGAATGTGTAAGCAGTGGTGGCTCGTGTACATTTTAGTTCGTGGGGCACAACTTGTTGAATCCACGGACATGAATTTATCACACTAATCTGATAAAAACACTTTTTTCGAAAATATAGTCGAAAGTAATTTTATGTACCAATATTCAATTTTTATTTGATGTAAAATATTCATTACACGTTTACCAAAATAGACATTCACCTTCACTCAAGTTGCATTTCAGATGTGTGTTAATAGTTTCGCTATGCACTCTTGTTCAGAAACAAGAATTAATGTCAGCAATGAATGTAAATACTTAGAATGCAGCAGTGTATTTAAACAACTCCGCGACGTCACTTTATTTATTGTTTGACAGTGCATTAAGATGTTCAACAAATAGGTGATAGACAGAAATGCCAAAAGTATTGATTTAATCTCAAAAACTTCCTCCCACTAATCATTCAGGGTTACTCTTATTTATGATAATGCTGTTCTTTTTAAAACGCAATGTTATTTAAGGATACATTAATCGGATTGCCTTTATAGTGCAATATTTCTTGTATTTGGATTCCTCATAAGCCATTGGGTCGAAAGAGCAAACAGCTGATAGAAATAATAACGTTATTCTTACAACAGATCGCTTAGGGAGGCTTCTCTTACAGGCGTTACCATTGGGAGGACAGGCTTAGTGCGCATGTGCTTGGAAAGTTTTCAAATTTGTGTGCCCTTCGTGAAGCTTCACTGTGACACCCCTCTGATCATCTTGTGCACCAGCTTCATAACAAGTACTGTTAAACCAAAGCATTCTTTTTTTTTTTTTTTTTTTTTTTTGAGTAGTGTTTAACGCCCGTTTTTACTACTGAGGCACCACAGGCGGTGGACACTGATGATACATGAAATGAAATGATATATTGGGAAAGGATTTTTTTTTAAAGGAAGGAAGCGTTCCAGGCCTAAGTTTAGGTACCTCCCCGGCATTTGCCAGTTATAAAGACTGAGGAAAACCTGGAAAAAACCCCAGTCAGGGAGGACGGTCCTGGCGGGATTCGAACCGCAGACCTCCCGCTCACGAGTCCATGCCTTAACGACCTCGGCCACCTGTGGCGGTCCAAAGCATTCTGCCCTGCTAGGCCTGGACACAAGGAGAATGCGCCCTAGCCCGTTCTCTTCACGCATACACACACACATACACACACACACACACACACACACACACACACCAAGTTGTCTGCTTTCGCAGAAGTCGTTTAAACCACTCGCCTCTTTTTTATCCTAGATTTTGAAACATTCAGGGTTTGTGTCTATAAAATTCTATAATCTTTTTTGAACTGACAATTAATACAGAAATTATTTAAACGTATTTATGGTTCAAAATTTAAGGGAGTACAATGTCCTTGTGCTCTTTAGCGCAAACCGCCACTGAGCTCAATCACTGCTTTGTCACAACAATGCTGGACTGAAACATTATATTTGAGAATGACCACCCTAGTCTCAGATCTGCACAACGTTTTTCCTGATTGTATCGGTAATTTTGAAATTAAATATGCATAATGTTGATCTGTTATTGTGACTGCTTTCTGCAAGAACACCTTGTGCATCCCTAAAAACAAACAGCGTGTTCTTATCTGCTTATTGCTGCACCCTGAATTTCTGAAGACAACTTTTCCTCGTACATTCCATACTTCGTTTCAGGATCGCAGAGATGGACCCATGAGACATCCATAGTCATGTTTTTGTTCGTATTCCCGATGTTACTCACAAATGTTACGCTTAGCCCTTTTGAATACGCGTTAACATTGTCCTCTTGAAATTAATGTTTATGTACACTAGTAGGAGTCACTCCTCGATCTTATAACAATATTTAGGCACCTTTTTCAATGAATTAGTGAATTTATTTCCTGCAATTTACATGCAAATATAATATTTTTAACTTGTAAATAGAAGCAATTTCATGCAGTTTTCACAAACACGTACACATATTAAAGTCAAAGTAAACAATTTACATTTAAATTTCTCATTTAATAACCCTCAATTTATGGAGTTTCATTGCTTCCGTATACCCCATCACAATTAACAGCAGGTTGAGTATGTAATACGGATATTTACTCACTCCTATATAGTGCAGTTGTCAATATTGTTGTTTCCATTTGTCTTCCCCACTTTCCATAACCATTTTTGTCTTACCTTGCCGATGTATTTTCCAATTTTTTTAAATAGTTTCGTGTGATTTTAGATTTAAAATTATTCGTCCTCTTATTTCATTTGGTAAAAGGAACTGTTCCCTCCAAAACTTAAGTTTGCTCAAACTCTAAACTACAATACCAAGTACTATCTGGTTCCTCATACATAGGACATATCCCCTTAATATATCCATATCTCACTCCACTTAAGTATATTGCTCTTGTTCTAAACCATGCCGGTCCCTCCCTTCCTGCCTTATCACAGGTTTCAATGCACCTTTCTCTTCCCCAATCATTTTTAGTGTGCTGTATAATTTCAGAGATTTTTTGAAATTAAGACTAGCCCATATATCCTGTTTTTTCAATATCCTCAATTCTTGTTTATATCTCTTTCCAAAATCCTTTTTCCATTCTTTCCCCCTCAAACTGTATTGATTTCATGCCCACTTCCTTTGGAATATTTTGGATTTTAGATATCCAAGTTTCTCTCCTCTTAATTTTTACTTGTGCTACCAACACTGTTTGATGATATTCCCGTCTTCTAGTCTCCCTGTTATTTTATTATTGTTTCTATTACCTTGCTTTTACAACCCAATCTTCCTA
This sequence comes from Metallyticus violacea, assembly GCA_030762175.1. Classification (NCBI taxonomy): domain Eukaryota; kingdom Metazoa; phylum Arthropoda; class Insecta; order Mantodea; family Metallyticidae; genus Metallyticus; species Metallyticus violacea. The sequence continues at coordinate 101,572,933 of CM060843.1, read as the reverse complement.
GTTCCATTAGAGCAACTTGGTTATGTGCAGATCAGGGTAAGCCTAGGACATTCCTACAAAATAATAAATCATCATACTCTACAAAATGTACCTATAGCTTCTATTGATCGTTTTAATCCTACACTTGTTAAAGAACCTGTTACTAGATCATGTGCAAAGAGCAGACTCGGTGTCTCTGTGCTATTTATAGTTGGCAAATGTACATTACTTTTACTAATTTCTTCTAATGCATCACCAAAAAATAGATTGTAGAGCACTGGGCTTAATTCACATCCACCTCTGACACCTATTGTTTGATATTTTATTGCTAGCCCTGCCCCTTTCATATTTAACAGTAAATTCCTTTTCCTGATAATGTGCACCATATTGTATTGTGTTAGCACAATCTTCCGAGGACCGGCGCCAAGCTAATCTTCACAGGAAGCTGTACCATCTTCCAAAGTTGCTGACTTCTCTTTGTAGGCATTCCCTTCAATTTCAGCTCTATCTTCTTTCTTTCATTTATCTGTGGTTGCCCTTGAACCATTCGAATTTAGTTACATTTATCCACTATCAGATGTCAGCCAATCACTTCAAGTGTCATCTGGTGTGATGCTAAGGTATCACGTGGATGAAATAGCCGGTAATTTTGTCAAGTATGGAGTTATTTAACTTGCTATAAATGTACGTCTCCTCCCGGAGGACTTGCCCTCGACCTATAGACCTCGGTTGGATTTGCACCCTCAAATCTTGAGTCCTGATTAGCTCTATTTTGCTACTAAATAATTTTAACTTGCAATGACATAGTGAACAGTTGAACAGTTTAGATCAACTGGAAATGTATTAAGGGTCAACACTCATACGTAGAGACATTAAATCTATCAGGTCTTGTGATATTGGATGCGTTTGATGGTGCAGTGCCATTGTAACAAAGGATAGCATCTCGTACTGGAATAATTTGGCAAATAACCTTTTGTTTCACATGTTAATGGAATGTATTATATATTCAAACACATGTTGTTCTAATATTTCCTTTCTCACGAGAAAGAGTGCTATACTAATAAATTTCTACTGTTTTTTTTTTTTTTTTATATAATGCTCAACATTTCTTTATTGTATTTAGTCTTTATATTTGTGTTACCTTTATTGAAGATACTTTTTTGAAGGGATGACAATAAAGTAATACTGACTTTGAAATGTAATAATTTACTTTATTGAAGTAAACAGAACGAACTATAGCAAACCCTTTGACAGATGATTATCTATCTGACTTTCACCTTCAATTATAAACTTCGTTTATGGCTCTAAGTGTATTTAAACATTCTTTGTTGTGTTACAGTTAGGGAACAAGGGTAGGAAAAAGAGAACCCTGCTAGCATTTCATGCAAGGAATGTTTGCATAGTAAGGCATTCTCTAATAGTGAAAAAGGTTTATTTATATACTTAGCTTGGTATTTGAAAATTTAATTAATTATTATTCTAATTTTTGTACCGCTTTATTTAATTCTTCTTTTACTTCACGCCGACATTTCCTTGTTTTTTGAACATCGCGCACATTTATGAGGCTGATTTTATTAGCATTTTGCTCGAAGGAAAACGTACGATTAGCATACAAAATCGAGGAACTTAATTTGGGTTAAGTGTCTCGATTTAATTCCTCCGTTTTGCTTTACTTGGTTCTCTATTCCACACCGAGGTGAGGTTTAAACGTGGGAATTTGTGCATCCAGTTAAGAAAAAAAGAGCTTCAGTTTAATGATGCTATTATACTTCTCGTAGTTTTAAGTAGCATGATTATCAAGGGGATTGGGTTAGGCGATACTACTTGGGACGTGTATGTATGTAAATCCTGCGACTGACAGAGGCTTTCCTTGATATTTCTCTGTCTATTCAGAAAAGACTGTCAGGTTAGTGTTCCTCTGTCACGGATACACCTTTCGTTTCATCGTTCGTCTTCATTGCATCTCTTTGTGTATGGAGGAAGGGGTTTATACAGAGGGTGCCAAAAATGTACACACACTTTCACAGTAGATGTCTATTTAATATATTTCAAAGTTGGACCGAAAAACAACAGTAATGTGTAATGTGATGTTCTGTAAACAGATGTGATTCACATTGCGTTATGCCTAGCGTTGCTACAACAAAATGGAGTCAAAATTATCATTTGAACAGCGGAAAGCAATTTTGAAATGGTAATGGAAAACCGAGAATGTTGTTGAAGTTCAAAGGTAATGGAGACGTGTGTACAGAACAGAACCGCCAACGCGAGTAACAATTGCACGCATTCAAGACAAATGTGAGACTCATGGTGCCTTATGCGATGTTCACAAGGACAAATCTGGGAGATCTCGCACAGCAACAAGCCCCGCGTACTCGGCTATGGTTTTGTAACGCTTTGATCTCTCACCTAAGAAATCTACAAGCAATGTGCACGTGAGACTGGGATTAGCAGAACCAGCGTACATTATATTATTCAAACAGAAAAGTTGAAAGTTTTCATCCCCAAACTGTTTTATTGCTTTTCAAAATATTCCCCTTTAAGGTTTATACACTTTTGCATGGGTTCAAGCCAATTCTGGAAACATTTTTCCACTTTTAGGTTGGTATGTCAAAAACTTGTTTTTAAAGGCTTTAAAAGCTTCTTGAATGATCAAAATCGCTCTCTACGCATTTGTTGTTTGGCATTCGGGAATAAAAAGAAGTCGTTAGGCGATAATTCAGCTGAATGCGGGTAATGAGACATTTATTATATGTTTTTCTCCTTCAAATAATCAATTGTTTGACTGCTGTGTGAAAGCTGGTATTGTCATGATAAAGAATGATATGGCTTTTTTGGTTGTTTTTTTCTGATTTTGATGACTTCTGACAAACAAATTGTTGTATATCATTCATCATTAACTGTTCTTCGATGCTCTAAAGGAATGGTTGCGACATATCCAGTACAACCGAAGAAACAAGCCATCATTTTCTTGAAAGTGCTTTGTGAACGAACAACTTTTGTGGGATTCGGTTCATCTTGGAACACACAAACAGCGGATTGTTGCTTAGTTTCCGGTTCATACGAATATATCCAAGTTTCATCACCTGTTACGATGTTGTATACGGATTTTACAGTTCCTCGGTGCAATTTTTTGAGAATTTCATTACACCAAATAGCACAAGCTTTCTTTCTTTCTTTCTTTCTTTCTTTCTTTCTTTCTTTCTTTCTTTCTTTCTTTCTTTCTTTCTTTCTTTCTTTCAGCTCGGTTAATTTTGAAAAATTCATCGGGAACACATGTTTTTCACAGCTAAATGTTCATGCAAAATCGAATGTACTGCAGACTTCGGTGTGCTTAAGGATGTCTCTATCTCACTGTAAGTCAGGTGCCGATCTTCTTCAGTCATGTTGTGCACAATATCGATATTTTTGTAATAACAACCGATTTTTATCTACTTTCACGAAATTCATCATTGACGGATGCACGACCACGATGAAATTATACAAGCCATTTGTAAGCAGTCTTTTCTGGCGGTGCTTCATTAACAAAAATTGAAAGAAGCGATTCTGTGTATTGCTGTTGAGTTAGATCTTTACTAAAATCCTAAAAAATCATCCAACGAAAGCGTTCAAATGAAATTTCCATTTTTTCGCAAACTTGCTTTGTTTAAGCGCTCACTATAAACAAACTACTCGGTCAATTTGTAAACTGCAATTGTTTTCACAATAACAAATGTCAATTGTGTCGAAAATAGTCATGTCATCTCAACAGTCGTTTGTAACAACTGTAAAGGTAGCTCTCTTAGTGGGTTAATGTTGTTACTAATTACAGCATTTTCCCATGAACTCTTTCCTCATTACCATTTTTGACGGTAGAGGGTCGTTAAAAAGAGTTTAGAATATGTAGCCTCTAACTTTGTTAATAACGTATCAGCAGATTGTTTGTATTTCTGTACCAATTTCATCATCTTACAGGGATAAGTCCTAAGGCCTGTTCCGAGCCGCAACGGATAATATGAACCATTAAAATAATACACTTAGCACCTAAGCTGTCTGAACGATAAGTGATCGGCTCATCGCTAGTGTAATTCTAAGGTATTACTTGTCCAGGGAGCTAATTTTAAGGTATGGAGTCATTTAACGAGCCGTATATCTATGACACTGGACCGGAAAACTTGTGCCTTTGCGAGGTTTGAACCTTCAAACCTTTAGGTCCAGAGGAGAGCACGTTACACCGATATAACTGAATTTAATTTGTAATGTTGGAGTTTCTACTGAAAGTCAAAGCAGTGGCACATTCCTCATGCATGCAGAAAAGAATCAGAGCAGGAGGCAGATAGATCCCGTCATTATCACTTTCATACAGGAAGCATACGCACTTTATGCCACCTTACAACTAAAACATGTACTACTGGTTAAATGATTCAAAATACGCACAATAGAGGGAACTCCTTACAATCCTCTTTTGTAAAATGTTCCCTCTCCTCATTTGTTGATTCACTCCAAAATGTAACATCTTCAAAAAATAGTCTGCAAAGGGTCTGTTGATCTTTTAGAATTTCTCAAGATTTATTTTTTATACTTTGGTACAAACCCGAATTTTCCTGGCTGATTTTAACATTATAGAGAAATTAGATTGCAGTAAAAATTAAACAAAAATAATACACATTGGATTACATCACATTGTGAAATCATAAATATAGGAAATGTAATAATACAATGTGGTGCATGTATTCATGTTATATGCCGTTTGTGTCTGCTCTAATTTTAAGAGCATTCAAAGTGTTTTGCAATCGTGCAAAGTCTATGCTATAAAGGTATGTAGCACTGCAAGCTTAAACTTGCAATAGCTTAATAGTAGGTGGAAAAACCATAAATATTTCTAGATAAATAACTAGATTCTAGATTTTCATACGCCATAATAAGGCGAAAGAACGAAAAAGTGCATAAGCATTCATAGTGATCAAGCAAGCGTGTTTAAACGAAAGGCTGAGATAATGCAGATTAGGAACAGAACCAAGATATTTTCCAAAGGTTCAACAATTAGGAATCTGTGCGTGTATCTGAACTGTCATGGGATATGAAACTTGTACGTACGAGTTTGATCCCCAAACCAAGCGGGTCTTCCCCTAGTATCTTACCAGATGTTCAGTCACACAAGGTATGCTGAAAAGAAGTTGGTCACACTTTCTTTTCAATAAGTGGTCATCTAGAGACTGTTGTTCTGGAAAATCAGAAAACAATTAGTGCAAAAAGATACACTTAAGTTTATCTGCCCATCAACAAAATCAATGAACTCTCATCGTACTTTCTCGTACCTTTTACCATATAACGAGATGCATTCAAGTTATAACACCTCCTGATTTTTTTTTCTCATGTCTGCAAACAGATAGAAACATGGGGTTTGTTTTAAAATATGCGGGCACCCGTTGTCAATGCATGACAGAGACCGCAACACTGTATGGCACACACAACTCAAGCGGCAGCGGCGAGAGTGAGGATTGTTTTTGATACTTCAAAATGGCGTCGTTTTCTTACAAGAAGATCGTGTAATCATTCGTTTTCTAAATTTTCATGGTTCGACACCAATAGAAATTCATCGTCAGTTGAGTCAGACATGTGGTGAGGGTGTTAGGATGCGGCAGTTCAAGGAAAGCAGATCGTCGTGTAAGGTAATCTCGGCCTCCCAGTCTGTCGACATGAGCCAACGATGGAGTAATCCTTACTCATTGCGTTCCAAAGGGCACTAAGATGACAGGTGCATCCTACGAAGATGTTTTGAAGAAGAAGCTCTTTCCAGCATTGCGTGAAAAACGGCCCGAAAAGGCTGCAGGTTGCTCTTTCACCAAGACAACGCCCCAGCTCATCGGGCGAACGTGACGCAACAGTTTCTTCATGAAAACAACTTTGAAGTGATTCCGCATGCTTCTACTCACCTAACCTGACTCCTAGCTATTTTTGGCTGTTTCCAACGATGAAAGTCACTCTCCATGGTCGCACATTCAGTAGCCTGTGCCGCTATTGCATCACCGATTTTCCAGTGATCGAAACAGACTTATACATAAGTATTCGCAGCGGCCGTCGACGTTATGAAAAATGTGTACGGCTGCAGGAGATTATGTCGAGAAGTAACACAATTTTCGTAGTTTTCATGTGATTAGTTAGTGGGGCAAAAAATCGGAGATGTTATAACTTGAATGTACCTCGTAGAGCGTTTGAGATGTCAAGTAGTGGTCTTGGTTTCGGTTAATTTTCAGCGGAATATTTCGTTTACTGCAACTGCAGATGAATATGTTAATTGAGACTATATACGGAATTTAAAAGTGTTTAGTTCTCTATTGATAAAAAATGCAGAATTGTATGGTGTAAGTCGCAGAACCGGCGTCTCGTGGATCCTGTAGTCCGTGATAATTAAATAGCCCTCAGGGTTCCGAACATGGATATGGAGTGTAGGAGGTGTTATTTTGTTTTTACGGCCCCTGCCATTAAAGCCATGTACTTCTGCTACAGCTATGTCCTTGACTTAGAATATGACATGGAAACGATTTCCCAGGGCATCCATCCGTCACCACAAGTGGCTGACTCAAGCCTGCTTAGCTCCCGAAGCACAGCATGCTGAGATAGTATGCACTTGAAGTAAACAAGACCCGTAAAGGTACAGTGAATGCAACAAAAGCTCTCTATACTTTGGTGCCAATTTCATAAATGAGTACTTACGAAAATATTTCCTATTGTTTTACACACGTATTACATGAAATATTTCAAATCAAGTGTATAGAATGAATAAATTAGGTTGATGGACTAAATTAAACTATTTTGGTTGAAATAATTTAGTCAATTTCTAATGGCATTATTCATGATGGGATAGAAAGAATTTTCTGGGCTATTTGTCAACTATCTTCATGACGAGGCTATCATGAAATCTCTCTTAGAGAACCTAAGAGATGGAATCCAGCTGTGTTGTGTTTAGTGATATCTTATTTGCTTGGCTTCGCTCGATTGTCTTTTGCTCTTAGGCTGGAAGTGATGAATCCGTGTTTCATACCATCGCCACCAGCAAGTAGCTTGAGCAGATAAATGGTTCCCTGTTCCTCATCGTTTGTTATCCTTCGAGCACTCATTTAGCCCAAATCTTTGAATATTCCAACTGATAGATAATTGCGTTAATACTGCCGATAAAAACATCAAGTTAAACAGCAATTTGTTTCGTTGCTATTCATCCAATCGTCCCAATTAAGGAGAATTTTGGCACGTTCATTACTGTAGTTTACTGCAGTGTGCAGCTATTTGTTCATGATGCACATTAGTTGCAGTATGCGAAGTTTAAAAGTTCTACCCCTAAAGTGTTGTTTATTGAATGCCTGTTGCAAAATAACAACACTCGTACTTTAAAGGGGGAAAAATGATAATTTTAAAGATAACAAAATGAGACCAAAATTGTAAGAGTGGTAAAAATATATAGGAGTTATACAAAATAGTACTTAAAGATTGGAAGACAGAGCTTACAGGGTGAGAAGCGGAAAAGTGGAAACGAAAACAACAAATCCCTATTTGTAAGCTTAAGGAAAGAAAATGCTCGTCCAGGGCTAAAATTAACAGCTTTAGTGCAGGTACGTATAAGGCTAACAGCCGCCGGTTCTGGCTTAGAAATCACCTTACACCCCTTTAAAGAAAAAATAGCAGACTTCTAATTATGTTCTCCTCCTCGTGATTCCAGAGAATTTGTCGCTTCTGCTGGGCCAGAAACACAACACGAGTAAAACAATGAAGCAGATGGGCTGGTGTAAAGCTTGCATAACATGGCCATTGTTTCACATTCTCTGAATCACCGACATAATGACCAACAGGTGTCTGCTAAGAACCATGTCCCCCCAGAAGAAAATTACTACTGGCTTATTGTTCATGGCACCTGTACACGGCCGTTTCTCATTTCCCAGTCAATACAGCTACTTGTATCAACTACCTGTGTTTTTAATTGCTATTATAATGTCCATTTCTATGATATTTCCAATTAATTCGAAGAGGTTGCGGTTTCAAAACATATAATTGCAGCTAAAAGAGGTTTTAATATACCTACATTAGGAAACTTAAAACTTTTGCAGGCTTAATAGCACAATTAATGTTTACGTTCTTAAAGATAGGTTTAATATTATGTGAAGATTTTTTTGCTCAATAAAACTCCGGGTATCAGTAGGGTGAAATTTGTAACTATATTAATAGAGGGTTTAGCGACGAAGAACAGTGGAAGAGGCACTGCTGGAAAAGACTTCGCGCAATCGGCAGAAAGCCTCAAATGGAAGTGGTGAAGATGAACTCAGACAAATGAACTTATACAGCAACGATATGGGACCCTTGGGTGGCAAAAGAGGAACACCGGTATCAGACCTGCTCAAGAGGACGGTGGGTTGCCTACAGAAACTAGAAAGAGGCAAAATGGGACATCTGAAATCCTTTCCAAGCAGCAGTAGTGTTGGTTATTAATACAAGGGGAACATATTAAAGGAACAAAATTCGGAGTACGTTGATGACAGAGACTTTGTATAAATTAAGATACCAGATATATTTTGTTAGATTTAAGTATACTCAGGAATAATATAAACACTCGTTTGGATTAACTTACCAAATGAGCCCATCAGAACTATCCCTGCAACTTGAGAACACCTTTGCTATTATATATATATATAAGCTCAAGCAGGGGAAAATATGAGAAACTGAGTTTACTAATGCATTTCATTGCTTTTGCTGATTGTTACAGATATACCGACACAGGTGCCGCCGCTGACGCCTGGCACCAATAAAAAAATGACTGAGGCGCTCAAAGCCTCGTTCGCCTCGTGGGAGAAGGAGCAAATTCGGCTCAATATCGTGAAAGGTAATTTTAACATATTTGTGTATGCTAAAGTGATAATAAGTTATCTTTGCTGAATGTTTGTGTAGCATAAAATAACGTCTTAAATGCACACAAGGGAGGGAGGAAATCCGGACACTTTTATATTTGCTTGTCATAAAATATTATGGTTGGCATTTGTTGTCACGGAGACGTGTAATCCATGTTGAATGTTTTTTGTTTTATAATCAACCCATTGCAACTGAATATTCCAATTATGTTTACAAACTCTCAGATACAGCAGCAACTTTTCTTAAGTTGTGCTCCATTATCATTATTTCTTTATTTTTACATGTTGTTAGCGTAGGTAGGATTGACATTTTATCTTATAAAATGCGACCTGAAGATATGGCTCGAGCTGTAACCCTAAACGATGATGGACGTGTACTTCACGTTATAAAAGTAATGAATATGGCTAGAAGCACGTCCATGCTGCCATAAAACGGTTTAGAGAGACCCTTGAATGTAGCAGAAGATATGGGTCGTCCGAGAGCTACAAATCAAAATGAAGACAGTTGACAGTTCTTAGGGAGCGCAACCTGCCAGCTATGACTGTAGCCCAGCTACATGTTAACATGCACGGACGCCTGATTTCGTCCAGAACAGTTGAAAGTAAGTGAACTGATATCAAGTAGACCTGCAACTGGTCCCAGGTTACTCAGAATGCACGATCAGAGTCGAACGAGAGCGTTTGCAAATGATTATAGGGGTTGAAGATGTGAACAGTAGAGCTGTGTTCTGTTCACAGACGAATCCTGTTTCAATCTGCGCTCCCTTGATGGACGTGACTGAGTTTGAAGAAGGAGTTGTTCATTTGGTTTATTTACGGACGCTCTTTAACATCTCAAGTCATAAGCGTTCCATTCAAATCAGGGCTTGAAACTGCCGATAAATTTTGCTCATAGCCTCTTTTATCAGGCTTGAGATTCTTTTTCGTGCCGTAAATCTAAGGCAAGGGACCCACGGCTTTACTTCCCTTCCGAAGTAAGCTATACTTTAGGATTTTTACGCCCATAAAAATCCATCTACCCTGGCCGGGTTTGAACCTCGTTCTTGAATTTAGGAGACAAGTATGGTTACCACTAGACCACCAGGACCGACATAGACAAGGAGGAGAGGACGATTTGCACAATACTGCATTTCCGAAAGTTGCCATTTGGAGGCGGTGAGTGATGTTTTGAGCAAGAGTATCTATGGATGTTCCTACTGAGTTAATTTTAGTAGAAACGGAACTTAACAGCTGATAAGTACATAAATGAATGTTTGGCTAATCATTTGATCCATTTATATGCAATTATTTTCTTTTGATGCACAACAGAGCACGTCCGCGTATTACCACGAGGTCAAAGATGCATTGCTAACCTGATCAAAACATACCAACAGGTATGAATGCAGTTATTCCAGCCAGAGAGGTAACAAGCATTATTAAAAAGCAATTTACTTCAAACACGAAAAATATACTCACAGTTACAACAAAACTGGTCATTGTTTTACGTCTTTGTAACTTTTATCACTAGAGTTAAGGTTTTGTTTCTATTGTAGTAATTTAAGGTGCTTAATAGACAATCTTTTGTTTAAATGGGTATTCTTTCATTTTAAAATAATTAAGAACAAAATACTTGGTGAGCAATGCTTGACGCAACCGTGGGACCCCCCCCCAGCGCTGTGTCACTATGTCGGCAGAGGCGGGGAGTATATTTCCCCTCCGCTGGGTGAGGCTTCAGTGAGAGTTGAAATCTTGCTCAAGTATACGTGTTTGTTAGGTTATGCAATACAGTGTGTTAAGTGAAGGTATATCCAGTGAAATGGGGAAATACAATTATTATCCCGCAAAGAGTATTCATAAGTGGGTACAGAATCAGCGCGTGCTGTAAGGAAATTATTTCAAGGGAGATTTCCTGATGTTCACGCTCCTAATCGGAGTTCGGTTCATGCATTAATAAATACATTTCGTGAAACGGGAAGTGTTCTTCATCCCTGGACGCCATTAAAAGAGAAAGTATACAAAACAAATCCACACACTTTAGATGAACTTAAAACTGACATTCGTCAAGAAATTGCTGCCATTTCTCAGAGGGAACTGCAGAGTGTATCTAATGAGTAATTTCGTAAGTAGGTGCCAGAAATGTTTAAACAACAAAAGGAGGCAGGTCCAGCATCTCCTTGCTTAATATACGCGAGTAATTTACTTTTGTTTTGTGTTTAAGTTAGAAATAACTTATTATATTCACTGCGGTCTTCCTTCCACCCGCATCACCGACACAGCAGCCAGCCTCACCGGTCGGGCGCACGCCGCGAAACCGGTTGCGTGAAGGATCGTTCACCCCTTATAATCAAATAAAAAAATGCCCTCTCCTTTTTTTGTCTCTGAATGTATTTGTAAATAAATAATTTAATTGTATCGAGTATTTCACTCGTACTTCCGTCTCATGATTTTCCTCATAACCTTCAAACAAATGGATTATGGATACAGTACAGTGTGAGCTGATACACGCTGGCTGTATCTTCCACACCACAATCTTTTAAAAGCTTCTGACAGTTTTGAACCAGCTGTAGGACGCATTCTACACCAGAAACCACAAGGACACTTGTGGCGGTGATTTCCGATGTGTTGTTGAACACTATAATAAAGAGATGCGTATCTTGATGCTAGTGGCAATAATCAACAGTTGATAAAAGAGTAATCAAGCTCCTTACACAGAAAGACAAGTCATTTTCAAATGACACCAAATTATGTACATTCATTTTAAAGTTTAAGGGGTAATCAGGGACTGCCAGCAAGTGAAACTCTACGTATTTTTCAAACTGTATCCATAAACATGTATGTGTATTCAAATAATCACAGATATGTGTGTAAAATGTTTTTGCTTTTTTGCTTGCAATTTGCTGATGTCTTATCGAAGCGTAATATGCTCTACGGAAATTCGCTTTCGGCAATCAAGAAAAGGATGGATAACTAGGTTAGGAATTCGAATTTGTGGCCTCAAATGCAGTCTGAGACACTACCCTGAGCCAAACTATGATATATTACATTTTATTTCTCTTAAAATATAATTCCCATAGATTTGGAGCTCAGGTTGAATGTGCTTAAAGAAAAAACGAAATACACACGCGCACACAAGACAAGCTACAGAAATATAAAATCGTCTTTGTTCTAAATAAAAAATTGTGTTTTTGAGATATAATAATGTTAGTGATATCGCAGCTTACTACGTTATCCTCTTGTAGCTTTCACAGAATGCAGTGTAAATCGCTCACGGGCAAGAATAAACACATCATCCTCTCTGAACATTTTGTTCCACAATGTCCCTCTGACAGCCCCTAGACCGAAACCTGATCGTGTTTCTTATTGCTTTGGTGTGTTGATGTTTCCGTAATTCGGAAACAAAACAGTAGCTCCACTAGTCCGTTCGGTGGAAAACCGTCTTTACACTGTTTTTCCCTGCATTTTATTTGTCTTCTCTTTAATGTTTGGCTTGCCGCGAAACTGTTTCCTTGCAAGATTGATGTTAACCGAGTTTGTTTCTTTTTGATGGATATATTATAGTAACAAGATGGTATACTTGTTTGTCTTTCGCTACGACAAACAACGTCACAGGAAGACACTGTCATCGGCATTACAGGGCCATGTGGTCAAAGCTCGCGAATAGTATCCACGTGCAGGACTGTGTTTCATAGATACGAGACAGTTTGTTGCTGTTAGCTTTCTTAAGATAGCTGCATAATGTCTGCGGACACTTTGGTAAAAACACACAATGACATCACAAACGTTAACATTAAATGTAAAATGCCAAGAAATTGGACAATACAATTATCACTCTTTTACTCAAAATAAGAAAATAAAAAAGATTTTAAAATGCAGCGGTTTTCAAGAAAATATTCATATAAATAAATGTAAACACCTAAGGGCGTGAAAGTTGTCAATTCTGAAAAAAACTAAATAAATCAATTATGCAATAAAAAGCCAAACATATATACTGTTGCGTTTTAACAAACACAACAAAAAATGGCAAATTAAATGCGTTTAATAAAAGCATTAGAGGCAGAGAACAATAGAAACTTACCAGTGGCCAATGTATATGATTTTTCCTACTACACCATTTGTGAACAAAACCACGTAAAGTTTCCTAATGTCGGATGTTTCATTCGTTCCTGGTTTTACCTTATAAATAACTTTCAAACTTACGGCATTAAAGTGCCTGTACACCCTTGGGGGGGGGGGGGGCTTTTGAACGCTTCTGTCCACTCGTTACTCGCGCGGTTCACAAGATACCCAGCAAAGTTGTGTAGCCACTTCAGCAGTTGTGTTATGTTGCATGCACTAACGGCGTTGACTTATTCACCCTTAGAGTGATCCCAATGGAAACAATATCATGTGACGTGACGTTATTACCTTTTTATTGTTTTTTTATTTTGATGTATAACGCCCATTTTTACTACTGGGCACCACAGGCTGTGGACACTGATGATACATGAGATGAAATGACAAGGATTTTTTTTTAAGGAAGGAAACGTTCCAGGCTTAAGTTTAGGTACCTCCCCGACATTTACCATTTATGACAACTGTGGAAAACCTGAAAAAAAAAAAAGCAGTCAGGGAGGACGGTCCTGACGGGAATCGAACCCCAGATCTCTCGTTCACGAGTCCGCGCATTAACGGCCTCATGACTGTGCAGTCAAGTAAAACGGTAGCAATGCACGCAGTGAAAGTTGTTCCATGTTAGCAATCTAAATTTGAGGATGGGTTCATTAATAAATAGCATCTACTGTACAAGAATACTTAAACTTGAATTATATTATTGCTGACTTAATGGAATTGAATTTCGAAGTTACAAATCGATGCCCTACAACTCCCTAGAGACACCTCGCCTTATTCAGCGATTGTTTAAACAAGGCAAGGAGCAAGCAGTTTGTGCTTGTTGCCATGGTTGAGCCAACAAACCACGTGCTGCTATTTCTACATCATTCATTCATTATACATTTCTATATTATGTAAAACATAAACTGGGCAAGCGTTTAACTAGTGGCAAGAAAAAAAATTATTTTAAATGTGTTTTCAAAGTTCTGCCAAAAGTATCCGGCACTTGCAATGAAGGATACAGACCCCTAACCTCGAATTTACGTCACTTATACTTGTCAGGTGTTTCTGATAATTGGGCAGTATTCTGGGCGCGAATTGCTGAATAATGCATTGTGTTTGTTGACATTAGAATCACTCTAAGAGTGAATAGTATGCGTGTTCCGTTAGCTCTGTGGCAGAGCGTGCAGTGATGATGTGGTGAAGAGCACAGGCTCGCCTCTGGGAAAGAAGTACTTTTTTCAGTAAACCTTTGTAACGTAGTATGACATAATTTTGTAATATTGTTCCCCATACACAGAAAGTTTTTAACATTTTTATATATAATGAATATTATATTTACTTCAATATTCAGTATTTCTATCCAAATGAAATTGCTACTCACGCATACCACGTGGTGTGCAGAAGTGTGCGCAAACGCAACAACCTTCAACAGTTTATTTTCAGTGAAGCGTACGGTTGCACTGCGCACACACAAGAAATAGACACAAGGCAATCTCGCCTTGCGTTAGTGAATGTCACAGGCTTTTCTGCTCGTGAGGCTGCAAATCGTACAGGAGTTTCTAAATCTACAGCTCAGAGGTGGTTGAGAGGAACGAGACTGATGACCTTCCTGTTCGCCAGATTTGCACCCTGTCGAAAAGGTGTGGGCTGAGGTGGCGGGGGGGGGGGGGGGAGAAAGAAAAAGAAAAAAGTTACGCTCGAATTTCCCGGCACATGTACGAAGGACTAAAGATGCCTTATGGGCACAAAGTAAGAAGCCTGGAAGGTTGCTGCCTCTCGCTCACACTACTGTAGATATCTGACATGTGAAGATTGAGGGCAGTTATTACATGCTGAGGGTTTATGCACCCGATATTATTTGTGTTAATTTTTATGTTATTTCACCTTAGAAGATAAAGTTTTCAGTTCATGTATTTATTTAGTTATTGTTAATTTGTGATTACGTTTTAGTGTGTGCATAGGTAATGCCATAAACGCAAACGATACGTTAAATATATAATATTAAGGCAACATTATGTTCTACATATGTACTTATGAAATCAGTAATTAAAATAAAAAGCAATTGTGTGGGATTTCAACCCAGGAGCGTACGCAACGGGAAATGCCTTCTAAACCCCATAGCTACCACTACTATATAGATCGCGGGTTCGATCCCGGCCAGGGTCGATGGATTTTTTTCCCCGTCAAGGTATGGCTTCTTTCGAAAGGGAAGTAAAGCCGTGGGTCCCGTGTCGTACATTTACGGTACGGAAAAGAACCTCAAGCCTGAAAGAAGAGGCCTCTGAGCAAAATTTGTCGGCCGTTTCACGCCCTGATTTGAATGGGACGTTGATGGCCTGAGATGTTAAAGAACGTCCGTAAATGAACCAAACAAACAAACAAAAAACTTCAGCATCCCCCGTTGCAGAAGCCTGTCAGGCAATCTTGACAGATAGATAATAAGGAAGGAAATTACTTCAGCAGTGCTGACACTTATCTCCTGTTGAAAATGACCATTATGAAATATACACGTCTTCCAACGGATTCACAAACACACAAGAAGTTCACGTCAGCTGCTGTATGTAAGAAGTTGCTGAGTCGTTCCCAATGTTTCCACTAGTAAGGTGAAACTACTACGTCACATTCCCGAATGTGCAACGACACAGCAACAGTAAAGCAGTTTCTTCTGTTCGTCGGAGCAGCTCATGTACAAGTCTTTAAGGAAACCATTTCCTGTAATAGTTTAAGCTAAGACTTCTGTGTGAAGACCTTTGTCATCCAACATTGCTATCATGGTTTGTAGTTTCTTGATTAAATGCTGAATGAAAAGTTTCGCCGGTGCTATCCAAATTATTATTATTTATTTATTTATTTTTGTTGATTGCGCAACTTATGGACTTCACACAAATGAAGCTCAGTTTTAAATACAAAAAGTTCACTTCGTTGTAAACAGTTTCAGTGACCTCTGGAGTAAACCTGAAAGTGCACTGTATGCTTTACGCTGTTACAACGCTGGAAAGCATTAACATGTGTGCTGTGTGTTTAAAAGTTCAAGCGAATCTGTACATCTGTTCTTGGACTCGGAAAACAAGATGGAGTTCCGGAATTTCCGGTTGCTTTCCGGTGACCGACACTAGCCAGTGTATCCCCACGGCTCCCTGTAAGGAAACTTCGTCCCCACAACGGAAGTGAACCTGTACACGTGGAATTAACTGCCATGTGCATATCACAGTCCACTTGAGCTGAAGAGTTTTTTTATTTCTCTCCCGTAAGTCTGCCCTAGCTCAAGGTTATGAATAGTGTCGTGAATTTGAAGTGTTTCAGCTTTGGAAATTGAGTTTAGGACATTTTCTGCTCACAGTTTTCCATCATTTGAACTATTATTTATTATTTCCTCTGCGTAAAATGTTGTAGCTGCTTAAATGTTCCTTTTGATGGGTTCACTTCAGAACATCAATACGAGTATTGCTGAATCTGTTTTTATCTCCTTAGTATAAGCGTCATTCAAATTCAAACGACCCAAGGATTTAAGTTAATGTTAATAAAAGTAATAAGTAAATGTCACAAGGCGTTTGTTGTACTGCTCAGTTTCTCATGCATGAAGGTAGCTGGTTGCTACCTGATTGATTATTATTATTATTTTATTTTTTTGGATTAGTTTTATTTACGGATGCTCTTTAACATCTGAAGTCATCAGCGTCCTATTCTATTAATGGCGTGAAACGGCTGACAAATTTTGCTCAGAGGCCTCTTCTTTCAGACTTGAGGTTCTTTTACGTGCCGTAAATGTACGACACGGGACCCACGGCTTTACTTCCCTTCTGAAAGAAGCCATACTTAGGATTTTTACGCCCCGAAAAAATCCATCGATCCTGGCCGGATTTGAACCCGCGATCTTGGGTATAGAAAGCAACTATGGTTACCACTACACCACCAGGACCGACTTGCTAGCTGAAGTAATCAAATATTGTTAGTGTGAAATCTGAATTGCAGTGCCCAAAAGCTTTTAAGACAGGGAGAACGAATATATGTGTAGTATTATTTCACCACCCGAATTTAAAAAGGTAAAGTTAACAATACAATGTAGGGATGGGCGTTATCATCAAATCATGTTTGCGCAGATTCAATTTATTTTCTGCGACGGGTAGACGATATATATATATAAAATTCCATCACTTCCCCTTACATTTTTTTATAATTATACTATTGGACTATTGCTTTGTGTCCTTTTTGTTGTTACCCCCATCACCTTAGGCGTTTCTCTTTTTCTCCCCCCCGCTTTCACTCCATTCTACTACGCAGCCTTTCTTAATAATTCTCTACCAAGCTTCATGCTTCCTTTCCATGCAGATGCTTTAGATAACCTCTAAACATTCATAGCCCAAAAACTGGAAAATAGGCCGGGTTTCTGTGTCTTCTTGCAGGTAGATCCAATCCTTTTAGTCTCATGTTAGATTTGCAATTCCTGTAATCTTTATTACAAGGGAAGCGGGTTTTAAGGTGCAGCAAATGGTTTTCATAACGATTGTTTGATATTTGTATTTTAGGACACGAAATGAAGTATAATAAATCAATTTTTGAGTATTTTTACATCTTTTGAGATTAGTATTTATCCCTTTTTCACCCCCCCCCCCCCCCTAGTTGCGCTGATGACCTGAGATGTTAAAGAGCGTCCATAAATAAATCAAACCCCCTAGTTGATGCTTCATCATCTTTTTCGAACATTTAGTTTCATGTTTTATTAAAAAAAAATGGGAAATAAATTGTTTTTATTTTCTTGAGCAGAGAAATAAACTATGTTTACTCTTCTTGAACAGGCACATAAAATCATGTAGTCTAATTCTGTACAGAAGAGCGAGAGTATAAAATTGTATATTGATAAGTTTGCAAACGCAATAGTTGCCAAGTTAATGTAGCAGAACCTGGAAGAGAAAACACAATATTTTAATTAAACCTATATGCCAGGTCCCCGCACATTTTGTATAAATATCTACTTGATTGTGTTTGTGTTGTTGCAATTGGAGCAATCTGTCTTTCGAAAGGTTCAGATTGCAAAGTGTGTTCAAGAGCAAAATGGTCTAATTCCACAATGTAAATATTTTGTAAGAGGAGAAGCACCAAAGAGCCAAAATAAACCGACATTCATTACCGGTGGAGGTAATGGTAAAGGTGATATGGTTATGGCTCACCAGGGGAAAACAAAAATATATATCCATAACTAGCACGAGAGACTAAAACTTTTTTAATGCAACAGGCATGAGCTTTATAGAGAATTTTCCATTCTGCACATGTGAGGTAACATTCTTCTATATTATTGCATTGGCACAAGAACGTGCTAGTGATGATTTGTTATGTGGGTATGTTGGCAGTTGTAAAAACTGTTTAATGTTTAAACAGTACGTTAAGGTTATGTAAATGTTACATTTAAAGTTAACAAATAAACCTTCCCCCCCCCTTTTTTTGCACATGGCACAGCGAAATTACCAAACATCGATAGCGAGTATGAAAAAAGTGGCAACCCCTAATAGTTTTATTATAAATGTCAGCCATTAATAACAGCAAACTAGTCACGAATTTTCGCAGAAATTGGCTATTTCAGGAAATAAAAACGAAACATAGAATATTAATGCTATTTTAAATAGACAAATTGCATTCTAAGAATGTAGCACAAGCCCAGAATTTATTAAAAACATGTGCTGATTTAACACTTATTAAATTGTAAGCTTTTCTCTGAAAGATGAATGTCATATTAGTATATTTAAAGCCTTGTATTCAATGGCGGTTCATGCACGTTTTATTTGGTGGGGTACAACTTATAAAATAACATTGCATAGAATTCATCTGTCACATTGATCTACAAACATATATTGCCAGGCAAATAAAAAAAAAATAATAAAATAAAAATAAAAACCCTTTGACTTTTCCGAAAATATAGTCAAAAGTAATTTCATGCACCCATATTCAATTTTTATTTGACGTAAGACACCCACTACAGGTTTAATAATGTTTGCCTCCTAAACCCAAGATCGCAGGTTCGATCCCGGCCAGGACCGATGGATTTTTTCGGGCGTAAAAATCCTAAGTATGGCTTCCTTCGGAAGGGAAGTATAGCCGTGGGTCTCGTGTCGTACATTTACGGCAAGATAAAGAAACCTCAAGCCTGAAAGAAGAGACCTCTGAGCAAAATTTGTCGACCGTTTCACGCCCTGAATAGAATGGGATGCTGATGACCTGAGATGTTAAAGAGCGTCCGTAAATAAACCAATTAAAAACCAAAAGTTTAATAAAATAACAAATTCATCTTCACTAAGTTTTTCATGCATTTCAGATCTATGTTAATAGTTAGGATGCGTATTTTTGTTCAGAAACAAGAATTAATGTAAGCAATAAAAGTAAATACTTAGGATGCATTAAATAACATTACTGTCCGTGACGTCACTGTAGTTTTGCTTGGCAATGTATTAAAACATGTTAAGTTAAAGGATGCAATAAATAGGCCACACTGCCTATGCAATTCTCATTCCACAGATGTTCAACAAATCGGTGATAATGTCAAAATTGTTGATTTAATCACATAAGCTGCTCTAACTAATCAGTTTTACTGCACGATAATTCTGGTTCTTTTTAAAACGTAACGTTATTTTAGGATACGATAGTGGCAGATTCCTCATAATCCAGTGGCGCGAAAGAGCAAACAGCTGATGGGAAGTGATAACGTTGGCCTCACGACAAATCGCTTAGGGAAGCTCCCTCTTGCAGTAGCTCAGGTAGGGAGGATAGGCTCACTGCGCATGTGCGAGGAAAGTGCACAGGTTCTGCATGCCCTTCGCTAAACTTCAGTGCACCACCCCTCTCATCCCTTACCTTTTAACTTCATAACATATTAAATCTGCCCTGCTAAGCCTGGACACAAGGAGAACGTGCCCTCTTCCAGCACACACCAAACTGTCTGCATTCGCAAAAGCCGCTTAATCCGCGCGTTCCTCTTGTACAGTACGTTTCAGGGTTTGCGTCTATAATTTTTTTTTTTTTTTTTTTTTATTCAATTCACAAGTTGAGTTAACTGCCAGAGTTTGTGAATGTGTTTTGCTTCAGAAGTTTATTCTGTAATAATAGAAAGCATGAATCATTGTAAAATGTATTACCAGTTTCAAGCGCAGAAAGCAAACGGCTTTTAACAAAATAACTCTTGTAGTTTAAGATAAGAGAAGGAATGCTCTCACATGTTGTATGCTTATGTTTGATTAATATGATGAAAATTAATTGAGAGATTGGTTATTTTGCGCATATTTTCTTTTTAAATACCATGTTTGTATAAAAATGCGTTACATGAATATAAGTTTGATTTAGCAAATGTACAATTAATACGTTTATTATTAACAAATTTACTTCACCATGAATGTTGCAAATGTAACGTCGTGTATAAGATCTTTGCTAATTAAGATGGTATACTTTGGAATATATGCTAGATAAAAAATAATAATAACACTTTACTGCGTTTACTTTTTCAAGCAAATTACGGTGTTATTTTTTCGCTTTTTCGCTTTTTTTTAATTCAATATTTATAAGGCTCAGGGATCAACGTTCTGGATTCGAATCATATTTGCAATTAGTTTTACGTCTATTTCTCTCTCTCGCTTTTCTTTTAGTATTTATCATAATTGCAGTATCTATCATTGCAATAGCTATATTATATTATAACGTTTGGTTAAAGAACCTAATACGTTTTACCAGAATGCTAATATTTAAAAGCTTTAGTATTGTTGGAATAGAATAGGGACGATAGGAAATATGGAAGCTTCTCGTATAATTTTTCAACGACAGTAGCCACAGTAATGGGCACCTCTGTATCAAACATTAAACGAAATGTCGGCGTGCTGGTTATGTAAGAGAAAGGCGGTCTGCAGGCGGAGCCCACTCGGGTCCAGACACGCAGGATCACCATGGGCTCCTCCCCCTACACCCACATAGGCACTCCCTCCCACTCTCCCTCCGGCACCTAGGATTAGAATCAGGACTTTGCACTTGTTTCATTTCTGTATTCTGTATATCAGGCAAATTATCGAAATAGAAAATACATTTTAAGTAAAAATACTAGAGAATTTAATAAAATTTTATTTTATTTATGGTGATGTATTTTTTTTAAACATTTAGACAAAGTCTGTACAATGTCACAAAACTGAAACGTAATATAAATTTTAATTGAAGTTTATACTTAGCCAGTTCTTTTTGTTGAAATTACTGTAAAAATAACATTTTCGATAAATGTCTAATAGAATACTTAAGATAGATAGTACACGTCGACGTCATTAGTCTAAATACTATCTATGCTTATAAACAAGGAGTGAACTCCCCTTCTATAAATTTCTCTTCCTCTTCTTCTTTGACTGTTTACCCTCCTTCTCTGGTACTTGTCAAGCTAATCCTCACCGCCATGGGTGGCCGAGGTCGTTAAGGCGCGACTCGTGAGCGGGAGGTCTAGGGTTGAAATCCAGCCAGGACCGTCCTTCCTGATTGAGGGTTTTTCCAGGTTTTCCTCAGTCCTCATAAATGGCAAATGCCGGGAAGGAACCAAAAACTTACCCCTGGAACGTTTCTTTCCTTAAAAAAAAATCCTTTCTAAACACACTAAAAAAAACTAATTCTGGATTAGTTACTTTCTTAACATGCATGGAATGCACATACACATAGAAAATTATTCGCGTATACACTTAGGGACACACTGAATGGGTGGTCAGTCCATTGTCGAAGACACCTACACATAGAGATGCAAGTAAGATAAATGAGGAAATGGAAGGTGAATTTGGCAGAGAAAATGAAATGAGGTTAGTCAATCTCAGGATTTGAACCTGCGAGCTCCCAAATTCCAGTCCCAAGCGTTACTTCCTGAGCTATTCCTTTTGGTCCACAATTTACTCCATACTAATTTAATATTAAATAACAAAACGTTTTAGAATCATGGCGTACAATTTTGTGAGAGAATAAGAAATAATCCGTAATTTCTCCCCTAATCCCCTCCGCCCTTGTAGGAGAAAATTCCTGGTGTTGGGAGATACTGTTAGATTAAGTGAAACGCGGATCGATAATTTGAAACTACAAAGGACGTTCTAACGGAAGAAAATTTGAAGTCACTTGACAAATAGCAAATATTTATTTATTTATTTATTTCCCCCCTGGTTAAAGTCTGTTCACAAACTATAGGAACTGGAGCTCGGAATATTCGCCATTGATTCCTTGGCATTATGCGGGGTCATGGTTATGTGCTGTAACTGCAAGGCGAATAATTTTGTTCAATATACTGTAAAATCAAAAAGGCGTCGAACGCAAATGCACAGCTATTCGATAATGAAAAAACAAGATTTTGCCATAGTCCACACTGCTCATGACTCTTTAGTTTTTGTGATAAAACCATATCTAGATGGTTTAAGCCCTCACATTTCCCACATCTTATTTTTGAGAATGGAATTTTGGAAGCAAATGTTTTGCTTTTCATCATAAGATGTCAAAGAATTTCATTTTAATCATCTGCTTTAGGTAATATATGTTTTATAATATTCGGTATAACATTCAACAAGATTATGCGCAGATTTTTATTAATCAGAGTTGTGCAGATAGCTGACTGGGACGCCTGGTATTTCTACCTATAAGTTGTAGGGCTACTGATGAAACACAGCACTTCCAACACGATGGTGCTCTTAATAAATAGTTTGTTATAGCAAGGAAGGGACCATAGAAATGTAATGGAATGTTTCTCTTTGCATAAAGGTAGTTGTGATAGTGTGTACGCTAAAAAACCAACAAGGATTGAAGACTTGAAAGCAATCTTAAGCGACATGTCAGTTTTGTAAGTAACCTGGATGATATGAGTGAGTGGCTTTTGTTAAATTTATTAAACAAAAGTAAGTAATGAAGCAAGGGATGTATTGAGGAGATGGTACTTTCACATGTGTTTCCCAGTGCTCCACACATAGGCGAGAATTTCTTTATAATGCACGATAACGCTCAACCCCATAGCATAGATTCATGCCTTCTTTACATTCGAATACTAAATTTGTATTAATAGAATTCATATTTTGAATACCGTCGATTTAATCTAATATTATAACTCTGTTATACTACATAAAGGAAAGTGAAATATGAGTTATGCCAGGTACAAATAAAACGAACTCTTTTGTGCACGCTTCTGTTGAAAATTATCGAAATAGATACAAGCAAAAATATTTTGTTATTTTGAAACAATGCAGCTTGAAAATGCGCACACACTTTTGCTTTTTAGCTAAAGCATCGGCTTCTGCAACCGGTGGCTTCAAAACTTCTTGCGTCGTTGTCAGCTGAAGGAAAGAAGAAAACGGACACTTTTGATGGCTTATTTTGTTAATAAATAAGAGGCACTGGTTTTCCGTTCTAGCAACTTTTCCAAATGAAATAAAAATTATTACAGTTCAGGGAATGTCCATAAAATCTGTAAATTTGCAATCATATACACTCATTAGTTATGGTCTGTGAAAACGAATTCGTATGCAATTTTGAACATTGGTCTTTGCTTTATTCACACACTCTGCCTGATATATAGCACAGTGTTACGTCGTGGTTGTTACTGAAATTTAACTTAACAATATCTTGTTAGTTTAATGCATAATACTATACATACCCGTGTACTAATTTCGTTGTTTTAATATGCGGTTTCCGCCTGTGACACTTGTGCAAGTTGAAACATGTTCAGTTCTACCTACAGCAAAATGGAAGTGATCTGCGATGAATATTACGCTGCTCTGAAAGTCCTCTTTCTTCTAAAAAAATCTTCAGCTGAGGCTTATGCAATGTTACAGAAGGCCAAGTTGTTCCCTATAGTAGAACTCAATAGGGGAGGCAGTTTCAAAGGAAAATGAACCCAGCACTCCAGTTTGTGTTCCAAAGGAAGAAAACATTAACACGGCTGATGTCATAGTGAAAGAGGATCGTCGAATAATCATGAGAATACTTTAAGAATTTATAAAATTTTTACTGGGTGCCTCCCCTGAAAAATTGCACATGAAACGTGTTTTCGGCGAGTTTCGGACAAAAGAAGAAGCTCGCATGAAGATTTGCATGCAGTTGATGATGTTATATGAAGAGGCGGAAAGGAAATCACTCTTGATGATATCTGTATCATTGCCGACACCAATACAAAAAAGTGATTGCTTCTGCTGGGAAAGCTTTGCTCATCTCAAGGAATGGTTTACCAGCATGCTCTATCTCTACAAAAAAACTGAGATGTTCTGAATAACTCTGCAAGGCTATATCACACGCAGAAGGCTACACCACGATAATGCACGACCGCACATTGCAAATGTTGTTGCTGAATGTCTGACAAAAATCAAAGAGAAATGTATCCCTCACCCTCCCTATAGTCCAGATTTAGCCCCGGACGACTTTTCCCTTCTACCCAAATTTTCCCCACACCTTAGTGAGAGGCATTTTCCATCATCAGAAGCAGCGGTGAAGACTACGGAGGTGACTCTGAAGAACCTTTCAAAAATGGTTTCCAGCATGTCTTTGAAGACTGTCAGAAACGCGAGACAGGTACTTTGCATCTAACGGGAAACACTTTGAGAAAGATCATGAAAAGTATGAGGTTGGGTCAAGATATGTTGTTAATAAAGTATCATCATTCTTTTTTGAACAGCCTTCGTATAGCAAAAAGTAATGCAACATATTTGTTTGTCTTGGAAAACGTTTTTGAGCCTTCACACATGATCTCATATAGTAGTTTAGTATTCTGGCGGTAAATAGCAGTGACACAGTTGGCTTTCGAAATGGAATCTCTAAGTACATCGAGAACAAAGAGCAGCCATTGGATTTCTTTTGGCAAAATGTGAGCTGAAACCATCAAAAAATAGAAAAACAAAACAGTATTTGAAGCTGAAGTAAAACAAAGGTTGCGGGATGGGGGTGTGTTTATTGAAGGCCCTTCTTACTTTGTTATGTAAATAGTGTGACGGTTACAAGAAAGGTCATTTCTCATTGTATTATGAGAGAGAGAGAGAGAGAGAGAGTAACAAAGAAAATTAGTTATTCATTTTGCAATCTTAATACTGTGCAGTATAGTAAATGAAATATAAAAGCATGGTGTTGCAGCTAATGGCTGAATTTTTAAATATCTTTTTTGAAATCTTGTAAGAGTGGGAATAAAACAAGGTTGTTCTTTATCATCTGTTTTATTTAATCTGTATTGGGAAGAAGTCATCAGAGAGTGACAAATTAACAATATCATTTAAACACAATGAAATTCGCCGAAGTTGAGATTAATATTGGTAAACTAACGTGGTATACATTTAAAAATAACAACAATAGTCGCTTTCTAAGGACTGGCTATTGCCAGAACAGTATTAACAATGAGATTACTGAACTAATTTATACATTGAACAACCTGGACTCTAATTTATCGGTAAAAACAAGAACATTGAATAGTAAATACAAACACATTCTGTGACAGTAAAGATGACTGAAGTAGAACGATCAGATGGGAAGTAAGGACATTCCCCTGGTGAGAGACTCGGAGGAATGAGGCTGCAGATAAGAGTATTGAGACAGTTAACACAGTACTCTTTGTTAGAAATACGGAGGAAGGAAGAAATTAGAGATAAACATATGTGGAATTAAATGGAAATAACACTTATAGTTACACAACTTTAATGTTCATTAAATGAAAATGTAAAGCAAATAGTTTACGAAATGTGTTCCTAATCCTGTGATATCAGCTCTTCATTGCTGAGGAGCTGGATGCTCCTCCATACACAACTCTTTATTCCCCGTTCTCTTTGTATGTGGAGTGGATACCGTTCCACCTCGCTGATTTTTGTTTATAGAGCTTCCTTTGTGGCAGTTCCATTTCTAGGCCTGTCAGGATCAAATCCTTTACGGTTTCTCACTCGAGTGAGGCTTGTTATTGACGCCTAACGGACACTTTGCGTCAGGATTTGAAATATTTTCGTATTATCTGAGTTTACCACGTCACTAGATTGACGTGGGATGAGACGCTATTGATGAAGAGCCCATTGTGTAGCAGCGGAACAATATATTACCGGCCTGCACCCGATCCTAATTTTGAAAATGGAATCCTTGGTGGGTAAAGCGCTAATATCTGCTCCACAGTTGCACGAGTGTTTTATAAACAAACTTTATTGTTTATTTTATGGAATTCCGAAGGAATGTAAGCTATTGCGGTTGTACCCATGGAATGGTTTTTGAATAATTTTTCCAAATATATATATGCGAGTTAACGCACAAGTAGTCGCAATTTTTGTTTTTTCTCAAAGAAACTGGGCATATAACCATCAATTAACAAACGGTTCGGCGAGTTCGTTAACGACCAAAATTGGACCATTAGGGGTGGGGAGTTAACCTAAAGCGAAACTTTAGTGTCTAGTGTCCACAGTTTTTGTTTATTCTCAAAGAAACTCAGTACATGTTTTTTAAAAAAATTAAATTTATAAAATTATTCCCGAAAATCAGAGCAATCAGGTGAGTAGGAGTGGAGGTGTCCTAAAACACGAATCGCTCTAGCGGCCGCAAATTTATTTATTTTTTTAAGAAAACTCTGTATATGCCATTGAAATAAAATAAGAAAAATAGTTTCTGAATATCGGACTATTAAGAAGGGGAGGGTTCCTTTGAAACCCAAAATTTAAAAATCTCTCTAGCGGCACCACAACAAAATTCAATAGGAAATTGAATATTTAAATTAAATGGGAAATATAGTTTCTGAAAATTAGAGAAATTGAACCATTAGGAGCAGGGTTATACTTGAAAATTCCATTTTTAAGAAGCGTCCTTGCTTTTAATTTTCTCTATATTGTTTTAAAATAAAAGGACAAATTAATTCAGCATATAAACTGTATTTATAACGATGCATGTGTTTTATATTTATAAAAAGCATTGTCTTGAGGACAAGTGTGAAAATCTAATGTATGTATATATGAGAATTATATTTGTATGTAAGAGCGCTCTGTAATGACCTTCAGAAAACATCTGCGTTATATGTTTTCACTACAATAACATTTAAATTAAATTTCAAAGCCAATGAATATTGATGAAACTTTCTATTGTTTGTTGTTAATTGTGTATAGTTTCATACTACTTTGTGATTGTTTCTGAATAGTAACATGCTTTTGTTTTATTGACATATATGAAAATCTTAAATACGCAGTGTAACTCGAAACTTTGTATTATTTCTCTCTATTTTAGTGAATGTAAAGATTATATCAAGGGTCCCGATATAAACAGGAACATCATAAACATGGTTACATTTAAAATTTTTTAAAAATACCCACGAACTATAACTTTGCCTATCATTGCTAATATATTTCATTTAATTAATAATATATCAATCATTTTATGGTCTAATTTCAATAATAATAATAATAATAATAATAATAATAATACTAAAAATGTGCTTTCTATTTGTGATACTTATATGCTGCAACAATTCTAATAAATTGTAATAAAACACAGTAATGCCATAACTTTCATTAATTAATAAGGCTATAATTTGGATTTTATATTCTTTTTTAAAATTACTGTTCAAGTGAGGAATTCGCTGTGTCACTAACTTTTTTTTTTATTAAAATAAAACTAGTTAAGAACAAAGATGAACCATCATAATGGAAAAGATAAGTGGGAGGGGGGGGGTTACTACCTGAACAATGTAATGCCCGTGAGAAAGGTAGAAATACAGAATTAGAAACTATTCGGGTTAATCTTGAGGTATCCAGCATAGAAATGCTGAAAGCTACAAAGAATTTAAAAAGCCATAAATCACATTTATGAGTCTATCGAAACCTAATGATATTAAATTGAATACTGAAACTCGATTCCTATGCTCTAGTTGATCTAACTGTTTTATTTCTTGGCACAAGAATGACTGAAATGAGTGAATGTCTCTCAAGTGTATACGTTGTTGCATTAGTAGCTATGATAAGTATTGACAAACTAAGTAAGTGCAACATGTGGATCAAACAATTACTGTTTCTTATTTGGTGTGTTAGAACATCTTGTTCAGGGTGGTGGTTGTAAATTGTCACAGCAGAAGAAGCAGTGTTGCGAGATGCACAAATATCAGAAATAGAGTAGAGAAAAAAGCATCTTGCAACATAGTGTATGTAATACTTTCACTAGAGAATTAGAAATGACCACACAGCTGCAATGTTATAAGTCCGCACACTTGTAAGCAACATCTAATGCACTTTCTGGCGAGGAAACAGAAATTTCTTCACACATTTGTGAATATGTTAATTTAAATGTTATTGAAAACAAAATGCAAAGTTATGTATACCGTCACGGGTTGCCGAGGTCGTTAAGGCGTGGACTCGTGAGCGGGAGGTCTAGGGTTCGAATCCCGCCAGGACCGTCCTCCCTGACTGAGGTTTTTTCCAAGTATTCCTCAGTCCTTAAAGAAATTCAGTTTCCAATTTATCATTTCATCTCATGTATCATCAATGTTACCGCCTGTGGTGTCTCAGTAGTAAAAACGGGCGTTAAACACTATTAGAAAGAAAAAAGTCTACATGGAAACACAGGATGTCTTCACTTAAGAAATTCAGGGTTCAGCTATCAATATTATATGTTTCTTGTGATCACTGATTGAATATCTGCAGAAAGGGATTCACAATAACAGATCATTATGATGTAAAATCAATTTCAAACTTATGAAATATAAATAAGGAAAAACGTCGCAGAGGGCTGAGGCAAAGGTGTAGAGTTTGAAATTTAGAATGCTCTGTTCACTCATCGGATCTACCTCCCAGCGATTTCATGACATGGAGGCTTTAAACTAGTCGTTTGCTCAGTTTGGATGAACCTTCTTGCAGGGAAATGTGGAAATGGTAGAGCACCTCTGGAAAAGTGCTTCAATCGTCAAAGAGAGTATGTGAAAAAGTGAAGTGATAAGAGATGTGCTGTAGTTTCTTTCAGCAGTGTGGAGCAACGGTTGTTTGTCACTACCGAACAAGGACTTCCTTCAACATTCGATGTAACCAATAAATCAAATAGATGACCAACAAATATGAAAAACTCTTAATTGTATTTTACAGGGAACTCTACATCATATGTCTACAGTAGACACACAGACATTTCAGGAAGTCTTCAGCAGATATATTCCAGTAAATAAATTTTGAAAGCTGAATTGTTGGAGGAGGATATGTATTTAAGTTTATTTGTATTGCAAGCTAATAAATGAATTTAAATATTTGTTTTGCAAGATCTGTTTGTAAATATATCATTGTCGAAATACTAAAAAGGTGTAATTTTTTCGTTAATTAAATAAAAATATGAAATATGAAATTTCATGTTTTATAATTTAATTGTATTACGCTTATTATGTGCAATAAATATATGGAGCAAAAATGTGGTGCTCTAATTTTAAAAATAGAACAGTTTTAGTTCATTAGTACCTTTTTGTAGAATACTGTAATATTGTAAGCTGTTGAAACGATGGGCCCTGTTTAATTCTTTAGTATAAATGCAAAGCTATTGTAGTGTTCTCCGAAATACAATATATCCCAAAATTATGGTGGATGAACTAATAAAAAATGGAAAGCAAATGTAAGAACAGGAACATTTATGTAAATTACGAGAGTATTTTAAGCCACAAATAATGAAATGTTTCGTAAATATCACAAAAATAACACATTTAAAGAAAAGAGGATGCTAAGGAATATTTTTATCGACATGCTCTTTTGTTATTTAGTATTTAATACAGGGTATTTTTAAACTGGTTTGCGGATGCACGGACAATTCTTGGGGTGTGTAAGGCCCAAATGCGTGTATTTTGGAAATCACTTCTCCAAAAGCTGTGAACTAGATTATGTATAGAATATCAGAAAACGTGAAATGAACGTCAAAATCATGTGCTGTAACGAACTGTTTCTGCTGCAGTTAATGAAGACCAGTCCTCGTGTTTCACTACCTTTATAGCTCTCTGACACGTGAAGTAGGAGAACCGCATCTCTTGAAACAAAAGACGTGGTGATTTTGAGAAGGTTGCTGAAGACGGGCCGTGATGCTATGCTTGCCAGTCTCATCCGACTAAGGGAGTCGGTCCTAAACCCAAGATCGCGGGTTCAAACCCGGTCAAGACTAATGGGTTTTTTTTTCGGGTGTAAAAATCCTAAGTATGGCTTCCTTCGGAAGGGAAGTAAAGTCGTGGGTCCCATGTCGTACATTTACGGCACGAAAAAGAACCTCGAGCCTGAAAAAAGAGGCCTCTGAGCAAAATTTATCGGCTGTTTTACGCCCTGAATTGAATGGGACGCTGATGACCTGAGCTGTTAAAGAGCGTCCGTAAATCAACCAAATCAAGAAATATCCGTTTGCCTGACAATGATGAAATTTGACATCGAGTGATTTTATGTGGGGCAATATCTACAACATCTTCACTTATAAACGCATAGGGGGAAAAGGATGGGATTATTGTTCCTGAAGATAGCCACATTCCCGAATACCTTAACAAGTTAACTTACAGCAAAAAAGAAAAACATAACCGCAATTCCAGTGTTATTTGGACAAAAAAAAAAACTTTCTGCTTGATTTGGTCATGTAAAACGAATTTTTATTGTAAATTCAAAGATTCCCTTTGAAAGATGGGAGTATCTAAACTAAAATTCGAATTAAAGTGTGCAAAGGTTGGTAACGCTGCTGTTTACTAATGATAGTACCAATAGACGTTTATTGTTGTGTGTATTCGCTCAACAGTAGTAATGGAGCCTGGGTAAAGGACGCAAAACCGAGGCATACGGTGAACACCGAATAGTGTTAAGTGGCATATGGTTCCGTAACAGACAATGCGTGCGCAATGCGTCGTTATTTCTGACGTTACTACGCGGAAGGATTGGCGGATCACGTTTTGGTGGGGATAACCCACGTTCCCATACACGACATTATCAAAGGCCACCTACAACTACGGACAAATTTGCGCACGGTGGCGTGGGTTACTCCGCAACTCGCAGATTGACTGCTTCTCTAGGCCCGGCCGGGGTCTCCAGCTCCAGCATTGGAGGCCTGCGGAGGGGGAATTTGCTTCGCATGTTACGCCGCACGCGGATTCCCCTGTTCTATGTGCTCAGTTACTATGTTTGACATATCTGACTTTCACATGCTTGCTCTAGGTCAAGAATATGCCTTTCTGTCTCCTGTCGTCACCGGGTGCCACGATTTTGAGTTCGAGAGCAAACAGTAAAGCAAACAGTGGCGAATCCTCTCCAGCCCCCCCCCCCAAAAAAAAATCCAAAAAGGCGAATTGCCTCTTTGACTATAAGGGGTCATAATTATCGGTTTTCTCGAGCATGGGACTACAGTCAATGCGAAGGGATATGAAAAATGAAGACACTGCAGAAATTGAGCTGAACCTTAAAGTCGAAATTCTGTAGAAAGCTATCAAAGGGCATTATCCTTCTATATAATAACGCCCGCTCCCACTCTTCTCAACTAGTGAGAAATACCCTTCAGGGATTTGGATACGAAACACTTCAACATCCTGCCTACATGTAGATCTTTCTCCATACCTGAAGAGAGACATGACAACAGGCGAGGATGTGTGCCGCTGGACAAAGTTGTGGACTCGATCTGCAGCTAAACGCTTTAGTACGGTCTGCCAATGTTATAAATGCGTTAACACTTTTGGCGCCTGAGTGGGTGTCATTTGACGACTGCCACTCGTCAAAAAATAAGTTACACTTGTCGCCCCAATCGCATAACAGATGCATGTTCGACACTTGCGTTGTACTAGCGATAGGAGATGCATCACAGCCCCAGTGCATAAAGGCGCGTCAACTGCAAATTGAAGATGGATTTTTTTGGGCAAACTTTGCTTCAGAACATAGCCATCCATGCCAAATTCTATTGCCAACATTGTGGTCATTTTATGTGAAAAGTAATAGGCGTTATTTTCAACTCCACTCAAGACGCATGTCACAAACTTTGCTTCAGACACAACCATCAACACCAAGTCCTATTTTCAAACATTGGAGTCATTGTACAGATCAGTAGAAAGCAAGAGACTCTGGAGTTTAAGCAAAGGCGTTGTTTTCATTCACGACAATGGAACTCCACCGCGCGCAACACACTTTGCTTCAGAGCTTACGGTGGGAGGTGTATGGAAGCATCCGGCGCACAGCCTGTACATTTCGCTTTGCCTTTTATCATGTGTTTGGCAAGCGAAAAATAAAAAAACATCTTCGTGGACAAAGATTGGCCAGTGATGAACAGGTGCAAATAGATGCTATTTGACCATGAAGCGACTTTCTATCGTCAGAGAGTGAATCGTTCAGACAATTACAAAGATTATGTCGGCAAATAGTGTGGTATATGTTTCGGTTTGTATTGTAATGCCTTTATCATTAGCAAATTATTGTTCTCTAATAATTAAGTGTAACTTACTATATGAATCCTTCTTGTATATTCCAAAAAGAAAGAGAAATATATACGAACACTTAAATAAAAGATGTTTTCATCCTAAAGTCAAATGTTATAGCTAGTCCTAAATGGTCATTATTAATATGATTTAATTTAAAAATCAATCATAAAAAGTTTATTAGTAATGATAGATAATTTAATAAAATATTTAAAACTGAATGTAATTTTTACAGATTATGTTGGTTTTCTAGGCTATTTGGTAGTTTCTCCAGTGTTGCTTTTTTTTTTGCGTAAACAGAAT
This sequence comes from Metallyticus violacea, assembly GCA_030762175.1. Classification (NCBI taxonomy): domain Eukaryota; kingdom Metazoa; phylum Arthropoda; class Insecta; order Mantodea; family Metallyticidae; genus Metallyticus; species Metallyticus violacea. The sequence goes on along the minus strand of CM060843.1, from coordinate 101,540,341 downwards.
AAGATTGTGAAATGAAATATAAACAAAATTTGGACATGAGACTTTTATATGGAGGAAAAAAAAAATTGCAGCTGTTTTAGATTCACACGTCTTTTGATGTAATGAATAAGAATTGGTTTATCTGTTACGTGTAGGCGATTGAGACATTTGAAAACGTTGTGCTAAGTCGCAAGAATGGTTTCCGTTTCTAGCATTTTGAGAGGTCTTTGGGGTTAGTAATCAGTTATCAGGCCTCGAGGTAATCATATCATTGAGTCGGTCCTGGTGGTCTAATAGTAACCATAGTTGCCTCGTAGACCCAAGATCGCGGGTTCAATCTCGGCATAATAATCCTAAGTATGGCTTCCTTCGGAATGGAAGTAAAGCCGTGGGTCCCTTGTCACAGATTTACTGCGCGTATAAAGAACCTGAAGCCTGAAAGAAGAGACCTCTGAGCAAAATTTATTGGCCGTTTCACGCCCTGAATTGAATGGGACGCTGATGACCTGAGACGTTAAAGAGCGTCCGTAAATTTAAAAAGTGGGGGATAGATACTCGAATGTTACAATAAACTAACCTTAAACGAAAATAAATACACAAGAGCATACAAAACATTAACAGAAGATACTCGATATGTATGCTGTCTTAGAAACTTGTAACATTTGGAAGCTTGTGCAGTCCGGTTTGTTGACAACATGACTCTTATTTTCTGCGCATTCGATGACCTCCCATGAGCACCTGGTGCCTGAAGCACATGGTAGTGTTCTTCGTGGCATACAAATGCTGCAGTTAGGTTACAAATTGTTTCTTTGACCACCCAGCATGGTTACTGCCTACATTGTTGCGCTGCACGACCTTCGTCGCTCTGGCGACTTCCTAGGTCATTTGGTTGCTTCCCTCCTCCATAGAGCCATTTGTAGTCATCCTTAGCCCCTGCACAGTGAGTCATTGCAAGTCTGGCTCCAGACTCGCTGCTGAACATTTATGGAACGCGAAGGTGATGCCTTCTCGTTCAAATTTTCCTTTCAGTTTAGTTTCGTGTAAGACACTGGTTCGTTGCCAGGTTGTGTCATTACTCTGTGAAGATTTCTTACTGTATATAACTGTAAAGGCTGTTACTTATCTTCAAGCCAATTGCTTCACACCTACAGATTTGTGGCCAAGTTCAAATTCTATGGACTATTTCTAGTGGTGCCAACTGGAGAAAATTATGTATGTATCAAGAATGAAACATTGGCAACATTATGCACTACAAGAAGGCTTTCAGACTCTGACAATCAGAGACAGACGCCTCTGCCATTGACAAGTGAAGAACGCTGCTGTAGAAAGAGATGGTGGACATATCAAAGCCCTTTATTTTTCTGAATGTTTAATTTATTTAAAACATTCATGCAATACTTTTGAATATGTGCACTGACAGGCAAAAAAATTCTAAAATATTTGGAAAATTTAAATTTTACACATTATTATATGTGAATTATTATAATTCCGTTCATATTTTGAGCATTAAACAGTTTATAGTTTGTTTTATTGTAGGAACATGAAAATGAATGCAATTTAATCACATTTTTACACCTAGGTTAATTGAAATGTATAATGGCATTGTTGTTCTTATATTGTTGTTACATCAGTTGTATTCTATTGTTGGAGTATTTCAATCAGTTTAACACATACTTTCATGAGGCAAAAATGTCGTTAAGACGAGAGGAGACTGCTAAAGCAGTTGCTATGTTGGAAGATGGACGGAGCATGGATTGTGTTGCCCTTACGAGTCAATTTTTCTACTATATATAGGACATACTGAAGCTTTAGGGAACTTGGTTTCTACTGCAGAATACCAGGTCGCAGAAGGAGAGAGATGATCAATTTCTGCGCTGTAAGTTTTGCTTGATCGTCACATAGCCGTAGAAGCTCAAAATCGCTTGCAAAGGGCATCAGGAGTCAATGTCAGCGCGAGAATAGTGAGAAGGAAATTTGAAGAAGCACAGCTCAGATCTGGTAAACCAGCCGGATGCCCCTTGCTTACCCAGCAACTTAGGCAAGCACGCCTTTGCTCGTTTGCACGTCAACATCTGGAGTGCACTAAGGAGCAATGGAAAGCTGTCCCATTCACGGATGAGTCGAGGTGCAGCCTAAGATTGCCTGATGGCAGGGAAAGAGTATGCACCTTGCACTGTCTCATTGATGATGGCTTTCATGGGGGGGGGGGGTGAATACAAACCGATATATTGAGGAAATTCTTCAGGGGCATGTTATCCTCTGTACTCCGTGTGTCGGCAATGCTTTCCGCTTCATGAATGGCAAACCCGTTCACTTGTGGCCCACATTGTATTTGCATGGGGTAGGGAAAAAAGTTCATCAACGTGTTCTGAGAGCTTCAAGAGGCCTTGCGTGAGCAATGGGAAGCCATGCCACAAGAAAACTTAAGAACCTTGATCCGCAGCATGCCGCTAGTTCATATAAGCCAGAGGAGGAAACACCCTCTTCTGAGAGTGCCACTGAGTGTTGTAGGTGGTCGTTGTGTTGCCAATACATGTAGAAACGAGAGCTTTATCTGAATTAACTTACATTCATGTTCATACAATAGAGAAAGAAATTATGTACTCAAAATGATCTCCAAATACATAAGAGTGGTTGCAAAATATTTGGAAAAGTATATAATGTTGAAAATGAATGGAATTCAAATAATTCACATATAATCCTGCGAAAAATTAAAAATATTCCAAACATTTTAGATATTGCGCTCTCTCTCGCCTTTCAGTATATAAATGAAGTTCAGTGCATTTCTCTTATGTGGAAACTGAGTTTTTAGATTACTTTATAAAATGGTAATTTGTTCATATTAGTCGCACACACTTTACATTTTACACAGGTATGTGCCATCTTTATTGATAGTTTATAGTACTCCTTTAGTCCGCATATTTTTTGATCTGCCTATTCTTCTCAGGATTTTGCAAATTCTGTTTTTGGGGGGGGGGCATGATCTAGCTTCTTTCATTAGATGGTTAAACTATTTCAGTCTTGTTTGATCTAATATATCTAACAGATTTACTTCTGCATTCTTTGTTCTACTAATTTCTTCACTTCTTACCTGGCCAAGCCTCGAAAATCTTGCACTTCTTCTCATAATCTATTTCTATGTTCAAATTCTTTTATAGTTTTTCATTTATAATTCAAATTAACTTAGGAAAGTTCAGGACGATTTAATTAAAATGTTCTCATTATCTACTTTTCCATAACTTTCCATATATTACACCTTATTGATCTAATAAACGTAATTTTCTTGTGCGTTTCAGTTTTTTTTTTGTTTATTTCTTATCCCATACCTTCTTTTTCAGTAAATTAACTGATTAATTTATATTTTTTCTTCAATCTTGACGTTTTTTTAGTTTGCTGTTAATTGCCAAATAATTATCCTTTATTATTCATTGTAAATTTCCATAAGTAATATTTTTACCATAACTTCTAAATCAGAATAGTATTAAATAATTAATACTAGACCATCCGCAAGCTGTAAGTTAAAAAAGGAAATAATTATTTATTTTTCACTGTCATTCTCTGACAGCTTTCGTTTTGTTTCTCCAAAACGAGTTCAGTATATTGAATAATATAAAGACATTCCAAAAAGTAACAACAAATTGAACATTTGAGATATAATAATACCGGTACGTATATAAAAATGTATATATAATTATTCTTGCAATATATTTCTCACACCAACCCAACTTTTTTATTCCATATAGAAAAAATAAGTGGTTATTCTGCAAACAAGATGTTCAAGGATGTAAAACCATGATAAAGCGAGGGAGAAAGATCATTGCTCTCTAGGAAGTGATGTAGAACTGAAATCTTAATATCCGAAAGGTGTGAAGACGTGCGTTATCAAGAAGGAGAACGTCTATAGACAAGTCCTTCAGCTCTTCTTTCAACATTACAGCAGTGTTCTATATCACAAGAGACTTTGACTGTAGAACACGTGCTCCTCCATTCTTTAGATTGCTTCTGGCTAATGATGCACCCAGGTTTCAGTACATGGTAGGAAATCTCCTCTATTGCTACCTCTGTGTAAGCAAATTGTCATACTCCAGTGTCTATGTGACAGTGACATGTGCGGATTCGATGTTGCTATCTTAATTTATAGGCCAGAATGTTTATGCACTGTTCTGTTTTTACGATATCTGGGGTGAGATGGAAGTTCGCCCAAGTTTATTTCTTTCTACTGAATTTTACTCCTTTACCGTCTGTAAATGTCGCACGTATTTCTTTTCCAAATTAAACTCTTTAATTTCCGTCGTCTGCTTTAATTTAAATAGGTTGTCATGGCAATATCTCTTTGCTCGAAAATTACTTTAGTTCTTTTTTTTTCCGCTTTTAATTTTTTTTGATTGTCATGAAAAATAATGTAGAAAGTTTGTTGATGTTCAATCCTTTATAATTTTCTATCTTTATTCCCGTTTTTAAATGTTGAAGTATTGCCAATCTTCCACTCTTATTGACTTTCTTATTACTAGAATATTTTATACATCTTATACTCCTGTCGTAATTCTTTTATGTTTATTCTCTCCTGCCCAGAAAAGTAAATATTCACATCGCAACTACTTATTACTACATTCAATATCCTTATCGAGTTTATCTTTTTAAACTCTTCATTCTGTGTACCGATATTTACGGTCCTTTACTTTTTATGAGTTCTTTCACTCTTAAGTTCTGTTCGGTTTTGTTATCTCTGACCTTTTAGCTGTTACTTGTATTTACAGTAAGAGAAAATCTAGCACAGTACAGGACTGTGTGACTTTTTTCATTTTTCTCTTTTCCTGTGCTTTAAGCAATGCAATATTTGTTAATAGCTGATGGCACTTAATATGGGAGCATCTCCCCTCCTGTTCCAATAAAGCCATGCATTTGTGATGGTTGGGGAATTAATTATTTACCACAGACATTGGATATATACATATTTCTGAGTTTTATGTATAAACCTACTTGTGACTTGGTAGCTTTATGATGCTACCGACAGCTTCATAGCTTACGAGTAAAAGAACGTCTGCTACCTAAAAGAATCTCTGGGATAGTTATGACGCTTGCGTCACGAAGTGGTTCCTGAATCTGTCAACATTTTTATGCTCTCTTTTTTCACTCAAATTATGTCCTTCCAATTTTTAAAAGTAATCCTGCAAATTCATGATCAGTTCTGGAGATGCACAAAAACTTTAATAATGCTGGAGTTCGGGCGAAATCTTGGGTTTCGTAGTGACCCGTAATGACGCCCATTCTTGGCACTTGTAACATCATATTTTTGTGTGTGTTTGTGTTTAACGCCAGTCACTGAGGAACCACAGGCGGTGAACATTGATTATATGTGAGATGAAATGATAAATTGGGAAAGGATTTTTTTAAGGACGGAAACGTTTCAAGTGTAAGTTTAGAATACCACTCCGGCATTTGCCATTTATGAGGACTGAGGAAAACTTGGAAAAAACCTCAATCAGGGAGGACGGTCCTGGCGGGATTCGAACCCCAGTCCTCCCGTTCACAAGTCCGCGCCTTAACGACCTCGGCCACCCGTGGCGGTTTGCCATTCCTTCACAGTGTGAAGCACTGCGGTATGCGGCAATTGTAACTCACGTAAGGTGAAAACAGCAGTCATTTCTTCGTTTGCGCTGGAAGGATTTAGTGACTCTGGGGTGCTGCATCAGCCTTAAAGTACATACGCGAAATAATAGTCGCTGCATGTTGGAATGGAGCGAGAAATCAGGCTTTAGGTAAAGCTAGATAAGTAAGCAACGTGGGCATAAGCAGCATTATGCTATTCATTTATTTAGTCTCTAATAACCATGCTATGTGAAGCCTTTCTATTTAATTCCGGAAATTTCTAACCCAACAGGAATTTAAGCCATACTTGGTGGATGAATAGTACAAAAAATACACTTTCTTTGTTGTTTGTAAGTGATAGGTTCGTTTGGATTTATTTTTTCTTTGACTTGATTTATTTACGGACGCTGTTTAACATCTCAGGTCATCAGCGTCCCATTCTATTCAGGGCGTGAAACGGTCGACAAATTTTGCTCAGAGGCCTCTTCTTTCAAGCTTGAGGTTGTTTATCGTGCCGTAAATGTACGACACGGGACCCAGAGCTTTACTTGCCTTCCGAAAGAACTCATCTTCAGGCTTTTTACGCCCGGCTCGTTTGGATTAGATCATCCCGTTTTGTTATGTTTAACATTATTTTATGCTGGTTTATGAAATGTAATTACAAATGAGTATATACTGGTTGGAGAGAGTATATACAGCTACAGTTCAATTGAGAATGATGATGCATGGGACAGAATAAAGGGGGGGGGAGTGTATACATCAGATTCATAGAGCAGTCTGTAAAATGATATTGGAATTACCCATAGCAGCACACAATGGAGTAGCCCTAGTGGAATTGGGAAGACCTGGCAGGAAAAGTCTAGTATTAAAATGTTTTATTAAATATTGATATAGAATTTAATTGCTAGTGAAAAGAAATATATAAAGCTTCCTTGGGGACACAAGATAAAGCCAAAGGGTTATCTGAATTAAAGAAATTGTAAGAGAAATTGGAATGGGCGAATTAAGTCAATCTATAGGCGATAAGTGGACAAAGCCGATGGAATAAAGTGGAAGCAAGGTTTGATGACATACAGAAACAGGAAATGTGTGATAGCTTAAGGGTTAACAATACTCTGATACTAATATTAGAGAAGTTTTAAGAAAGTTTGGGGTAGGGAAAAATAGATCGATGTATGTGACAAAATGGGAAGGGAGGGTATGTTGTTAAGTGGTAACCCAGTGTGTGGCGATCCAGATAAGACTTTGCATTGTATATTAGAATGTGTAGAAACCAAAATATGGAGACAGGAAATATGGAACAAGAAGTGGAACAGTTGGCAGACATAAATGTTGGTATTAGTAGAAATGAATTTTTGAAACAGTTTGGAAATGATATGAGGAAAGTAAGAGGAAAGTGATCAAGGCAACGGAAGAATGCAATGATGAAAGCAAAGAAATAGTGACGGAAAGATAATTATTCTGAGCGAAAACATTACTAATGTCCATAAAGTGTTAAAGTGGAGCAGGATGCCAAAGTAGGAAAAAAAATATAATTACAATAGAGAATTTAGTTTCATGTCTAAACCACAAGTTTTTTTTTATTGGAAAGTCCTGAAAGAGTGGAAATTATGGGATTGGTAGAAATGTTCAGGAGGAATACATTAACGTGTTAATTGCACAAGGCTGCTAGGAATGTATTTTTTACATAACACTTGAAACGTCTCATGTCTGTTGAGTTGTCATACCAACTTGGTTATGTTTATTATAGTCAGGTAGGACTGACTTAACATTCAAAGGATATCGAGGATTCCGAAGCGTCTGAGTATCTTCTAGGAAAGAATCTGAATGGCCCAGGGTAGGTCGTAAAAACCGTCTGTCTGCGTCTTTGGCAATTTGATGGGCTAGTTTAGAATGCGACAGGTGCATACTGGTCTTGTTCAGTGCATTGTGTCCCAAGAATTTGCTATTCAGGCCAGTTGTGAAGGTGCGACTTTTGTCGGGCTACTTATGTCAATCTTCAGGCCTATGTTGCACATTGTTAATTAGCGGCCATCTTAAAAGTCGCCTTGCCTTTTCGTTTTTAGCAGATTTTTATCTACATCCTCTACAGTACGCGATGAAGAAATGATTTGCCGAACCATTTTCTGGCTTGCAATATCGAGGCTACGAGCAGGAAATATTGCAGCCCTGACTCTCTCAATGTTCCAAATTAACTCTGCTTTAGCTTTGTTTGCATCAGGTTGGGATATATTCTAATTTATTAAATCTCCGAGATTAAGCTAAAATTCTATTTTAAAATACGCCCTTAAAATTAAAAAAATTAAAAATTTTTATTATTATCAAAAACTTTTGTGCTTGACATTTTTTTCTTAACCAAAGCTACCTGTCTGTTACATGTCACCATTTATGTTCTTCATTGCGCTTTTCTTTTTATTTTAATTTCGTTCTACTTACAATTTAACAGTTGCAGGGGGCTTACTATGACATGGCCTTTCTCAATGATTTCCTACTTTTTCCTTTGCATTATTTCTTTCAATGCTAAACTTTTAACATTTTATTTTCTAGATTCCCTTTAGATCTTCGCCAAACGTCCATTTTGACTGCGAATATAGCTTGATATTGTTTGTAATGGGAGGGGGGATAGACTCTTCTCAAAGAATATAATAATTGTTTTTATGTATATCTAGTTAGTTTACAACAAGCAGAAGCTTTCCTTTCGCTGGAGTATTACGTACACCTAATATTAAAGAATTGACTCGTAGAATTCAGCTTGTGAATCTGATTTCTAGGGGAATATACTTGATCTGAATCATTTTTGCACTTAAAAGCAATAGATTTAAATTAAAAAGATAGCCCTGTTATCCCGACCAGTTCGACATTTTCCCTTTGCGGAATATAAAATTAGAAATTAAAAACGTTCGCCGTTCGAAATGACTCTCGATACAATTATGGGTACTTAGGTTTTTGCAAACAATAAAGATTAGTTTTAAATTTCAGTTGCTTTTGATTCAATGCTTTTTATATTCAGAATATTTTTATATTCAGTTTGTGTACTAAGGTATTAAAATCTTTAATTATTTCAGTTCTTATTCTATGTTTAGAGTTACACATTTTTATGTTGTAATCTGATAATTCCATAAAGATTTCAGAATTGAAATTCACCTCTCAACTGTTGATGCAAGTTGAAATTGAAATTCATTGAAAACATATCCCAGACTACATAATATACTATACTCAAAAATACGTACTTTATCAATTCATTACAAAATAAAATAATGCTAATCTTACTTATCTCCTCTAGATATTTTCTTTCTAGAGTTACTTGTTTACATTTTGATCCTGTACACACAACTGCAGGTTATCAGTGTATTGGTGACATCATTTTACTGTATTCTATCCTTGTTTATACTTACCTCACCTATTGTACTTCTTAAGTTGTTTCCCTCTATCTCCCTCTTAATTATTCTTACCCATATCTCTCTTTGTCCAAATAGTTTCCTATCATTTTTATATTCTTCTCTTCTTTTTCATTTCAAATCTTCCTAATTAATATTTCCCCACGTAAATTCTTCCATTTCAATTGCCATACCTGTTCTCTCCATAACTTTTTTTTTTTTGCTTACATTATAATAAACAATGAAAATCCGTATTGGTTTCTCCACACAACGGATATTTTTCTGCATCTTTATCATATCTTAACACTTTTAAATTCATAACTCCAGTTCAAGCCCATGCAAACCTTTCCTGACCTGCTTTATCACATTGTTCTGTATATTTTTCCCTACCCTATAATATTTTTATTTTCCAATAAAGTCTCGATGAACGTTTTTCTCTCATACTAACAAATATTTCATGTTTTTCAATATCTTCCAATTTCCCAGAATCCTCTCTTTTGATATTCCCTATTTATCCGCAAGTTTCGCATACCTTACTTGACGCTGCTAATCTCCTGTAAGACTTTCCGTGAGAGGTTGATATACGAAAAATTATTAGATAACATGTATTGTGTAATAACTTTATACAGGGTAATTACAAGTGCTGTTGCAGTACTTTATTTTTCTACAGTAGTTAGCACACTTGGTCCACCTGACCATGACCTTAATTAACTTTTCACAGCCTGTATTACTTTATCACCTGCAAACCTCTGTTGTCGATGTGCTAAGTTCGAATTATACATATTGTGGATATTTCTATATTCAGGTTTCAGATTATTTAGTGTGTTCACAGTATGGGGGCTGGCGCTATCGGGAAACAGCAAAAATCCCTTTGAGAGAAATCCCCAGATTGCATCGTGTTGTTCACGAGCACATGTATGGAGCACTTGTGGTGTGTGACTCTGGTATATCTAGTGATATTGACATTGTCTTAGCCAGGACATGACAGGTAGGTACTTAGGCTAGGTCGCTTGTGCCTTGTTCTCTCGTTCATTATGACACGGGAAGCATTACAATCCAAGTGCTCCTGGTCTTGTGATCACCACAAAGCTGCTTTGTACGCCTCGAATCCCGACGAACTCTTTGCTTGATCCGATTGTAGCAGTTGCAACGCAAACTGATCTGGTTTAACTGGCAGTTTTAAAACGTTTTCCCATTCATAAAGTCTTCCCTGTTTGCATGATGAACCCTTTCGTTCTATTGCAGATTATTTGAAGACTTTCCCCTCAAATTGACAGTGAATTGACCATGCTTTACGAGTTGTTTGTTTTGCATATTGGTAAACAGTCATTTTAGGTTGCGAACTAAGATTTTTATTTGTATGTAGATCTCAATGAACTTAAGAATAAAATCTTATGTTCGAGTGGCCTACTATAGATATAATTTCTGTAACGAGGTCTCTAGAGCACATAGTTCAGATAGGAAAGGTTTCGCTTGTGACCGGACGCGGAATATGTGGTTGTAGTTCCGGTCCTGAGCTCGAATTTTATCTGATTTCCATTTGAAATTAATATACACGGTTTATAAGTTGAATATTCTGCGCATTTTACAAGAGTATCTATCAGCGTAGGTTGTAGATCTAAATTTAAAAAAATCACAAATCTCTAATCGTGATAATATCCCAGCTGTCGAAACTGTTTGCTGTTCGAGTTTATCCTTGCATTCATCGTAACATGATTATCGGCCATAAAGATGAAGTAACTAGTCAAATAGGCATCCGCAGAAGAGCAGTCTCTCTATCTGTTTAAGTAAAATAAATTAAATCAATAATACATGCAACAAACCTGTTGTTTAATTTACATCCTTCTTTGTTTTGTTGAATTTTGCAATTACCTTCACGATTAAATCCCCGGAGCGGAGGGGGGGGGGTAGTTTACGTTGATCGATAATCGAACTGGAGCATGTCACAGATATTACCCTGAGCCAACCTTTTCGATACTTAAAACTTCTTTGCTTAAAAATAAAATTCACTTGCGAAAATATCTCTTGCGTATTTCTTATTCTGTCGACTTGTGCTCCTAATCGGTCCAAAACGAGCTTAAATATCACACGTTTAAATTAATAAGTTATAGTAAGTATTTCAGAAGAGATAAAGTTGTAAAGGTATATGGAAATTGTTCTTTCACATTCGCCATGTGTCGGGCATAATTTGCAAATGAAGAATGAGACAAGAAGCCACAAGCACTTACAACTCATAACTCCAGTTTAACTCCCGCTTATATAGAAATTAATTTATAACATAATATAAATTTACCTCTGTATAGTTGGTAATAAATGAGAGAGTTTCAGGGCTCCTTGCTTGAAGGAGACATCGCAGTTTCTTAGAGCGTCAACCCGAAAGGCTGAAGATGCGTAGTTCGAACCCCGGCTGTGACCCGCATCTTTCAAGTTTGATTATTCATTTGCAAGCTGTAAAGGTACCGATGAAAGTTTTTCATAACGTTCATCTCCGATAAATGAATTATTTATTAATGTTTCACATTTGGATAATTCCACCTGGTACTGTGAGGCTCTAAATTATTTACGGTTTTATTCATCGTTTAAGTTAAATGCATGTGCAATAATAACTGCACAGTGTTTAGGCTCATCGCCGCAAAATTTCAATTTTTTCCATTTCTGTACGAATAGAATTAAAGCTGAATTCTCTTTCCAGAAATGACATTTTCAGTCAGTGCCCTTCAGGGCTAGGAAGAAAATGCATAAAAAGCCTTATTCAAGTACTATTAGTATACGTACTATTCTCCTTTACCTCAAACCCGATCTATTCTACCCAGTTCCGCGAAAAGATCAAGAAACCAACCAGCTTGAGAAATGGCCTGATTCATATCAGCCAGTTTTTAGTTTCGTTGCACTATTCCAGCGTATCACCAGTTGTGTTCCTTTTGGCACTAACTCGCCGGCTTCAGTCGAAACAAAGCAGTAAAACATTTCCTGGAAATCCGTTTGCGCATTTCCATTGCGGGTGCCTCTAAATTTAAAATGAGTTAGAAAGCACAGACCCATATTTCACCTGTCTGGGTTAAAACAAAAGAGAATCTTGTTTATGTTACGTAAGTTAAAGTGTTATAATGGAGCACATGCGCAGAAAGCCGCTAATTGTAACCTCCTAAGGTAATTAGTTGGAAAGTGGAATCTTCTTCATTGTATCCCTCCTTTCGCTTTCAGGACCATGAAACGCTGCGCAAGCGCAATTAGCACACAAACTCTGTCCCAGATTCATACAAATTACAAATGGGCTTTTGTTTTTGGGAGTTGATTGCTCATTTAACATATGTAACGTTTTGTAAGATATGTTTTACCTGCCTTCGAGCTTTGGGTACCTCAAGAGAACCTGATTTACAAGGGTTGCTTGCTTTGCTCTACCCCTGACTCATTTCTATTTTATTTGCAACATGCTCTCCCTGAAGATGGTGCACTTCTCCCAGTACAGTTTTACAACCTCTGCAAACAACTGCTTTACACCCTGCGTGACTTCATTATCTGGCGAAAATGTCTGTGGAACAGTCTAAAGTTACAAGCAGCTAGGTCTGAAGAGTAAGTCTAAACATTGTCAACTTTCTGTGACGTTATTCCTGATCGCGTTTCATAATTTTGAAATTAAATGTGCATAATAATGACCTGTTATTGAGAATCCTCTCTGCAAATAATCAACCACATCTCCATAGGGGGCCTCGTCGAGCCAGATCTGCGTTATACTATTACCGAAAGGGACAGCAGCGAAGGATCATACATGTGTGGCATTGTGATATGAGGACTATGTTGTTGAAACGAAGTGTTACTGCCTGAGAATACCTGTAGGTAGTACACATTAGATCGTGCAATTTGTTTTCTTACTGTGCACCACATTTAAACACAACACCATTATTTTAGTATATCAGACGGCACAACAAACTCCTCCTGGGTGGATTTCAAAAGAAGCCATTCCTTTTATTTGGGGTATTGCTTTAATATGCTCCTTGTTTATTATGATGTAAAACAACAATGTAGGACTTGCACAGGTGGTGGACTTGCACGTTAATCAACTAGAAATGTGGTCAAGGGTGGAGCACTCAATGTTATTTTATATTAATTTCGTTCTTTAAGAATTTTCAAAAAGCTGATGCCCAAATCTCTCCAGAAATGCAGTATATGCTTTAAAGTATTGATCGTGTTAAAACGTATTTGTTTTATTACTTTGAGAAAACCGCCACGGGTGACCAAGGTCGTTAAAAGGCAGGCTCGTGAGCGGGGAGGTTCGATTCCCACCAGGACCGTCCTCCCTGAGAGAGGTTTTCCTCAGTCCTCATAAATGGAAAATGCCGGGAAGGTACCCTAAACTTAGGCCTGGAACGTTTCCTTCCGTAAGTTCTTTCCCGGTTTATCATTTCATTATCAGTGTCCACCACCTATGGTGCCTCCGTAGTAAAAAGGGCATAAAACACAACTAAATCTTTTGGAAACGTCGGTGTATCATGAAGAAATTTATTTCACTTCATATCTAAAATGGCACATTAATGTTACTTTTTGAAAAGTAAATTTCTTAGTAACACTGTTAATTTTAAACAGTGTTAAACGACGTTAATGTTTATCATTTGAGCTCGAAAATATTCAAGAACAATGAAGTTGTTAATTAAGAGGCAGTTACCACTTCTCTTGAAATTTTACAATAATTTATCACACTATTCTTATGAGAGTGAATTTATAAGCAAAATAATGTGCAATAGATTCATTCGCATACCACATAAGGCATAAATTTTTATCTGTACAGAATACTTTTTTAAATGTTAATTTTCAATTAAAAGTTGACAAATATAAAAATGGCATATACTGGTTCTTCAAGCTACTAATAAAATATTATTTTGTAAATAAATTGACAGTGAACGGAATGCATTTTTTGGGCAGTGAAATAAAACAATGAACCAAAGTGTAAACGTGAGGAAGCTTCTAAAGCAGTTTGCACATTGTACTGCTAGCAATTTCACTTGTCGGAAGACAGGTGCTAGGTACTAGGGCTAAATTTGTCGCGTGCGAGTTTGTTGAAGAGCCAAATCGCGGAGAATGTGAGGCGGCCTTTCTTCCTCCCCGCCCTTTAGGACGACAGAAGAAAGTAAATATGGACTCTATACATAGGGCGGCAAATGGGGAACACAAAAAGCTGTTTGTTTGACACTAGTTGGGAGTGTACATAGCTTTGTGTTTATGTGAATGTATAAGTCAATAATATTTTACTAAGTACACACCCTGTGATGTTACTAATAAGTGTGAACCTCTGTCCATGTATTCCTAATAACAGTCGATCATGTGCTTTGGGGTAATTTAGAGCAACCACAAGAATCTTTTATGCAGGTTAAAATCTCTCTCTTTCTTCTAAAAACGTCTTTCGTTTTTAATATTTCATTTTATTGTACTACCGTATCTAGCAAAGCTTAGAGTAGCTTAGGCTAGAGTTGAAGACACGCAGGGGGTTTTCCAAAAATATTATTTATTATAATTAGTTTGTTTGTTTAAAAGATACAATATTGTTCATGATGAATCATATATTTTGAAATTACCATCTTACAAATTCTTTGTGTTTTCAAATTTAGTGCAAAGAAAACGCCATATTAATAATGTTCGTGACTTGGGGTCGGTTCTAGTGGCGTAGTAGTAACCCTACTTGCCTCGTAATCCCAAGATCGCTGGTTCAATCCCGGCCAGGATCGGTGGATTTTTGCGGGCGTAAAAATCCTGAATATGGCTGCCCTCAGAGGGAAGTAAAGCCGTGGGTCCCGTCCCGTGTCATAAATTTACGGCACAAAAAGAACCTCAAGCCTGAAAAAAGAGACCTCTGAGCAAAATTTGTCGGCCGTTTTACGCCTTGAATTAAACGGGACACTGATGACTTTTGATGTTAAACAGCGTCCGTAAATAAATCAAATCAAATCTGGTGACTTTGGAGAAACCTCAGATCGCTTTCCAAAATATTCCTTTGGAACACAGAAAGTACATTATTCAATTACGTGCTTTCCCTGTACGATAAAAAATTAGTGTGTGGTGTCACTGACGTGCTCTGACTGTATGACTAATAATAGAGCCTATATTTTTCAATAAATCACAATTTTGGAGAGTATTGCAAGCAAACATGCAGTACTGACACAGTTTTTAAACAATTTCTGTAAAAATAACGCCCATAATACAGATAAGCGAAAGTGAAAGACTAACTTTTGCAGGTTTTTTCCAGAAATGCATATATTCGCTGTTCTCAACATGCTTTTGTTATTCGAAGTGTACAAGAGTTACACAGGGAGATTATGGAATTCGATAGGTGACTAGCAAATACCTGACCGGGACGTAAGGTATTATGTTAATAATTTTAATTGTAATTATTTATTAACAAGAGAATTATGTAAAGTAAACTAAGGAGGTGGAGAAAACCGGGCAGTAACAGAGTTCAGTGAAGCGTGTGTAACCTCTATGACATGACCTGTTCTAAATAAATGAAACTAACTTAAGCAATACACTTGTATTGCGATACATTGTTGATCTTAGGTCGGGAGAAAATGTCTTAAAATTTTAGTTCCCTATGCTCATGATAAACAATTTTATATAATATTAAATCTGGATTCTTTTTAACGAAATGGTGGAATAGCCATGCTTTGTGGAGTTTTACTGCATTTATTACATAGTTTAATTTTAAAAATTACACATATTTGTTTATCAATCCTGCAATGAACATGGTAGACAGTAGCACACAACGTAGTTTACTCAAGGTATTTGAAATTGTCTGTTGTTCTTCCAGTGGGTTTCTAGATAAACAACATTTCCATTTTTTGGTGATATAGCGACAGACATGCGCAGAAGTGTATCTGGGTATTGTTCACTATTGTTTGATATAAGATATTCCTTGAAGAGCTATTTAACAGTCGCAAACCATGTTATGAAAATAGTTAGAAACACTAAAGACAATTGAGGAAATCTAAAACTCTTTTTACCCGTATATTTACTGACATTTTCATAACGACTTTTCATTTTCAAGGTAAAAACACTATTTTTTTTCTTTTTTTTTTTTTCCCCCAAGCTTATACGAACCTCAGTCGCCATATAAATGGAAGGCTGTAGAATCTATTACGATTTTTCAACGTGACTGTACGATTATGTCCTTTTTCCTGAAATGATTTTATGTATTTACCCAGAAATAAGAGGCAAACCTTTGAAAATATACACCTTGGAGGTTGCGTTACCTGGTGTATGTAAACAAACCCTTGGATGGGAGAAAACAGAGCGAAGATCGTCATGTGCCGTCCCGTTTTTATTACCAGAAAAAAGTTTTCCTTCTGTGTTATTGTTCAGCACCTAAGTAGAGTTTACCGTTACGATAATAGGAATAAATTATCAGTGCTGCGAATGTGGGAATATTACAACACGCAGAAGATGTTTTCTATTGTGACGTCACCTACGCGTTCTGCCTCACAGCCTGCTGGATTCTACGAACCAGAAAGACGTCTGAGATGGCGGTTAGGAAACCAGCGCAGCTCCTCGCCATTTTTACATTAGACAAAGTTTTATTTAGCTTTTGTAGTAAATACACGAGGGGCATTCAGTAAGTAATCCAATACTTATTTTTTTTCAGGGTTTATTTTATTTCGATTTGAAATGCACTGAGTTATTCCTCAATTATCTGTCTATAGAATGCTACTGAATACAATCCTTATGCAAATTTATGATTTTGTGGATCGTTGCAGTACCGCTTTGTAGGTCTGCCATCTATCGTCATATCTCCTCTGGTTTACTCTTTTAGAAGACCGAAGAGATGGAAATTAGAAGGTGCTAGATCGGGGCTATTATCTATGGTTCTGTAACACAAACCTCTCAACATGAATCATAGCGTAAGATTTGCCATTTCATGACCAGGGGAGAGGGTTTGCGCGGTGTGAAACCCTAATATAAATTTCCCCTACCATGTCCAAATAACAATCGCCACCTTTGTTCTCGTAAAGTGCACCGGGTTGTACAAAACTGCTCACGGGGGTAAGAAATGCTTTTTTTACAAGGGATAAAAACTCTGAAAATACTTTACGTTCGAATTGTAAAACAAACTTTGCATTTTCAGCTTCACTTTTGTGTTTATCAGCTTCAATTTCACTTTTTTCCGCCTAAAAGTTAACACAATATGAATATATGCTTTAAGTGTGTTGTGATAATATGAGGAATTTCAAAAAATAAAAGCAACGAAACGAAAATTCCAGAGATTTCGAATCCTGCGCAGGAAAGATAAATTTTTATAAATCACGTGGACGCTGCTCTTAGCCGTTTGACCCGTAGAGAAGCAACAAGTAGTCATCAGATTTCCGTGGTCTGAGGATTTGTAACCTCGAAAATTTATAAAAGAATGCTCTGCAACTGCATGGAGATGCCTGGATTGTTAGAGATGAATGTACGCTCTGTTCGTCTCAGCACGGCCGTCAGGCATTTCTTTAGAAGTTCTGACAGCATCAGATCCACACATACCGTTGTCGCGAGATTCTCTCAATTTATGTCTGAACACAAATGTATTTATGCGCAAACTTGCACAGCATTTTTGATACAATATAAGGATGAAGGAGAAGGCTTCCTGACACGTATTGGCGGAAGCAATGAAACCTGGGTGCAGCCCGAGGTAGTCTAAAAATGGCGGTACAGATCTCTAGCCAATAAGACGTTGAATTCTCAGTCCTCTGTGAAAAGAATCAGGTTGAATCTCTCTTCGGAAATTAAAGGCACAATTTTTTTTAAGTAGTGTTTGAGATGTTTGAGACCTCAGCGTTAAGGGGATGACAACTTCTTCAGATATTCCGGTGCGAACTCTACTCACGTCAGAGTTGCTGTGGTAAATTGAGTGGTTTGGATGGATTTGAGTTGGCGCCTCTCATAGTTATGCTCTTGCTGGGTGGAAAGCTGCCTCTAAATGCTCGGATTCTCGCATAGAGTAGGAAAGATAATAAATATCATGCCACCCAACCAGTGGTTCTGGAGGGCACAAACACTTGTAAGTAGAGTGACCAACAATGTCTACCTTGCTGAGATTAGAAGGAATCCTCATGAAATAATTTATACTGTATAAACACAAGGTCTTTTGTTGGTATTCTTCAACCAAAATAAGAAGTATGCTTAACATAGGTATAATCCAATTACCTATATGTGCATATTACTGTGAACAGCACGTGGTCAACTAATCATAACTCATTGCTATTCCTCCGCGAGGTATTAATTTTAATTTTAGAATCAATATCCATTCATCAATGAAATAAAAGCATTCGTCCAAAGGAAAGTTACTTGTATTAGGAAAATAATTTATTCTTAAAATACAAAATGCAAGGATGTGGACAACAAGTGTGGCGAAAATGCTCGGTGTTCATTCAGCTTACATTTTTTCAGGTTATATGAAAGTGTAAAAGTGTTACTGTATTCCTATGAAGGAAAATATTAACTTATCCGAATTGGAGTCGTTCCTTGTAGACAGCGGGAATAATTGATGTTTCATGTCAAACCATCATCCTTCACGACATGAGGTGTCTCAGGTATTTACGTTCTTATATCATTCTTTATCCAAAACCCAAATCAGATTAAAAAACCAAAGGTATCGTACTCCTTATATAAACTGCGTATATAGCAAGAAATCAATGTTCACGGAGCATTTTCTTTCCTTCCACTAAATTCCGTTGTCGAAGTTTGCTAAGCAAGTTGCCCATCACAAGTGGTCAAAGTTATCTCGTGTTTCGAGGAAGGTTTATCAAGTGTGGTTTATATTTTATTAGACTATAATTATAAGCGTGATCATTTTTCTTTCTTTCTTTCTTTCTTAGATTTAACGGGGATTTAATGCTTATGAAGAAACTTAATACTCTGCGCGAACAAATCTCTCGTTTCTAGAAGTACACACCATCACTCCATCTTATTTGTCTTCAACAATTTTTTTATTTACAAACCCTTAGAACAGGTCAATTCACGGCCGATCATTTCCTGGATTTAGTGCACGAAACGTTTGCTTATAATATTATATTTTTCAAAAGTTTTCTCTACTTTAGGGAAGCTGTAACAATTTACCTTTTATAATTATGCAAATATTTTTTATTTTTTTAATATTAATTGTGTGTTAGCATTGAAAAATAAATAAGTATGACATTCCATGCACCGGGCCGTATATTGGAACAATTTTGTAGTTTTTACATTCAATGTTTAATGACCCTTGTCTAGGTATATCTGATTGGAAATTGTGTAAAATGATGCTTTCCTATTACCATTTTTTATTTTTATTTCAGTAACTATCTAAAGTACTGAAAAAGGAGAACAAGTGTTAGCTTTGCATGTTTTATAATTTTAAACGCCAGTTTTTACTATTGTGGCAACCGGCATTTGGCGTTGATGAAGATTGAAAAGCCCGAGTTAGAAGGGGAATAGGCGCAGACACACGTTCAAGAGTAGTGCGTTAACGACGTGGGCTCTCCGAGTCAATGATCATTTTGCAGAGGGCCAATGAATTAATTTATTTGTGGCGGGTATGACTTTCGACACCATAACAATGAGTGTGACGTAAATTAGTGATCCAAGTATATTCGGTTGATATAAATATCTCTCTCTTATTCTGAGCACAATAAATTTTATTTAATACATTAAATCTGACAGAGGTGTACACCCCTTGCCGTCACACGTGGTTGCGGTTGCCTTGTCGCTTGATCACCGTGGAGATCATCGAACAAAAGACACTGAATGCCCCCTGTAGTATATTGAAAACATGCCCGCGGGTAGCATACGTGCAGTAAACAACGAACCCCT
Source organism: Metallyticus violacea (assembly GCA_030762175.1). NCBI lineage: Eukaryota > Metazoa > Arthropoda > Insecta > Mantodea > Metallyticidae > Metallyticus > Metallyticus violacea. The sequence continues at coordinate 101,520,587 of CM060843.1, read as the reverse complement.
AATTACACCACGGAACAAGGCCCTTACATTACATGCGCTTTTTCCTCTCTGAAAGCTTTATTAAAGTTTATTTATTTTTAGCACAAAAACCGGAGTATTTTATTAACGGAAATGTAGCAAACTTGATGTGAAAAGCGAGTATCTCTGTTTTCCACAGCTTGCTTTTCTAGTGTTTTAGATCCTTTTTATGCCCTAGGAACTGTTTACTGAGCATTATACATCTTGAACAGAGTAACGTTTTCTCACATATTTTTGTGCAGTATGTTAGGTTAGGTTAGTTCAGCCGAACCAGTAATTAATTTTCAGAACGGCACAATGTTTAACAAGGTAAGGAAACCCAGAAAAAGCCTTTTCCAATGTGAATAAACATTTTCCTGTTATAAATGTCATACAATTTATGTAAGGATATTGATTTGTTTTAATATATGTTTACTTCACAAAAACATAATATTTAACTTTTTTTATGCATCATAATATTTTGATTTTAAATATTAATGGAATTCAGTATATAAAACTTTGATATTACAAGTATTATGGTATTACGAATATGGAAAATTAGAAAATGCCCAATTTCAGGATTGCGTTAAACTTTTGTTTTCCTCTCGTAAGCATTTCTTACGCAGGAAGGTACGTTCAATGTGCTGGCGATTTCTTCTGCAGTTATCATATAATTTATTAATCCATTCTTTATTTTAACAAACTAGAATGATAAAACATTTTATTTGTTTACTGAATTTCTGTGAACATTCAATAAGTCATGCAATATATTTCTTTTCTCACCCAGTTTAACTTGGAAAAATAAAATATTTTGTGCAGTTCCTTTGAACCTTCGCAAGCTATGTGATATGCGTTTTAAACAAAGAACAGTAATTTAATTTAGTTTATGGAAGCATTCAGAAGCGTTTACGCAATGTGTATGGAAAGATGCTGAGTAAACTATACACAATCCGTATCTTGCATATCTTCGGCCCTCTCGTTGCGGGACCAATTTGACAACACCTTGCGAAGATGACAGACCTACACAATGGTACAGAGACAGTGAGGTTCTGACTCAAGCCACAGCCATAGCCAAAGCCATAGATTTGCAAGGTGTTTACATTGAAAAATAGCGCTGAATAATCAAAGAATCGAGAAACAATCCAATATATTAGGAATGAATATTTGCTACGTGTGGTTTGCTTCCTGATTCCTGTAAGATAGGCCCTTTAGGCTTCCACATGGCCCTGTAAGTCTTCTATTGCTGAAAGCACCTAAATACCTCTGTTGAAGTGGTCTCAACTCCGCCGTCGCATTGCACTTAATGTCCTCTTGGCTGTGAAAACTTTTTCATTGTAGATTTTATCCTCGAAATCAACCAGAAGTCGTACGGATCCTGGTCCATAAAGTAAAGAGCCTAGTGAGCAATAGCATTGCAGTATCCGTCATCTCAGATAAATGAAAAAGCAATGTCCTCTAGAAACACTAAACTCTCTCATCGCCTGTCTAGCAAGCAATCTCTGCGCACAGTGTTACCAAACTATAATTACTTCCCGAGGGAAAAATAACAAATATTGAAAGAGAAAGAAAAATGTGTTGCATCACTTATTGAATCTCTTGTATATATGCCAGTTGTACTCGATCACTAATTCTAGCTTGAGCAATGCGCATGCGCCGAATCAGTTAGGTAATCAGGACGCTAAAGCGGATTTAACTTAACTGACTTTCGATCGGCTTGCACTTAGCTCACTCTAGAACCAACAATGCGGTGGATTGATAGACGAGGTGCTGTGTTTGCAGATCCCCGGCAGTGGACTGAAGCGAACGTAGCGCAATGGCTCTGCTGGGCGATACGGGAGTTTTCTCTTGAGGGTATTGCCATCCACCAGTTCCACATGCGAGGCAAGGACATCTGCGCCATGGGCAAGGAGGCCTTCCTTGCGCGGGCTCCACCATTCATGGGCGACATTCTCTGGGAGCACCTCGAGATCCTGCAGAAAGGTAAAACATATTTCGTTATTATACAGAAGTATGTAACGTCAGTTCAGCACATTGACAAGCAAGTTTCCTATGCAATTTGCATAATTTAACTTAATTTTAGTTATTTGGTAAACTGTTCTTGTATCAGAGGTAAATTTCTTATTTTAAGACAATTAGAAAAGTGCACAGTTATGCACATTTTTCTACCCACCAATGCTCCTTTAGTGAGTCATTTAATGAAATCTTGTACCACTTTTTTTAGTTAGTATTTTTGTATTGATAATACCGCATTTTCTCTTAAGATTACGGGGTGTTTCACTCGCTTTCGGCCCAGATGACATGAACCTGCTTGATAAATGAAAAGTGGGTATTGTAAGTGATTACAAAATAAAATTAACACACGCCTGCTCCTCTCCGTGGTATGGAAGTTATTCACCAACACTTCGAGAATTATAGCCACGAGAGTCCACGGGTTGCTGTGCGCTCGCCCTTTCATTGTGGAAATCTGCTGGGCGAAGATTATTCGACCTTGCTCGTCAAAGTCCTTAGGAATGATGAGATATTAAAGAACAATTTCAGCCATGCTAACATGGGGACGTGGTAGATGACACTATATTTGGTTCCTCGTCTAACTGGCTGACAAACTCCCTGCAGATAGAAGTGTCTACGTTGTATGGAAGAAAATGAGGTTAGTATCACAGTGTCGATAGGGCACACTATACCCCAATTTTTCATCATGCAGGGAGTAAGGATTTACATAAACCCATATACGTGTGTGTCTACTTAATGGAACCGCATTTATAAAATATGGGAACCGTGCTAAATAATTACATACTTTTTAGTCGTCAGAGATATAACATGATATGCATGCAGCTTTGGCATGTGGCTTCTGACAGTTTTCTTATGGTTTCCAATTTCTTCTCCAGATGCTGAATGAAGGGCTCAGTCAGTGTTCTCCGAGCCTCAAGTGAACAACAATCTTTGACACTCCATTATATGCAAATGCAATTTAAAGGAAAATAAGGGGAAAGGGAAACAAGTTAAATATAATTTTTTTAATTTTATTTCTAAGCATAATTTGTTGTAAGGTGAAACGGCTAAGTTATGCCTGTGTCATCTTACATCTTCGAGGGAGTGAAGAGAGACCAAGGGGGCTTTGCAGATGACTCGTGTAACTTTTATGATATTTATTTTTTCATTCTTGGGGAGAAATGTCAAAGTAGTTTTTCCAAATACAGAATCAATTGAAATTGGGATGGTGTTGCTTTCAGGAAACCCATCTTGTGCATATGGTGCGCACATGATCTTGACGTTTGAGATGTGACGTTCTTTCTGAAAGTCCTACTCATAGCTCTAGCTTTTATTGTGCCAAAGTGGATTTATCTTCAGCACTCTCTTTTATCTCATTTTTAACAGAATAAATGTACATTTCACCCCGTTTATCAGCTTAAAGGGGGACAATAAAACTGTACCAGAGGAGATAAAATATGAAGAATTTCAGAATTGAAGTTTCTTTAATCCTGGTTCAAAATGTTTCTATAAAATTGTGATTAGACAGTTTAGTAATTTTGCCACCTGTAGTTTAGCTATTTTATTCCCAATGTATATTTCTGAGCAGATGTTAAACTTCCTTCAAACGTTGCAGATATTAGAAACTAAATTCAATCAAATTTATGAAATATCTGAAATATGACAGATTTTGTGCCATACATTTTCCATCACTTTAGAGTGGATAAAATGGCTTCGTAAGGTTTACAAATCACTTGAAGGAATCATAAACGTAATATCTTAAAAATGTTCATTCGGTATTTTAAAAGCTTTTAGGAATTCCGAAGGAATGTAAGCTGTTATGGTTGTACCCATGGAACGATTTTGTAATAATTTCTCCAAATGTCCATCAATCGTACCTACTAGGCACCTACAATGAATGTGTGTGTGTGTGTGTGTGTGTGTCCATTAAGGCTCTAGCGGTCGCAATTTTAGTTTTTTCTCAACGAAACTCGGCATATAACCCTCAATTAACAAATGATTCGTCGAGTTCGTTAACCAGCAAAATTGGATCATTGGGGGTATGGGTTAACCTAAAACGAAACAATTAAAAAAAAATTAAATTGCTCTAGCAGTTTTTTTTTTCTTTAACGAAACTCAGTAAATTTCTTTAAAATAAATTTAAAAAAGTAGTTTCCGAAAATCAGGGCAATCCGGTCATTAGTAGTGGTGGTATATCGGTAAAACGAGTGGAGGTTAAAGCGAAATTTAAAAATTGCTATAGCGACCGCAAGGAAATTCCATAATTGCTTTTGAAATAAAATAAGAAAAATAGTTTCTGAAAATCAGAGGAATCGGGTCATTTGAAGCGGGGGTGTATGCCTGAAACGTAAAATTTAGAAATCGCTCTATCGGCACCAATATTTGTTTACTCACAACAAAATTCGGTATATACCATTTAAATAAAATAAGAAAAGTTTGTTTATGAAAATTGGACAATTAGGAGTAGGAGTATACTTGAAAACCGACATTTAATGTGTTTAATTTTCTTGCTCTTTGTTTAATTTTCTCTATGTTGTTCTAAAATAAAAGGATAAATTAATTCAATATATAAACTGTATTTATTAAGATGCATATGTTTATACTTAATAAAATCATGGTAATGAAGATATCAAATGTGAAATATTAATCTAACATGTGTGTGAGAACTATTTTTGTATAGAAGAGCACTGTAATAACCTTCAGAAAACGTTCGAAGTATCTGTTTTTACTACAATAACATTTAAATTAAATTTCAAAGCCAATGAAAATCGATGACGCTTTCGATTGTTTATTGTTGAATGTGTATATTTGCATAGTGCACTATAATTGTTTATAATAATAACATGTCTTTTTTTTATTGAAATATATTAACATCTTCTTAAATACACAATGTCACTTGAAACTTTCTGTTATTTTGTCTATTTTACCAAAGATGATATCATAAACATGGTGATCGACTTTTAAACAGTTATTTTTGACCTGCGTCCGCAGCCGTAAGCAGTTGCCGAAAGTCAAGGTCGGTCTAGTCGTCTGCTCCATCGAGGGACATGGTTTTTCTCTCAACTTTGATCATTAATAGCAGCCACATTATGTTTATAAATACTCACTTCTGATAATAAAGGCATAGCTATCCTAAGCATATATTTCTCACATCTCTTAAGCAAATTTGCATTCACTATGCTTCTGTAGTTCTTCCTATTTCTGCTTTGGTATTCTCTTCAGGTTCCCCCAATGGTATCAGCATTATACTGTATACATTTTTAAATTTTAATTTAATTTTCTTTTGTTCTAGTAGTAGCATTTCAGTACAGTAATTTATATTTCATTAACACACTAAAATCAATAACACTGGTGTATCAATTATCCCTTTTAACTTAAAGGCAGAGATAATGTTGGTTTTCTTAATAACAATTTATATTACTTTCACGTGCAGCCTCAGCATAGGTAGTAGTGTTATTATGACAGGCGAACAGTCGGTCCTGGTGGTGTAGTGGTAACCATACTTGCCTTCTAAACCCAAGATCGCAGGTTCAATCCCGGCCAGGACCGGTGGATTTTTTCGGGCGTAAAAATCCTAAGTATGGCTTCCTTCGGGAGGGAAGTAAGGCCGTGGGTCCCATGTCGTATATTTACGGCACGAAAAAGATCCTCAAGCCTGAAAAAAGAGGCCTCTGAGCAAAATTTGTCGGCCATTTCACGCCCTGAATTGAATGGGACGTTGATGACCTGAGATGTTAAAGAGCGTCCAATAAATCAAATCAACAAATCAACAGGAGACTATGTGTGTGACCTTGGCTAAGTGCGCGCTGTGTCTTGCTATGAATGTAGGCCAAAAATAACTCGTTATAATGAGCTTGTTTTTAAAAAATAATGACTGAATGAGTTTTAAGAAACAACATTACAAAAAAATGTACATAAACAAACGAAATATCTAAGAATTAACAATACCGAAAATAAGATCCTCCCATACCTTAGCCATAGATATGGCAAGGAACCCCTAATAAATGACCATTTTCACAACTTTGCGTACCCTCTAGTTCCTTCCTTATATTTCTCCTCCACTTGTCACTTACTTTTCATAGAATTCCCCAATCTTGTTTATTTTCTCTACCCTCATATCTGACAACATTTTAATTGCCACTATATCTTGTTGTAGTTTGTCCCAGATACTATCCCTCCACCTTTTTCACATTGTATTAGACAATGGAATACATTATCCACTTTCTCACACATAATTTATCCTTCTTTAAAATTGTTTCTTAATTCTTTTGGAAATAATACCTCTGTACACATCCATGCAATACCTATTCTTCAGAATTGATCACAATTATCTATATATTTCTCCCATTCCCAATTTCTTTTAACTGCTTTATCCTTTAAACTATCCCAAATCTTGTTTCTCTATATCTTCTACCCTCTGTCTCATTTCTTTCCAAAATCCACTTGTTACTTTCACCCCGTCGCCACACATCCCCCATTCCAATTTCTTCTAATAGTTTCTCCACCTTCCCAAATCAATTCTCTCTTCCCAATATGTACATAAGACATTCTTTTGTACATTGACATTATCTAATTTTAGACATCTGTACCAATATTTCAAGATTCTCTCCGCTATTATACATTTCCTTCCCACTCTTTTGGTAACTTCTCTGCAAAACATTCTACGTATCACATCAACCTTTGTCCACCCCTTTAACATTCCAAATTTCTACTGCATACATGATCTTTGACTCAACCACATCCTATATACTCTTTCTAGCTATTTCATCGACAATATTTTTTAAAATGAATAAATATAGCGTAGGATTTTTATACATCCAGTGTATATTCACATTTACTGTTATTGCAGTGTTTTGACGTGATTAACGAATAACAAGAGGGAGCTGCAGATTCCGGGAACAGGCTCATACAGGAATTTACCTCTTCACTATATGAGAAATACATTTTACAAGTAGAAATGTTTAACAGCGCACATTTATTCCTGCACCATTTTCAGAACAGTTCTTATTGTTCTGTTTCAGGATCTTTAGTCGCCTTCTGGTTTATCTCAGTTACAGTTTCAGTGTCTGATAGTCAAATTTGGAGGTGCTGTAAGAAGGCCAACAGACATCGTATTTTCTGTGCAGTTTTGCTACATAAAAAAGAAAATACGATTAGAAACGTCTCATCAAAAAAATCGACTGGCAGAATAGTAGTATGTGAAATATACACGTTCTAAAGGAAACAAGTAAATAAATGGGAAATAGCCTCTGTGGGAGCCAGTAAATAGCCGCTCTTGCAGTGTGTCAACAGCACGTTAATAAAGGGGTCATCTAATGTCGATAAACCAACACAGAAACCTCGACCAGCTAAAGTATTCAAGGCGGCCATATCCGGCGAACCTGGTTCACCCTGGACATATTAAAATTAATGGAACAGGGTTCCTCCGTGGGAACAATCAATCTCATTATTACGGTTCATTGTTATGCAGGTCGCACGGATTTTAATCACAATGGTTTGATGGACACGATTATTTACTGTTACACATTCTCACGGATTTTCCACACAACTTTCGCAACATTTGCCACCCAGGCAACGGTTGCTTGTTACTGGTTTGGTTTTTTCTGAACTGGGAATGTTAGTAGGAGATGCCGCAAGTCGCAGTAATTCCCTTTTAGCTTTCTGCATCCATTGATTATTATTCGTAAATTTCCTCCAATGCATATCGCTCTCTTTTGATACAGCTGTATATTTGTGTGAAAATTCTAAATATTACTAAAATAATACACATTTTAAACGTTACTTCAACTTTTTATATCTTGTAATACACGCTGAACACAGCTGAGATCTTCTACCAAGTTCATTTTAGAATAAGATGAGATATGTAGCCCCATATTGTTATCCCTACAGGTCACTGCTAGACCTTCCTTTTTGCCATCACTGTTCCATAACCGCCCTTGTGCGATCGGTGATTCCGGAACAATCACCACTCACAAAAAATGGCGCACACCAATGGGCCTGTCAGTTATTTTAAAATAATTTTTAATACACATTTTCAGTACCGAGGCATCATAGACAGTGAACACAATTATGAATTGGGAAAGGATTTGGAAAGAGGCAAAGGAAACTTTGCCAGTCAAAGCTTAGTATACTTCGGGATTTGGCATTGAGTATTGAGGAAAACCTGGAAAAACCTCAGCCAGGAAGGACGTACTTGTGCAAATCGAACGCGTCCATACCTTAATGACCTCGACATGCATTTCGGTATCTCGGCCAATGCCAATCCTGTTTGGATCAAAGATTTCGGATCGGGCAACTAGTTACCCAACATCTGAAGATCAGTTAAAGAAAGCGATTAGAAATTTTGTGTCCACAAACATATTCTGTATTGAAATCGTAGATCGTACCCCGTTCTCTAGTCAACTGAGCTATGGTCCACTTTTTAACTGATCATAGCACCACGCTCTGAAGATCTGCAGTGCCAAATAATTAATGAGAGATTATAACTTGGCCGAATAAGTTCAAGGCTTGAGTTGTGGCCGAAGTTTCTCAGGCAAAAAACCGTAGTTAGGAAACTAATCGAACCCAGGTCCGCTCGTGGGAAGCACAAGTAGCGCTACCGCTAAACTATGGCGATGGTCTTGTTTTGATTAGCTGCGAGGTTTCGCAGAGTGGAATATTGCGACACGGCCGTACTACATACAGTGTGTATACCATGTAGTATAGACTCATCCGCAGCTGAGCAGAGCGTGCATCAGGTCAACGTCTTACCAACGTTCTGTCATAAGAAGACAGACAGACTTCGACAACGTTTCGCAGTTTGCTGTTACAAGAGCAAGAACTAATAACTCAATTTGTGGTCAAGACATCATTATAACTCAAATGTTTGTGCTATTAGAGGCTATTGTTTTACCAGTGTTATTAATTACAGTATGCTAGTGAAGTAAATTTTACTGGTGTTTAAAAAATAATATGACTTACGGAAATAAGCCCCAAATTAAAGAGGAATTTAAAATAGGTAGGTATGGAAGAATTGTGACTCGAGTGAATACAACTGTTTTTATTAATGTGCACTGTTATAACATAGGTTGGTACTCGTTAAGTGAAACTAATATTTTGTGTGCATGCTATTATTGATCAAATTTGTGGTAGTAAAAATGTGAGAACTTGAAGGACATATGTCTGACCTTCAGGCCAAAAGTAGCTCTATGCCTACCCGCGTTACGTTACACAAGACAGTTCGTAAGCATTGGATAATTTTTTCCTGGAGAAATGTTGCGTCTTCGAAAAAGGTCTCTGTCGCTCGTAAGCAATTCGAATCAATGAGTCATTGATTTCAGAGAAGTGTGTGACTGTGCATTATTTACGTGCCTGAACCTGCATCCACTTCCTGATTGCATTGTTATGCAGCGAAACATTTAACAATAAAATTGTAGTTCTAAGCTAGTGCTTTTCCCAAAAAATGAGTCATGATTTATTACCATTAGTTACACAGAGAAGCTTTACAAGTTGAATGGATTCTTGAACAAAACGAAACTAAGTTGAAATCGTGTTCTCTCCACATTCAGTTTGATTTTAGGGCATCTATCAGTTAAACAGATGTCGAGTAACTTTTACTGTAAGTATAGATAAAGAACTGTATGCTAATTTGTCTGCGATTGTGCAAAGACAACAAGCTCATATTTCTTATTGAATTTGCAAACATTGCAAAGTTATTGAGTAAATATGACTTGAAGTTTTCACTGTGTTGATTGTTATTTAGAAATATTTAACAATTGCAATTGGTATTATAGTTTTATGTTCTTATTGTGTTAGTACATATTTTAATAAATCATATTTTACGAGGGCTGAGGGCTGTTCAATAAATAATTATATTTTTATAACATAACTTTACTCATTCTCATAAATTAGATAATCTTTTTAAAAATAGTTTCCATTGAGAAACTGCACCACACTAAGCTGCGAGATCTTGGACTTTTCTGTTAACCGCGAACGCCATCTTGCCTGCTGCTGCGCATCACTCCCCGCGCATGCAGCTTGCCAACCTCGGACAATACAGCTCTCAAACAGTAGTATCAACTCCAATTTCCCCTGTGTAAGCGTGTTATCTGATTTTTTGTTAGATTTTTCGTTTTCATTTGACTGACCTTCGTAGACCTCGCGCACTGTTAGTTTTATTACAGTAGTTTATAGTTAGAAGTAAATCAACAGTAGCGTGTTAGTTATTTTGTTTTTTAGTAAGTTAAAATTGATTTAGTGAAATCACACCAGGAACTTGTTTATTAGAAAGTGTCAGCTTGCTCTTGTATGGCTTTATTGTTGCAGTGCACGGCACAATATCATATTCATATTTCCTAAGTAGCAATAATTAAAGAAGTGGATAAAGAACCTCATTGGGGAAATTTTGAAGTTTAGTGTGTGTTAAACGTATCGTACCAAATTTTGTGATTAAGGATGACATTTTCCCAGTAAATTTCTCTAATTTACTATCGTATGTGACAGTGAGGGTTAGTTTAAAGGAAAGATCCGTATGAAAATATGAAGCGGGGTTTGGAGCGAAATGAGAGTTTTAATGAATGGTGTGAGCAGGATATTATGTTTCGACTTTTTTGCAAGTGAGGTTAAGATAAAACAGAATACTACAGTATATAATTATTGTCAAGGAAGACTATGTCCTTTTACTTAAAATAGATGATGATAAATTTGATGCTGTCCCAACTTTTTCGGTTAGTTTTAATTATTTAAATGCCCAGTTATTTGAAGGTTGTATATTTTATAAAGAGTTGTATTTATTTGTGGAGAAGTTTTAATTCATACTATTTTATATTTCGTTTGCATATGAAAGATATTGTTTCTAAACAATTTCAGATTCTAAAAAAACCATAAAAATATTTTCTTATAATAAATAATGTTATCTTGTAAACATAATAAAGTCCAGTATTTGCTTTTGGCAGTAGTAGGGCTACTTCAATCGCCATTTTTATGTTAGGGTGTGGTAAATGTAGCTGGTCTTGGTTTGCACTTGAAGTGCGTTATTGTGGAAAAGAGAAACAGAATATCGTGCGCCTGCGCACAACCTCCTTCCGTAGCAGCCATCCTTTCTAAGAAAATGTTGAGAAAAGTGCCCGCATGGTAATAAGTGATCACGAAAGTGTTTGTATACAATCTTTAGCTTTTCTAATTAGCCATTAGGAATCCAAATCGTTCTCTAGAATGCAATATGCAGTTTAGCTTACATCGTATTCCGGCAGTTTTCCAAAAGACATAGGAGCTAGCAGAGAAGCTCCCTCCGGTTGGGCGTGCGTAGGTCCGCATGAAAACAAAAGGACCTGAAATGTCAGCAACTTTGGAGGATGAGATTTGTCTGATTACATGAAGTCACACGAAGAAATTCTATTGAAGTTCATTGTACATACAAAGTATATTTTCATCATACAAATTGAAATGTAGGCAAAGGATGTATCGAGAAAGATCGTTCTATCTTCATCATTATAGAGAAAAATAATTCCAGTAACATTCTGTGTTTACATATGATAGCATTAAAGTAACTTGATAATGTTGCGTAAAGAACTTTTAAATATACGTAAAATGACAACTGCAAGCAAATAAGAGAACCAAGCTCTTTATATCTGTACACAGCTGTAATCGCGGTTTATTTGTCACTTAAAAGAAATTTTAATTATAAAATCATACCCAACAAAGAGAAATTACATAAAAACTATGTTAACATTATCCACGTTCTTTTCCACTCTTTCCATTTTTATTTTGGTTTTTATTTAATGAGATAATTTGGTTTTGAAGTAAAAATTGCTAATATCTCAAACCAAATTCTTGTAAATTAGAATGTTCTTTACCCGTGATCTTCATATAGATTATGAAGTCAGTTAATGGTAGATGAGAGCATGGCGGTGATTCTTGGGAAATCATCACACAAAATAAAATATAAATAAATTGCAGAATTTGTGTTGCAAATACAACTATCACTTAACCTCATACCTTAGTGTATTGCAACTGTCCCAGAGTCGCCGTTTAATTTACCGGAGTAGCAACCCGCATTACATCGTAACGGTTGGGTAAAGCAGGAGACCAGCAGCATATATATATTTTATTTCACTGACAGTCATTGCGTACCTTACTCACGTAAATTAACACTAAATGTATCTTCAAAATTAAAAGAAATTATGTTTAATATAGTCGCAAGAAGAGAGGCAAATAAACATATATAATTAATATTTGTTTTGTATTCGTTTTAAAACTTTTTAAATCATTTTCCGTAAGGTAGCATGCCACCAGAGAAACCAGACCGCCATGGGTAGCTGAAATCGTTATGGCGTGGACTCGTAAGCGGGAGATCGGGGTTTGAATCCCGCCAAAACCGTCCTCCCTGACCGAAGTTTTCTCCAGGTTTTCCTCAGTCCTCATAAATGGCAAATGCCGGGGAGGTACCCTAAAACTTAGCTCTGGAACGTTTCCTTCCTTAAAAAATCCTTTTCCATTGTAATTTCATCTCGTGTATCGCCAGTATCCAGCGCCTGTGGTGCCTCAATAGTAAAAATGGGAGTTAAACACCGTTAAAAATGTTGGAAAAATTTGTGAAATTGTTTTGGTTCCATTCAGTATAAATGGGAACGCATTTGCACATTGTGCCGTCTATGAAACATTTCCAAATTTATCACCCCAAAAAAAAAAACAAAAAAAAAAAACAATATTTTCCAATGCCTCTTTATGTAATTTTTAACTAAATTAACTTCCCCCCCCCTCCTGGTTTCCAAGACAAATGAGTTGATAAAAAGTTTTTGTGTTTCTTGTTATGTTTGTAATGGAATGTATTTGAACTTTGTAATTTTTTCCTTGTTTCAATCACATAGCACTCATAACAAGGTTTTTTCGTTATTAGAGCACGAATAGTTTTAGGAGCAACTTTTTCCAAGGAAATACATTTCTCATTTATGTAAATAAGCACATATATACCTGTATCAAAGTTAACCTGCCGTATGTTATTCAAAAGATATGGAGTTAAACATGGTAGGCATTTGTCTGAAGAAGAGAAACACGACTAGGTACAGTTCTGGAGGCAAGTGGAAGTACCCGGCTGAGAGGGACAATGTAACCGGCAGACAGGTATGAGTGAGAGAGATATTAAGCACGGAGCCACGTGCTGGAGTCCCGTGACTGGGGTCTCAAAATGTGACGTGTAAAGTTTGCCTGAGTGCTTTAAGAAGCATTTGCTTCTGTCTTAATGATATGCTTGTATTCGAAAGAGTTGGCTGTACATATATTCATTCTAAATGAACACTGCTGAAAAGAACTAATGTTTTAAAACAGAGCCAAACCCTAAGACTTCAATAAATACGCTGAAACTTTTACATCCTTTGCTTTAGTTTAAACACTCTCACAGTACTTCCGGTGAAGACATACACGAGAGACAAACTGCTTCTAGTCGTATATAACAGCAGGCTGACCCACGATCTGGATACAGTTTTGGGGAATGTTCTCCAGAAGTATTGTACAGAAAGATGTTATTCATAACAACTCATATCCATGGCAGCTAAAACAATAATTCGTCATTGTTGTGCGACTGTAACGGGGGCCGAGGTCGTTAAGGCGCGGATTCGTGAGCGGGAGATCTGGGGTTCGATTCCCACCAGGACCGTCCTCCCTTACTGAGGATTTTTCCTAGGTTTTCCTCATTCCTCTTAAATGGCAAATGTCAAGGAGATATCCTGAACTTAGATATGGAACGTTTCCTTCCTTAAAAACATCTTTCCCAGTTTATCATTTCATTTCATGCATCATCAGTGTCCACCGCCTGTGGTGCCGCAGTAGTAAAAACGGGCTTTAAACATATTAAAAAATTGTTGTACGATATTAAATTTGTTTTATCTGTCCCCCTCCTCCTACTTGTTATGCAGTCTCCGTAGCATTTTAGAAGATGTTCAGTAACACAAAGCAACTTCATGATACTCTGGTCTGTGTTCACACGGTAGGAAAATACGAACGATGAAGAGCAAATTCTCACAATAGAGATTCTAATTTGAGAGTAGGCATCTTTTTGGTTTTGCAGACTCGTGAAAAGCTCCTTGATAGGAGGACATCTTAGGAAGGCTGCAAATTTCCTATTCACAATCTCTTGGGCAGTCAAAGAACAGTGAAAATGAAGTGGAACACATCAGTTCCTTCCCTTTCATATATTTGAGTGTGTACCAGGGAGAGGAAGGCGACCCATTCCGATGGAAGTTGTGGAAGTTGCTGTGGCTGTAGCAGACCCAAATTCTGCAATCAGTGCTCGAGGGGTGTCACGGGAAGTCTATCCCAGGTCAACGGTTTGTAAAGTTGTGCAGTGCATTTTACACTGGCACACCTAAGACAATGTGTAGCAATTGAAACCTCACGATCCATAGCAACGCTTTGATTTTGCCCTTCAGTTTTTGGCACGGAGAATATTCTGTCGCAGACGTGGCACGTTTTGCCTGGAAGGTTGAGTAAATGCGCAGAAGTGTCGCACATAGGGTTCAACGTGTTGCTCATCACAAGCATCGCACTATACGTTTGTGACTATGTGGTGTGTACCTTTACTTTCGAGAACCTGTCCGGTGCACCGTGACGTCTGCAAGTTATGAAGAAATGCTTGTGCTGTATGTGAGTCCTGCCCTGCAAGTACTAACTGTGCGGAGACGACTGTTTTGATGCACTGCGCATCTCGGTCGCCAAGTGCAACCTTCACAGAGTTTTTCCAAATCCTTGGCCTGCAAGACCCGACTCTTTCGATCTGAAGACCAGCATGCGGCGACATGTCGCTCATACTCCAACAGAACTGATGCAAGCCACAATAATTGATCACGCCGTTTTACCAAAAATTCCGGTGCATACATTAAAAACATTTTGTAACGTTAACGTTACATCTTCTCGTGCGTTTTACTGTACTGTCCTGTTCCTACCTGTGTTTATTGCTTCTATAGGCCAGGTTTACGCCAAATATTGTATACATTATGTGAGTAGCAACACTTTAATTATAACCACCTTGTAGCCTAATTTTTGAAACGCTCTCACCAACACACAGTTACGTGGCATTGTTCAGATTTTGCTTGTGATGTTCTTTAAAACTTTTTGTTACTTTGTGACCATCCTACTCACTTTTGTCTTCAAAGGAACTAAAAGCTAAATGAACGAATAAATTATTGAGGAATATAAAAATTGGGTTAAAAAGAGCAATGGACATTCTGAAAGGACTTCCCATTTCACTTCCGTTCTGAATCGCATCACAGAAAGAGAACGCTTAATAATCGTTCTTCATAAATTAAAAGATCCCCCTTTAAGTTGAATTGTCAAATCCCTCTCTCTCTTCCCAGGTTCTTTGTTGATAACGAGAGATGAAAAGAGGCGTTTCCTCTTATTCTTTTGTGTGGAACAGAGCAAATTGAAACCTTACAAAGACATGTTTTCATCTAAAAATAAAATTTACCTCTTTATTATTTCTTTATAGTTCGAATTTGGTATGCTGTAATAGGAGTTTCTGAGATCCTTGTCAAAAACTGTTTTTAAGTTGGTGGAGAACAATGAAATGACACAGAGAATAGCTTTGATAAAAAAAAAAACGGCAAAACTTTGGTAGTTCAATTTTGCTATTATATTTCTGCTCAGTTTGTATGAATAATTATGTGATCTTTCTCGTTCAAATTTTCATCCCAAGGAACTGTTTTCCGACCACAATGTTTAGAATTCTACGAAATTCCATGTTAGAAAAATGATGAATTTAGTTGCCCAAATTCTTCGTAATTCAGGGACATTAAAAATGGTGGGTGAAATAGAGCAAGAAGAATTCGAAAATATCCTAACGGGCCTTTAAATATATTTAAAAAAATATCAGGACAATATTATATTAAAATATAACTTTTAAAATGTGTATGAAAGGAAGTAAAAAATAGACGTTTAAAAGCGTTTAATAATTGTTGGAAATTACGCCGAGGACCAGAAGATTGGCTAACAGCAGTGGTTTGTTTAATTTTTTAAAAATTAGATGGAAATAATTTTAATAATTGAAGGCATAAGCTTTCTTCAAACACTAAATAAAATATATGGGATTATTTACTGAGGATCAGGTTATTTTTGAGGAAATGGAAGATGGTCTACAAAGAAGGGTTAATAACCTGGAGGATATCATGGAGACGTATAATGAAAATATTTCAACAACCAAGACAAAACCAATGACTTTTAAAGGGAACAATCATGTAAGATAGTCATTAACGAAGAAATAATGGAATAAATCTCTAGTTTTAATTATCTAGGTTTTAAATTATCATAAAGTAAACATGAAGATCTGAATATAAGAGCAAATTAAAACAAATGAATGGAAAAACAGTAAAAAGAGAACATTAAAGAACAAGACGTCAAAATCAAAACAAATGAAATTCTATAAAGTAATGACATTGCCAATGGCAACATATAAAAGTGAAAATTGACTATAAATAAAACAGACAGGAAAAGAATAAAACTGCAGAGATGAGATTTTTAAGAATAGTAGCTGTATTTACTCTCCTAGACAGAAATGGAGAAATTTTAAAACAGTTATATATATATAAAAATTAATGAAAATAAAATTAAGCATGTGTTAAGAATGAAAGAGGAACGGATACCAAAATTTTACTAAAATGTAACAAATCTTGAAGATATTTCCAAGTAGGAAGACCAAAAACAAGATGGAGTGATATGTTTAATTGAGGACGGAACAAGTCGACATGCCTTGTGGAATAATAAGACGAAAAAGGTTATAGAACACGATTACACAGGCAAGCTACTGACATACTGAACATTTTTGGTTTAATTTATGTGTAAGCAGTGTTTTAGTAATGAAAATGTCACACGACCACACTTGATTGCCTTTTTTTTTTTAATAGTGTTTAACGCCCGTTTTTACTACTGAGGCACCACAGGCGGTGGACACTGATAATACATGAGATGAAATTGTATATTGGGAAAAATTTTTTTAAGGAAGGAAACGTTCCAGGCCTAAGTTTAGGGTACTTCCACGGCATTTGCCATTCATGAGGACTGAGGAAAACCTGGAAAAAACCTCAGTCAAGGAGGACGGTCCTGGCGGGATTTGAACCCCAGCCCTCCCGCTCACGAGTCCGCGCATTAACGACCTCGGCTACCCGTGCCGGTATTACCGGTTTGAAATGTACATTTCGATTGCGTACAATAGACCATTGTTCCAAATATTCGAAAGCTAGCTTGAGAGAAAAGAATCCAAAAATCGCAATGGACGAACAAAGAATAGCCTGGTTGATATGCGCAATACAAGGCTAAACTGCTTAGTGATACAGGTATTGTAATGCAACATAAGATAATACAATACAATACAATTGTATGCGCAATACTTGCTTCACACTTTGAATAACTATAAAGTTCGGATTTAATTAAATAAAACATTTCCATTATATCGAATAATTTGATCACCGCTAGCGAAAACTGACTTGGACCACAGTACGGCACGTGAGTATCGGCTGCTCGCTCTGTTTCGCGACGTTGTGACGTCATAGGGCATTTAGGAGGCTCACTGCTCTAGTGATGTGTGTAGGGAGACGATGTGATCATCGAAAGAATGAATGTATATGTAGAAATCTTCACAGAAGTGTGGGCTCCCTTGTCTAAGTCTTAATACTTTGTTACTTAGTCGGGTTCTGACATCTACGTGACACACTAAGCTTTACTTTTGCAAAGAGATTGTATTGTATAACCAAAGAATTGGTACTGAAATTATTTAAACGCTGATTAGTGGAAAAATTGTCATATTAAGAGAACCAGGAAGTGTAAATCTGGCAAATAATGCAAGAGTATACATTTTACACTGTATCTCACAAAGTTTTAAAGCTATCAATATAAAAATTTTGAGAGATATTAAGAAAACTTAACTAAACATGTCATGTGAATTTTAATTCTGTAATGCACATTAAATTTTTTTAAAAACTTTTAAATAAAAAAAATCTTGTTAAAAAGCTGAAAACATCGTGACATAATCATGCATTTTTCTTATAAACTATTGGTGGAGTTGGATTTACTTTTTTTCCTTTCTTTTTTACTTTAACTGTAGAGAACATGCTCTTTTGGGTACTAGAATAATTTATCTATGCTAGTTTTTAAAAAGAAATTAATTTTCAAAATTTACAAAAAAAATAATTTCTTCAGGTGTTGATTTTTATCGGCTAATATTGATATTAACTACACTTCATATTTGCATACATTATGTATGTGCAAAATTTCAACAGTGATTGGTCCAGACAATCCAAAAATACACAAAAATGTCAAAAACTTAAGGTATCGGAAAATAACACTTATTGTTTTTGAAATCTTTTTATGTGCATTAGAAAATAAAAATTTACAGAGCATCTTTAGCTAAGTATTCTTAATATCTCATAAACTTTTCATATTGATAGCTTTATAAATTTCCGAGATACAGTGTACAATGTATCTGCTGTATTATTTGCCAGATTTACACTTCCTGGTTACTTTAATGAACTGCTTTTGTGGTTCAGTTAAGCATGTGCTAAGAGCTGTCGAAAACACAAACGTAGTACTACAGATAGGGGTATTTGAGCTGTTCAACAATAGAGGAACGGTGCTATTCTATTTGTTTACGGAAAGTAAGCTGGAATATGTAACTTAGTTATAAATAACGAATGACTGTGTACAAGTGTGAGCAGAGAGTTTTGTATAGTTTTAAGCCTTATCGTGAATAATTATTTTTGACAACTGTCACTGTTCAAGAAGATGAATAAGTTGCCTGACTGGAAAGTGGCTCGTCTTTTTCATAACTTAATGGCTGCAAATGTCCCAGGTTGCATTGGTCGGCGTGAGCGTTGTTTTGCACGGGGAGAGAAACAAAGAGATGATGGGCTATGGACAGTACACATGGCCAGCCCCGGATATGCGATCTAATAATTTTCTCTCAGGGCCATACGTGACATTAGCTTTTGTCCGGCATTCCACTCGTGCGCTGAACCGACGAGAATGTGAGCTGTTCTGAGCTTCCGCCGGAAGTGGCCATCTCCCAGCATCCCAGATTGTATCATCGTATTCATTACTGGTCCCCATTATGTCGGTTTTATTGTGTGCTGCTTGTTTGTGCGGACGCAGATCAATAATAGCACCATGGTGCACCCACAAGACAAGCTATCTAATACAGGGATCCGGCTGCAAAGCGATTTAATTAGTACTGTAATGTGACACAGGTCGTTTTTCATGTAAATTTATGAAGCACAGTTAAGCTTATGTAGGAGAACGTATGCCAAACGTGTGTCCCGCGGGCTAAATTTGCCCCTGTGTTCTTTTGTGGCCCTTTACTACTCCCTCTTTACTTATTCATTCATTTATTTTATTTTACCCCGAAAAAGTAAGTCTACATGTCAAATCGAATAGCTCTTCTTACTTTGTTGATACTTATGCAACGTATCTAAAGTTGTGCCAACTCCTTCTAGATTGCCAGCCGTGTGCGAGATTACCGTTTCGTGCAAATCATAGACGTAGGTCTTCCATTGCCTTGTTTAAACATCATTTCGCATGCTAAGAGAAAGTTCTTCAGCGGTTTCACGATATAATGAGTTTTTAAGTAATATTTGTTTCACAGTTGGTATTTATTGATTTTGTGTGTAAATATTTTTAGACTCTAGAATTATATTGGTTCCCAAGTCACCAGGAAAATATTGATTATTGGGATGCAGCTGCAAGTAATGTCAAGATTGTAATTAAAAAAAAAAAAAAAAAAAAAAAAAAAAAAAAGGAAATGAATAACTTGAAAAAGGTTGTAGAGCATATTTACAAAATGAACAAAGCTAGCAAGTCGGCAGTTAAGCCAGTTATGAAATCAGCTATTTACTGCGAAACATTCCAAACCATACAATGGGATTCCTTCGTTATGGGATGCATAATAAAAGCGGCTGAAAACGTCAATTTCAAAATGTAAATAGCATTTGACGAAAGTAACGACTTATAAGATGTGACACAAATTGCCTCAATGCCAGTTAAAAGTAGGTGGGGGGATACTACAGCTAAGAAAGACATTGTAACGTTGTAAGGAGAATTCTAAAATGACGAAACTTCCTCTGCAGAGACGTTTGACTGTAATTACCGATAGCGCTCCAGCGAAAGAAAACGATTTTTAGCAATTGAAGGACCAAAGGGGGAAAAATGGTTTATTACGGACGCTCTTTTACGTTTCAGGTCATCAGCGTCCCATTCAATTCAAACCATGAAAAGGTCGACAAATTTTACTCAGAGGTATCTTCTTTCAGGCTTGAGGTTTTTTACGTGCCGTAAATCTACGACACGGGACCCACGGCTTCACTTCCCTTCCGAGGGAGGCCATACTTAGAATATTTACGCCCCAAAAATCCATCCATCCTGGCCGGGATGGAATTTTGTGTTTAGGAGGCAAGTATGATTACCACTACATCGCCAGGACCGACTACAAGGACGAGTTTCCGGCAAATAAACATACAACATGAAGATTTCCTGATTTTCTTGCTACAGCATACAAATGGATATCCATTTACTTCTGGAAGAAATGAAAAGTTATGTTGGTTCCTTGCCAAAGGACAAGTCTGGCATTTCTTGTACATGCAACAGGCTATTTAACGACCTAAACATCAAACTACAGGAAAGAGCCTAGTTTATTACTCATAATACTGGCTTGTTTAAAAAAATAATAAGAAGGGAACTTGGGCTTACTTTTCTACGTGTGATCAGTTAAAAATTAGCTTTTCAAAATGTTACCAGATAATAGATTTCAAGACGCAACAAGATAAGTTGCGCTTTCCTGTAATGTGGAGAGTGTTTCCATTTTTACATACCTAAATAGATTAAATACGCCTCAAATGATTTAAGTTTTAAAAGAGAAATATTGATAAATAGGATTCCGAAGTATTCACTAATATATTTATAGAAATAGCCTGTGTTATATTGGGTACACATATTAATGCGTTCAGCTGTTTTCGCGTATGAAAAATAATAAAAGAGCCAACAGGTAAAAAATTCGTTGCCAATCTAACTTTCATAATGAAAACCGTTTCTTCAGAAAATTTTTTCTACTTGTTAATGCATCCTCAGATAAGTGTAAATAAATAATGAACCAAAATTGCTATTTTGTGGGCTTAGTAACGGTGGGCCCGCCAAAGGCACGTCGGTACGGGAAACGGCCCGCGGCTGAAATGAATCTGAAAGAACTGTATTTTCTGGAAAGTGCCCTATGTTTAATAAATTTTAGAAAATAAGATTTAAGAAACAATAAGCGTATAAGTCTGTTTGCCCAAACAATATGGCGTATTGCAGAAAATGTGTTAAATTGGGATAAGAGAATAGTTCAACTATGATGTATGAGGGTATTAGATGTCCTAACAGCGTCGCTACTATGTAAAATAACGTTAATACCTTTCTTAGAACCTCGAGCTAGACGCAAGAACACAGTAGTTCCTCTAAACATCAAGTGACTTCTAAACAAGACATGTTCGTGATAATATCAGAGATATAAGTTATTGGGGTCGGGGGCACTTCGTGACACTCCGTCTTATAAGTAAAATGTTATTAGTTTTACAAACGAGTAAGAGCCGCAATGAAACAACGTTCAGAGAGATTGTACTTAGCTAGAAAATGTACACCTGTTGCATTTTAAATAACTATGTACAACCATTAGGAGTAAAATAAATACATAATTAGCTGTAATAGTATACCTGTGCAGCAGTATCCTTTAAAGTGCAAATGAATAAATAATTTTAGTGACCAAAACGGAAATTGGTTTTCCATAAAGGTGGAAGGTGGCCCAAGTAGAAATTTGGCGGACAATGGAACTCCTGGACAGGTTTTCTCCAGCCAAACATTCTACCAACCTAACAACTAATATAATGTAGTGGGTGAGTACCATGGTTGACCTCTATGTCGTTGCTGATCATTTCTAATCGGTCTTAAAGTTTTATTTCTTGCACAAGAAGGCCAAAAGTATAGACATGAATCACATGCATAAGTTCATACATCACAGCAGCAGTTGAAATGATAAGTGCTGACTCACCCGGAAAACAGAGTGTGTCTCCTGGGCCCTGTTTCACAAAAGTACGGTCTAATACATTGCAAGTGAGTGGACTTGTAACTTGTAGTTATTAGTGAAATTCTGTTCCACAAAGATTTCTGCTAAGCTTGTACTTTACTACCCCATACCTGTGTTGTTCTGTTCCACAGAAGTGTTAGCATTAGTGGAGAAATGTGTATAAATTTCTCTACAAGAGTAGGAATTTGGTAACTTCAAATACTATGCACAATTTATTATCGTTTTAATGGTTTAGGGAGCTAGTTGTCCCAAATGTGCTAAGTATTGGCGAACGTGATGATAATGATGAGTAGGAATATGTATGAAGAAAGAGTAAATAAATATTTGTGTACGTAAGAAAGTTAGGTTATGTGCAACTAAAACATAACTTATGACTTGATATAATGTTTGTTGTTTCAAATGCAAATTTTAGACCAGTATCTTAATTAATGTATTTTTAAAGTTGTTGCTACATGTCACGAAAATAATTTCTTTTCATTCTTCATTCTGTTTTAAAAGAATCTCTTTTGACACAATTTACAGAATTTTTGCTTATAATCAGAACGTGATTGTGAAGCATTATAAACAAATAAATAAAAATAAATGAACAAATGGACTAATTAAAAAGTGACCTACAGTAATCGGGAAGGTCGATTTTTCTGCCATCTCTCGAGTAATACGCTCTATACATTAAAAATATCTAAGAGTGGACATTATCTGTTTCAAGGAATGGCGACCTATGGCAAATCTCCATCTTGCTTTTACATGACGTCACTTGTAACTTTTTACTAATACTGTACAATTGTTGCGTTTCTTTCGTAGAACAGAAAGTTACAAGGACTTTTACTTATACACTTGTATATATTAGATCATACTTTTATAGAATAGGACCCTGAAAATAATCAGGATATTTCAGAAACTTTGGAGAATGTGCTGTGACTCAAAATAGAATAAAAATATGGCATCGTGGTTTTAAATGTGTATATGACCATGGCGGTGTGCTTGAAAATTGTCATAACAAATGAAAATATAATAAAAATAAAATGGATAGTTTGCTGTATCAAGATCGGCGAGTAACTTATCAAGGATATAGTAAACAGGAATCTCATACTAAGTTGCATGTAATATTTTAACTAAAAAATTAGACATGAAAAAAATTAACTGCGTAGGACTTATACCCACTGAGTTAACACGTGTAAGCAACTTTTGAGACATTATCGGGCGGTCAAGCAGAAATTTCATGACAGCTTTGTGACTATCGATGAGTCATGGATCATTCACTCTTAGCCTGAAACCAAAGTGCAAAATAAAAAATAGAAACATAAGGAATGTTCACCCCCTAAGAAATTTAAGGTGCATCATGCTGCTGATTTTTGGGACGCACAAGATGTTATTCTGGTCAAATTTTATTTCAAAACTACGACATGAAAACAAAGAGAAACGTCAGGGAAAGTTGAAGAGAAAAGTGCTCTTGAGAACACAATTCTTGTTATGATAAGGCAGGTTTGAACTGTTGAAACACCCTCACATATCGCTGTAGAGTTTGGACATTCTGTCTAGCAGGAAATATTTAAGAATGGCAAAGAATCGCTGGGAGAAGTACGTAAAAGTTTTCATAGAGAGTAGTTGAAAGGTGAAGTATAACAAAAATTTAGATAAACTAGAAATAGATCAGGGTTAGGAAACAGTATGCTTTACGTCAAAGTACAAAACATTGGTATAGTTTTAGCAAGCAATTAGGCTCAAGATGATGGAATTATTTTCATCACTGCTGATAAAGTTTCAGCCTGTTCTCTCTAA
The DNA here is from genome assembly GCA_030762175.1 of Metallyticus violacea. NCBI lineage: Eukaryota > Metazoa > Arthropoda > Insecta > Mantodea > Metallyticidae > Metallyticus > Metallyticus violacea. The sequence goes on along the minus strand of CM060843.1, from coordinate 101,496,751 downwards.
AAGGCTCCCATGAAGAAATTAGTTGTTGACCAAGGTTCCGTAGTAAAGAGAAATCAGCTCTTTCCCTTCCCAGAAAAGTATAAGTAGAGCTGAATGTTTTTCTTTGCTCCTCTGCTTATTATCCTTGAAATTTAAATTGGAATGTGTTTTTTGAGGCGCATGCATCCTTAAAACATTCTGCCCAAAATGCTTAAAAGGTGTGAAGTAATGGAAACACACTTGAGGGAGACCGGAGTATGAAAAACTTTTCTGTGTATATGACGAGAAGAACTGCACGTTTTAGTTAGTGACATTAATCCCTCCCCCCCCCCATCTTTTAGACCACCAACACACTTTTCATGTTCAACTATAAAAAGAACAATCTGATACGTATATGCAGAGAATGCCTCAAACCAACCGTGTTTCCTGTAGAATCGACTGTGACAGGAATGTCCCAACAAAGCAGTAGGCGTTGTCGCTTCTGCATTAACAGTGACTCGGCTTTTGTTTCTTTTCATAGTCCAGGTGGCTGTACCTGGGAAGGTATAGCGGTCAGAGAAAGACGTCGCCAGATCCACGTGCAAGAATCGCAAACAATACCAAACTTTGCGTCGTTAACCTAACAATTCATAAGAAAGACTGTGGTTAAAATATTTTGAAAGGAATTTATGCAATAAATGTACAACAGGCATTTAATCAAGTGGTATAGAGAAGTTGGCACCATAAATGTGCAGATAAAAGGGTTTTATATAATTCTAATAATGATAAGGAAAAACTGAAATTTAACTATGTTTTTTGCTCAGCTCATGTTCTATTGTTATGTACAAGGCAGCAGTGCAAATCGGATTTGTTCAAGATGCAGTGACACACTGAAATTGAATAAGGAAATCAGAGAACATTGTGAAGCAAAAGATTGACCTCTTTCCCCACCCTTGGCTCACAATGGCGTGTGATGTTCGAGAAGATTCACTTACCAATTTTCTGTCACCATGCTCGGCTCTACGGTGGGGTGACGGAACTTCCATCAACAGAGCGTCCAGGGAACCTCTTGAAGCTACACAATATTTAGGTTTTCAGCAATCGTTTCACTCACAAACTGACACAAAGCCTGTTCCTCACCAGACTACAGGCAGTTTGAAGACATGATGCACGTTTCACCTGACACACCGCTACACCTTCAACAAACACAACCTGCATCACACGATGCTCCCGATGCTCTGGGTATCTTCGGCAGCACATCCCTTAATTACAGATGCGATACGACTAAACTGCTTGGAAGTCTGACTGAAAATGTGTGCCAGTTTGCTGGTAGCCAGGAAGGAAAGGGATGGATGTCCGGCCAAATCAATGCTACATCCCCTTAGTTGTATTGGATGCAGGATATCCTGAATCCTGTACGTTGTATGATGATAGTGTTAGTACCAATAGCCTTTTAATCGCTCTCAATGCCAAACCGTTTTCGATATTGTTGTGTGTGGCGGAAATTCGACAATACCTAAACTTCCGCCCACACACGTTTCCGATAGGGAGTCAGTACAGATGTCACCTTTAAACTGTTTCTGCCTTGGTGCCTTGCTGCTCTCATTCCCAATGGTTAACAAGAAGTTTTGTAGCCAAATTATACATTACTGTCCATGTTTTATATCTAGATAAGAAAATTAAATATTTTAATATTTACATGTTACAATGTCAATCTGCATTTGCTTTGTTACACACTTGATGTAACTTTTATGTGTAACTGCAAAAATACGAGAGAAATTCTTCAATAACAGAATTTTTACAATAACTTCTTATAAGGGTATTCGTAAATCGCCATTAACTCGTCGTCTGCAGACATCTAACCCCGCAGTGGTCCAAAAAAAAAGTTATTCCTATACGACAGGTGTTTCAACAGCTCAGATTTCAGTACGTATGGGGTCTGGCATTGTCAAACATTGAATATCGCTAGCATGACTTTTCCAACGGAAGTTTTCTCTTCCTCCTTTCTTTCCTTTTGTTCCGTAACGACGGGTTCTTCCACTAAATCGATTGTCTCTTATTCTCAGATTAAGAGAAAACCATTTCCTTCAAGAGTAAAACACACAAGTTCTCTTGAAAATTCGTCTACCTCGCACACTTGTAATCACCGTACAGGTAGCTTGGGACCCATCTGCCACACTTTTCCATATCCGAGGTTGTGGTTAATATTGAACATGCTCATGATTCACATTGAGTTCTAAGGCATTGCCATCAAAGTAATTCGCTGTTCGCTCTGTTGTTTCACATGATATTCATTTGTTTTTCCTTATATATTCACACATCTTCCCAACCGCCATGGGTGCCCGAGGTCGTTAAGGCGCGGACTCATGAGCGGGAGGTCTAGGGTTCGGGTCCCGTCAGGACCGTCCTCCCTGATTGAGGTTTTTTCCAGGTTTTCCTCGGTCCTCATAAGTGGCAAATGCCGGGGAGGTACCCTAAACTTAGGCCTGGAACGTTTCCTTCCTTAAAAAAAAAATCCTTTCCCAATATATCATTTCATCTCATGTATCATCAGTGTCACCGCCTGTGGTGCCTCAGTAGTGAAAACGGGCGTTAAACACTATTAAAAAAAAAATCTTCATCCCTGACTCAGACAATTGTCTCCATATTAAGTCTGCATTGTGCTGTACATTTCAGGAAATTTCACTCCTGGTTGCAAAAATAAGTAATTAATATAATAAAAATAATAGAAAAAAGCCTTAGCTTTCCCCCAACTGGTTTTCTTGTGTCTATCTATGTCTCTGGATAGCTGTAAATATCTCTTAAGTTAAGTGAGGAGAAAGAAAAGTAACCCATTTACTTCTAATCTATTGCAAAGCCTTAGAGCAGTTCAGCGAGTCTGTGAGTTGCATACTCCAAGCATCACATCGCCATTGTGATGTTGTCCTTAAGCACGGGACCAACAGTGTGTTTGATTATAATATTCATATCCTACCGGCTGTAACAATAAACTTTCGGGACACACATGTCATGTTAATTTCCATGTTAGAACTAATTTTCTACAACACTTCATAGTACATTGTCATAGAAAACACACAGAAACAGAATGTACCAGAAACACTTTCTTACACGAAATGTTCAAAACGTCCCAACTAACAGGTTCATGGCAGATGAGAAGGTACAAGTGAAGCAATTCCCTGGCCTCCACGCTCTATGGACTTAAACCCACTAGACTTTAGCTCTTGTGTATCGAACCCCGGTAGTCTTCGTGCTCGTATTGTGGAAGGCTGAGAAACAACACGCAAATCTGCAGGAATACACCAGTGCATCCGAGATTCAATGCGACGTATCAATGACAACATTTCATGTAAGAAAGAGTTTCGTATGGAATGTGGTACGTGCTGTTCTGTGTGTTTAAATAACAATCTAGCAAGGGAAGAGGTGATACCACAAGAACAGATTAAGAAGATCAGAACGCACACGTATACAAAGACAATCCCAAAATGCAAGTAATTTAGCAAGAATAGATCATTTACAAGACAACTTTATTAATCAACAAGAAGAGATTAGTAGATTTTTTTGAATGATTTATTTATGGACGCTCTTTAACAGCTCAGGTCATCAGCGTCCATTCAACTCAGGGCGTGAAACGGCCGACAAATTTTGCTCAGAGGCCTCTCTTTCAGGCTTTAGGTTCTTTTTCGTGCCGTAAATGTACGACACGGGACCCACGGCTTTACTTCCCTTCCGAAGGAAGCCATACTTAGGATTTTTACGCCCCGAAAAAACCCATCGGTCCTGGCCGGGTTCGAACCCGCGATCTTGGGTTTAGGAGGCAAGTATGGTTACCACTACACCACCAGGACCGACGAGATTGGTAGAGGAGAAGATGAAGGCGAAGAAGAAGAAGAAGAAGAAGAAGAAGGGAGTGATGAAGGAAAGGAAGAAATTTAAACTTAAATAGACGAAAATATTTTTGACTACAACCGGAAGAAGAGAATGGAGAGAAAGGAGAAAATTTTTACATATAAGTAGTGAAAACGAAAAATTATGGAAATTGCAAGAGGAACTTTGGACGAGCATAGGAGAAGGTGAAGAGAAACAGAAGAGACAAATAATAGACAGAGGGTACAAGAAAATAGAGAAGAGTATAGTGGTGAAGAAGAGGAAAAAGACGTAGAAGTGAAGGGGTAGTAGAAGCGCATAGAAGATAAAAGTGAGCTGGAAGTTATAAGTTATGATAGCGTGAGGGAAGTGCTCTGGTTACCAGCACCTTACCGTTCGGTTTCCAATGGAACTTTTAGGTAAAGAGGTAGGTAGTGTAGTTAGATAGCTGATTGGTTATGTATATTGGCTTCCGGTAGTTTTGTAACTTTGTTTAATTTAGTAATTTTTGTAATTTGGTAATTCTGTTTAGTTTAGTTTTTAATATTGAAATGTTTAATTTCATTTTAAGTTATAGCTTTGTTTTATTTATGTAATTATAGATTTAATCTGTAAAAATATTCTGTATCGTAAAATGCACGTTCTGGTATAGGCAACAAGGTGCCGGGACGTAGTGTTGCAGATTTTATTTTATTTTATTTTTGTTCCCGTGTGTTTCCCATGATTAATGTACTATGAAGAGTCGTAGAAAATGAGTGGAAATAAAGCGTTTCCGATTTTCTTCTTCTAAATGTGAGGAATGTGTCCTGAAAGTTTGGACGTGGCGTATTGTCACACCCGGTATATCTTGTTGATTTTTGAATGCCACAACCATAAGTGTTTACGTCCCAGGAGACTTTTATTCCATGTTTTTGTTTTATGTAGGTGGGGAACAGTAAAGTTTTCTGTATACGATGTGTAACGTTGCTTTGCAGATGTGGAGAAGGAACGCTCGGCGTTGGAGAACGTGCCCGCCAATCTGTACGAGTCTGTGGTAGTTCCAGACCTGAGTGAGCTACTGGGAGGCTACCACCACGACCAGAAGCCGCCTTACATGCACGATGGTGAGTTCCTTTTGTTCGGTTATAGGAGCTCTGGAAGAAATACAATATCTGAAAAACTAGATGGAAATACACAAGTGGCTCTAGGTAGTATTAAATGTTTGTACTTCTGAGATATCATAGCCGGTTACACTAATTAACATACATACTGCCACCTTGTAGGTAGTTTCTGGTTCAATTCTGTATTATATGTCGGTATTTGTTTGCAAATCTGTGCCAGAACCTGTGTGATGTCTTGGTACCACTCTGTACATTTTCAAACTGCGGCTATAACTTCCTCACTTTCCACGAATACCCAGGTTGTCCGCTGCTCTCCAAAGACCGTAGCCATATTCACACCTCTACCCCGCTTTCCCTTCTCCTAGGTATGAACAATCTCAGTGAACTTACTCCATAGTCCACGCTCTGTAGGGCGTCATTTGGACACCCTCTTCACCGAGCTGACATCCTGCAACATTCAACCGCAGCACTCAAGAGAACTCATAGCTGAGCTCAACCAGGCAGCCACAACATTGAAGATGTCAATCTGAACATGCAGCACTTTCCCGGCATCCAGCCGACTAACCTCGAGCTCAACTCCAAAACCGTCTCCAGCATCCATGTCAAGCTCAAGAACACCACAGTTTCAATAGCCGAGCTCAAGCAAGACATGCATGCCCTATGCAGTCAGGCAACTGCACTCCTCGACCGAATATCACTTTTAGTCCTTCCACCTTCCTCACATACTCCCCCGGGGGATCATGCATGGCTCCCGGAACCAGCCTCACCGCTCCCAGTTACTGACTGACAGCATTCATTTCCTGTTACTAAGAGGGTACAAAACGGTACGTCGCCAACCCACGTCAGTCCTTCCAAAGCCCCTCAGTATTAGTTTAAATAATAAAAAAATAATACTAGTATTCATCGCTGTATGAAAGGTTTTCCATCAGCTTCTGTGTTTACCTTCTTATCTGGCGAACATCGTAAAACTTATTGCCTCTCAAATGATACTTTCGAAAACAGGAAACAAATTGCTATTTTGTTATTTCTATGTGATTTCAGTCAATATTTTAAGAATCGTTCTCATTGGATGCAAGCATGCAACATCCAGAAGCTGTGAGATTCTTCTGACATTCAGTAGAATGTTTAGGTGTGATGTAAAATTGTCTCAATGAGCGCTTTATTTCCTGGATATTCTTCAGCTTCGGTAAACCGCCACGGGTGACCGAGGTCGTTAAAGCGCGGACTCCTGAACGGAAGGTCTGGGGGTTCCAATTCCACCAGAACCGTCCCCCCGACTGAGGGTTTTTTTTTTCAAATTTTTCTCAGTCATAAATGGCAAATGCCGGGAAGGTACCTTGGAACGTTTCCTTCCGTAAAAAAGAAAGAAAAATCCTTTCCCAATATAGCATTTCACCTAATATTTCATCAATGTCCACCACCTGTGGTGCCTCGGTAGTAAAAACGGGCCTTTAACACTATTTAAAAAAAAAAAAAAATATCTTCGGTAAAAGGGCTGGGAATTAGGAGTGAAACAGCCACTTTTAATAAATCATTCCGTACGGTCCAAGTGTTCAAATTTGTACACCACAAATAATGATAACCAGGGCCTGGAATTTGATGACCTAAAATCTCTGAAAAATATTAAAGAAAATTACGTAAAACATCTGAACAGTTATTTATAATGACCTAAATATATCAATGAAATTACCTAAAATCCTATTGTCTTCATTTCAGAGTATGACAGTTACTACAGCACAGTTCTTATTTTGGTAAGATTGGAACTAAATTAAAAAAATTATTAAACATCTTGTTTTTAAATACGCAGTAATGGTTAATTTTAATAATAACATGGAGATCCTCTCCAACAACAACCCGAACTCTGTCAATTTTATCAAATATGAAACACTTTCTCTCTTCTATAAGAAGTACTGGTTGATTCCCAGAGCTTTTCATGTTGCAATTTCGCTTAATGTACTTTTGGGAAATTCTGTCTACTGTCCTGAAGCATTTCTCAAGATTCTTTTAAGTCAAATTAGCATATGTACGGCACTCTAGCACCCTGTTCTTTGCATCTGCTTACTTGTAAATTCACTCAAATATGAAATAAAATAATTTCACTATATTTTAAAATTGTGGGATAACTTTTTCTCAGGGCTAAAGTTACTGCCTACATAAACAGAAAACACGGTATTATATTTCGGATTTGATGACGCATATAGGAAAAAACAAAGCCAAACCAAGTTTCCAGCACAAGATTAGATTTTTATAAATTGATATGAGCCTTCCAGAAGCACAAATTGGCGCGACTGAACAGAACAACGAAATTGTTCGTTCTGACAGTAAAAACTATACCCTGGTGTTCTTAATGTTTCTCCCTAAAGGCGATGAAGGAATTTTTTAACACTATGACAAGCGGTTTAAGGGAAAGCACGTGGGCTGTGGATGCTTCTTGTATAGTTCATTTTAAATTCAAAGTATGGCGAACAGATTCAACTAGCGAATATTAAATAAATAGACTTTAACAATCACACATTCTATAACAAATAGTAGGTATCTACTATTATCCAACTTCTAGCTAAATATGTATCAAATACAGATAATTCAAATTTTCTATATTCATAATTGCAAATGAATGAAAAATTAATGTAATTCTACATATTAATAAACCTTATATGACCAGTTCAAAATAAGCACTGTGTTGACAACCAGTGTTTAATAGATAACATTTTCTTACAAATCTTCCCATGTAACCAAACCATGGTAAAAGTTAAGAAAACTACACCAAAATGAAGCATAATTATTTTCTGTTTAACGAAAGCTAAGGATTTTTTTGACCATAGACGACTCTTCCCTTGTAAATAGTTAATAAATTATCAGTCCCATATTTCGGTTATTAATAAATAAATACACCAATAAATAGATGTAAGAAGGATTTTCAAGCAATAATCATTTGAATCGTATATAAAATTACTGTGGCTATTGTGGGACTAATAGAAATGTGTTTGCTGCCTAACTCCCTCCACTTCTGCCCATGTCCAGTCATGGTGTCTTATCTCCGCTGTTCTGCCCCAACACAATGTTTGTTAATAATGCAAATTCGCTTTCAGTAGACAGGGTATAGAATAATGCAAAACCAAAAACCTACATACAATTAAAAATAAATAAAACTTTACCCTAAGAGAGCAAAAATATAAATTTAAAGATAATAATGCTTAAACTAGTTTAAATACTCTCAGATCGTTTACCTCCAGACTTACTCCAGACTTACCAGTTTTGAAACAAGAGTTTAGTGGTAAATTTTTCTGAAGGATATGGTCATAGAACGGATGACGTTCTCACCCAGCCAGACTACAGCCTTGAGCAAGGAAAAGCTCGGAGTTCAGATAAAGACGAAACCCGACAGCGTATCCATGTACCAGCAAGGGACGATATAAAAGAGTAGGAAAACCATAGTTCTTCTTGGCGAAAAGAAAAGGCCCCTAGCAGAGCATGAACCCACACAACTTTAACAGTGCAGCCGATGCCTACGTATATATTGCTACAATATTTCAATTTAGACGCCAACTTATTTTTTTTGACAATATATCAATTTAGGCCGCCACTATTTACCCTTTTTTTTTTTAACCTTGAGCCAAAACTACCCACAAACGGCTAAAGAAACCACATCGACGGCACAACTCTGTGTTTACTACGCACACATATCGCTCCATTTTGAAAGCTGGAAGAAGAAAATGAAACTATTACATAAAGGTTCAAAGAAACTACATATAAAATATTGTATTTTTCCAAAATAAACTGGCCGAGAAAAAATGTTGCATTACTTATTAAACGCTTTTCGTATTTACATTTGTAGTTTTTACATATCAGGAGATCATACAAGCTATCAAGCAACTAAATAATTTTAATTTCGTAAATGTATTATTTTAGTTCTGTTACTTGTTTATTGTCGGTCCTGGTCGTGTAGTGGTTACCATACTTGCCTCCTATATCCAAGATCGCGGGTTCGAACCCGGCCAGGACCGATGGATTTTTTCGGGCGTAAAAATCCTAAGTATGGCTTCCTTCGGAAGGGAAGTAAAGCCTTGGGTCCCGTGTCGTACATTTACGGCACAAAAAAGAACCTCAAGCCTGAAAGAGAGGCCTCTGAGCAAAATTTGTCGGCCGTTTCACGCCCTGAGTTGAATGTGACGCTGATGACCTGAGATGTTAAAGAGCGTCCATAAATAAATCAAAAATACTTGTTTATTGTGCTTTAAATCTGTTTTGTTAGAAGTAAATTAAAGGAACAAAAATATACCTTAACGGCGAGGAAAATAATTTTTGTCGTGTTTGTGCATAATCACTTTTAGATTCAGAACGGAAATTGCCGCTAATTCTGTTTATTATAAATAGATATACTTAAGATGTATACAAGATGGCATTTCTGTACCTACATCAGGTTCCACTAATAACATTTTATTTGCACAACGTAATTTGATTCCTGAGTAAATGCCTTTTGTTTTTCTTACACACCGATAAGTTTCACCACATTGAATGTTAATACATTTTTATTAGCTGGCCCTCTAGCGATTGTTGAATGTGTGTTTCATATATTCTGTTTTTGCCAATGTTAATAATTATTAGTAAACGATCCTGCTATGTCATATTCTGGTATTATTAATTCGCATTTACTTTTCGTATGCATTAAAATTATTAAATTTACGTCTTTTAACATGTTGGTGTGATTTTTAAGTCGCCACTGAGCACAGTTAGAATTATTCTCGTTAAAACGATCATTTTCGATCTTTGCTGAGGGAAGAAGTGCAGTCTAATTTTGCGGAACCAGACAGAAAGTGTAGAACAAAGGAACGACGAATGCAAAGAAATGGGAGGGCGTACAAGCGAGCCATTTTGTTACGCTGTTGATTCCGAAAGCATTTTGATAAGAATCTGGGGCTCTCAACTAAAGTTACGTAAGGGAAAGTTACTAGTTTTTTGCCTCTGTCAAGGAAATAATGGACTAACAGATCTAAACTTTTATGCATACAAAATAATTACTATAATGTCACTTCGGAAGGTAGACATTAATAAATAGTTCTTTAATTATTCATATAAACAATTTCGACAAGATAAAATATGTTGAAACTTTGTTAAATGCTAGGCATACAGTTGCTATCTTATTTGTTTCGCCGTTTTTGCAAATTCACAAAACTTACTTGCGTTTAAAAATGAAAATCATTCTCAATGTCCCAGATTAAATTTCACGCATTTTAGTTTTAACAGTATTTCTTTATTTGTTCTTCGCCTGTGCCTACGTAATGGAAATTTGGGCCATGAGTGCTAATGGACTAGGAATCCCACTAGTGTAAATTACTACTAGATAGATATCTTTAAATTCGCTAAAGGAACACTACTACTCTTTATTCCAATTCTAGATGTGTTGAAAGCGCATGTAAAAATGGTGGTGCTAGGTCAAACTTGAGGATGTTTCCAATAAGGTTCTACCTAATCAGAAAGAGCTCGGGCATTTTCATCATCACTGTGTTGTTAAACAGTGTACTACTGAGACACCACAGGCGGTGGACACTGATGATACGTGAAATAAAATAATAAATTGGGAATGGATTTTTTTAAAGGAAGGAAACGTTCCAGACCTAAGTTTAGGGTACCTCCCCGGCATTTGTCAGTTATGAGGACTGAGGAAAACCTGGAAAAAACTTCAGTCAGGAAGGGCGGTCCTGGCGGGATTCGAACCCCAGACCTCCCGCTCACGAGTCTGCGCTTTAACGACCTTGGTCACCCGTGGTGGTTTTATCACTATGTATACACTACTGAACTGCCAGAACAGTTTTTTTTAATCCCTTCGTTTCGACTTCCATGCTTGCCCTAATATGGGCATCGTATATATGACGTCGCATTTCAGATCGTTTGGTTCAGCCTTTAATATATCCTATTGATCGCTGTCAAACTAATCTGATATCCTTATTCAGATAGCTACGACCCGCATGATGAGGTGCTCCATCTTGCTGGAATAAATATGCGTCATCTTATAACAGTCGTTTTGGAAATAGCACAAAACACATTGAACCTCACAAAACGTTGTACAGATCCAGCGATTTTTCGCTTCCCTTTGTGGCAAAAGATTCTGAACGCGTACCGTCGATCAACCCAAGGCTTGGAGTGTCTTTACATCTGCAAATGATTCCCGAGAATTCTTCAAGTATTCAATTGTCGTGTATACCACACGCGAATTGAACATTTTTCCTTGTACTCTGCTCGGAAGCGACATTAACAGAGGCCGCAGTTCCTGGTGATAAATACATGGCACTAAGTTAACGCTGGGGATATAGAATAAAATTTCCTCTGTTTGTTCATTTCATACAATGTATATCCAATAAGCTTAATATCTGATAAATATTTTTTTTTAAATAACGGACATATTTTTGGATAAGCGTGTTTTTTAAATAGATCAACAATGCACGCTCTTCGTCTTCAATGCTTTCTCGACCTATTCGAAAACGTTTTGGCCTATTCTTTTACAGTAGAATATGAGAGGGATGCTTCTCCATATACACCTTCCAATTGGTGTTTAATTTCATTTGGAGTAACTGCTTCTTTTGTGAAGAACTTAATAACAGCTCGATACATGCCACAATCTTCTACACATAGCCTTCTTTATGCAACTTTATCTGAACAAATGAACACCGCGGAGCGGAAGTTACAGCTGCAATTGTTTACTTAACAGATAACATATCACAGCAGATAAGACTTTTGTGAAGCCGATAATCCTTATCGGCGAGGTCGGAAACTTATGGACCTACCCTGGTGGGTAGTATAAAATATTCTTGGGAGATATTTTGTTTTTAAGTTGCATGTCTTATAAGAATTACATTTGTGTTTCATTTGTGGTTTTTCTGCAGTTGACATTTATCGTTTAGCATTTCTTAGTTTAAATTGAGGAACGTTACATTATCAAGCAGATCAGATAATAATATAATGAACAAATTGCGATAAGCTGCTGCCAATATCTTAGTCACAACGTTTGTGTTTCCGAGGGTTTGTTGAAACTCCTGTGTTTCTGTGTGTGAAAGAGAGAAATATTATGAAAAGTGCGAAGGCAGAAAACCAAGCCCAAATGTGGATTTTTGCACATTTCTTCTTTGATAAAGATGGAAAGGTTTTATAGTATGCAGGATATGAGGCCTTTCGTACCTTGTGTGACGTGCGTTAATCTTTGCTAAGTTTAATTCTTGTTTAATTACAAGATTAGGCATTCTAACCTTTCAGTGCAATGTTTTCCAAAATCTTTTTGAAAATTTCTCTTATTGCTATTATTTATCTGAACAAGATCGCATTTCGGTGTTACAAAAGAAAACTTAAATCATAAGGGGTTTTATTAGAAGGAACTTAAAAGAAGAAGTGCAACTTTGCATCGCGTTGATGTGCCCTCGCGGTATCATTCTGCAGGTTTGTCTCTCAGTGTTCATATCGTCAAAACCCTCCCGCAATTTGCAACTTTCAGAGGTCCGAAGATGCAAAAATCAAAGAGTGGAAGGTCCGGCTGTAGGGATAGATATTCCACAGAAGTATAGTAGTCTCTTCTGTACAGGTTTTGTAGTGTCACTCCATAGATTGTCTTTAGATTTCAAATTCAAAGCGATAAATAAAAATTTCATTCTTTACGATGTTATGCAAGAAATTGTCACCTTCAATCTTGTAAGCAGGAAGCAACAAATGGAATAATGATCGTTAGGCAATTAGGCTCCGAGGTGTGGCACAAATACAGAGATATCAAGTTGAACAGCCAGTTGTTATATGCCGATCGTCTCTGAACAAGGATATCTCTCCACCTTTCTATGAATGTTGGTGATGGTCTCATTTACCGCTCTTAGTTTTTAAAGCACATCACTGGCAGACTCCATACTGAAAGCAGACAGTATCGCTGATAATTAGTGGAAAAAGAGATAGTGTGCAAAGGCTCAAAGATACGACAATAAGTACAGACACCGCCACTGGTGACTGAGGTTGTTAAGGCGCGGACTCATAAGGGGAATTCTGGGGTTCCATTCTCAACAGGACTGTCCTCCCTGACTGAGATTTTCTCCAGGTTTTCCTTAGTCCTCATAAATGGCAAACGCCAGGGAGGTATCCTGAACATAGGCCTGGAACATTTCCTTAAAAAAGCCCTTTCCCAATATATCATTTCATCTCATGTATCACCAGTGTCCACCGCCCGTGGTGCCTCAGTAGTAAAAATCGGTGTTAACACTATCAAAAATATAAATAAATTAAAACAGCACAAACTTCTTGTGAATGTTTTCTATCATCATTCTCTTCTTTTCTCTTTACTAATGAAGTGTTGGAACGCTAAATATCGTCTAGGTTTAAACGACGTCCATCTATGGGCCTATTGTTTAAGTAAATGAATTGAGTCGCCATGTGTCTGGAAATGCGCTACTATTGCATGATATGAAGAAATGGGAGGATGCAAACAACCCACCTGAAATCTGCATGTATCGGAAATGGGTGCAAGACCTCACACGCTAGTAATCCTTTGCCTTGCGGATTTCCGGAGAGTATTTTGAGGAATTATGAAGGTATATAAACAGCAGCGAAACTTGTAGAACGCCCTTTTAGAACAAATAAGTCCAGTTTCTTATCTTGGAAAGTGCAGGCAATTTTAAATGCCATTACTTCCGAGTATATGGGAACTTTGCAGACAAAAGGACACTGTTGGCATTTCCTGAAAAATATACGCCATTGTATCCTGTCGCGGTCTGTGCTTATCACTGCGGCTTCCGTTTGATGACGTGCTTTCTGATTGTGGTTTGGTAGCCAGAGATAGGGGATAGATTTCTGCTCTAAGCCTCACAGGTCCCTTGCTCTGGCGGGAGTTACTTCCGCCCTATTTATTCGCGCGTGTCTAACACCTATAATTGAATTTAAGTTGTTCCTAACTGATTCATCGAGTCGACAAATATATTTTCTACATAAGCAGTATATCCTAGAAATGGAACGATGCAAAACTTATTAAAAGAAACTGAGCGATTGAAAAATTATAAATGTAGGATGTTTTGACATTTTTACCGAAAAACTGGACACAGAACTAAAATGGATTACATGTTCAAGAAATGTGGGACCTTTAACCATGCTAAACTGACTGCTTCTTTCCGAATTACTCCATATTTTCCTTAGTTCCTGTTGTTTACAACAATTGTCACCTACTGCACGACCCACTCATCTATCTGCCGATCATAAGCGTGGTCCATGGCAGCCTGCCGACACCAACAGGTCTTTTCGATCCATATATCGAACGCTCATATAACTTTAATTGATAAAAACATGCATATATACTTTTTATGTTATGATGAATACTAAACTGTTATAGCAGATGTTCAAAACGGTGTTCGTGTACATTCAGGCATTCCTGGCAAAATTCTTCGACATTTTTATATTTGCATTTCATCTATAGTGGGAGGATTATTTCTGTAGCCTTTGTTTGTTTGTTTTTTGTGAGTTCCTCACAAATAACATTCAAGAAGGTCTGGAAATTGTTAGGGCAGAAATAATTTTCTCATCGGAAATCTCCCTTAGAACTTCCCAAGAAACACCAACAAGGTACTGTGGCATAGTCTAGAAAAAATGTCTACACATTACTTACATATCGCTTTGCAAGATTCTGTTTTCACTCGAGTGTCATACACAAACATTCTCTGCTCTAGTGTTAACTTGTGAAGTGACATTTCACTGCACTAATTTTCCGATTGCGATCAAAATGGGCGTTAATACTATTAAAAAGCTCTTAGTTGCAAATGAAGAGAAAATGTTGTCACTGCAAGTCAAAAAATGTCGATCCTGGTGGTGTAGTGATAACCACACTTGCCTCGTAAACCCAATATCGCGGGTTCGATCCCGACCAAGACCGATGGATTTTTTTTCGGGCGTAATAGAACCTCAAACCTGAAAGAAGAAGCCTCCAAGCAAAATTTATTGGCCGTTTCACGTCCTGAGTTGAATGGGATGCTGATGACCTGAGGTGTTATAGAGCGTCCGTAAATAAACGAAATCAACAACAACATTATGAAAGTGGATATTTGATTCTCCATTCATTGATCATCCAATGGCGATGTATGGTCAGTGAAGGCGACATTGCTGTGTGTTTAAACTGTGGAGAGTGTGTACTCTTGAAACATATCAGATCAGAGAGTCGCTAGTCAACTTTTCAGATGCATCCCAAGGTAGATATTATTGTGCAACTTGCATGGTATTAGTGAAAACATTTCCAGGCATTACTATCCGCATAGTTAAAGTGTGAAGTTTGTCGGGTGCTAACCTTAGGAGCAAAGCAATGGAGATGGAAATTAACCATTTACAATCCCTGATCTTAAAAGTGCCTTAAATGTGACACACTCACCTGAGCGTCTGCGCCAAGTTTCTGGAAAGCTTTCTACTTCACGTGCAACTGTGTTCCTTTGATTCGGCGAGTGGACGATAATCTGTTAAAAACAAAGGAACAAGCGATAAATTAATCCTGGTAGTGACCGAAGATGATATCTCAGTATTGAAGAAATTAATGATCAAAGAAGATCAACGTTTGAGTTATGAGGATTCAGAGACAAGTGTTTTCACCAAATCTTCATGAACATCTGCAAGTAAATATCTACTCAAGACGGGTTATCTATGCCATGGAGAGTCCCGGCATGAGTCTGAAAGTGTCGCGGTCAAACTCTTAATATACCGCTTTGATTATCAAACCAAGCGCCTGTCTTCCATTTGGGTCTTCCCTGTTGGCCAATCATCCGTGAAGGTCAAAAGCGGTCCGGTAAAGAATATGGACACCAATTTCTTTTTAATAAGTGGTCTCTGGCGACCGTTGTAGAAAATCAGGGAACAGTTACTGCAAAGAGGTATACTGTGTTGGGTCAAGCGGCATTTTGTCGCATCATGATGCTGACTTTTGCTAGAGAGCCCAAAGGCAAAACTGTTGACGTATCCATATTTTATTTTGGACTTGATACCATCTCTTCTTTCTTTTCCCGATTATAAAAAACACTTTCGAGGTAAATGATTTCCCAGTCCACAGGGAGTGTTTGAAAAGTTTTATGTCGAACAGAATTCTTCTGTACACTTAGTTATGAAGTACGAGGGTTACCTTTTAAGTTTTTACAAAACTAGGAAAGAAACAAACAAACTGTTTTATTGCTTTTCAAAATATTCGAATTTAAGATTTATACCTTTGGCATGCGTTCAAATCAACTCTAGACATTTTTTCCAATCTGAAGTTGGTATCTCAAAAACATGGATTTTAAAGCCTTCAACAGCTGTTTGAGATTATGAAAATCGTTGTCGATGCATTTTTTGTTTGACATTCAAGAACAAAAAGAAGTCGTTAGGCGATAAATCAGGTGAATACGGACAATGAGACATTAATTCTATGTTTTTGTTTTTCAAATAATCAATTGTTTGAGTTGTCGTGTGAGAGCTGGCATTGTCATGATGAAGATGCTACATTTTCGGTTGTTTTTCCTGATTTGGTCTATTGTATAATTATTGTATATATTGTATACCATTCAGCATTAACTGTTCTTTGATCCTCTAAAGGAAAGGTTGCGACATGTCCAGTACAACCGAAGAAACAAACGATCATTTTCTTGGAAGTGCTTCGTGAACGAACAACTTTTGTGGGATTCGGTTCATCTTGGAACACACAAACAGTTACTTGTTGCTTAGTTTCCGGTTCGCACAATATACCCAAGTTTCGCCACCTGTTACGATGTTCTGTATGGATTTTGCAGTTCCTCGATGGAACTTTTTCAAAATTTCATTACACCAATTAACATAAGCCTTTTTTTTTATAAACTTCGGTTAAATTGAAATTATGCGGAAATGAATTGAATTATGCAGTTTTCGATGTATTACGGGATTCCTCCATCTCACTGTGAGTCACTTGCCGATCTTCTTCAATCATGTTGCTGTTTTTTGGAGTGAAAACCGATTTTGGTCCACCTTCACGAAATTCATCACTGACGGGCGCGACGACGATGAAATTCTAAAATCCAGTTGAAACAGTTTTTTTTCTCATGGTGCTTCATTACTAAAAGTTGAACGAAGCGATTCTATGTATTGTTGTAGAGTTAGGTCTTTACTAAAATAGTGAAAAATCATCAAACAAAAACCTTCACATGAATTTTTTTTTTTTTTTTTGGCAAATTTTCTTTGTTTAAACGTTCACTGTAAACTAACCTCTCGGTCAGTTTCTAAGCTGCAACTGTTTTTTAACAGTAACAAATGTCAATTGTTGCAGAAATAATAATGGCATATCTCAATAGCGCCACCTATCGGTCGTATGTGACAACTTAAAAGGTAACTCTCGAATTTCAAAAGTTATGTAATTACCATCACATGTTCTCTCTTTCTTGTGATTTATTCACGGTCATTAAACTTTCGGCAGGAATTTTTGATTTTCATTGTTTGTTTGAATGACTTGTTTTGTCTTCTGCTGCCAGCTTTTTTATTAGTTTTCAACTACGACACTGCTTTCGTGGAAAGAACTCGTGAGACATTTGCAGATGTGAGTTCGTGGTGTGAAGACGCTGTTACATGTTTGCGTTAAAATTCGGAGGAAGGGAGAGAAATACACACACGGGCGCATGATGGACCTGGCACGGAAGTAGCCGCCTAACGATGGTGAAAGTTTGTACTAATTGAGTTGGCGAGAAGAGACTTATGGTGGAACTGCACCTCGTAGTGGAAGCGAGGCATCTTCAGGGAACATCAGCAATGAGCTGGCAGCGTGGTGCCTTTCATTCGTGTCTCTTTGGAAAAAACGTCAGATCAAAAGGGGGTACCTTCAAACACTTTAAACTAACTAAGTCTAGTGGTTTCATATGCTAAACATTTGCTCCATATTTCAGAATAGTGTCAGAGGAGTTTAGAAAACGATGTGCGATTATGAATGCGCAATTTAGGGCGAAGAATGGAAGGCGGGAATAAGGAAAATTGTATCAACATCTTGAATGACGTCAACTTCGCCGATTTGTAAGTGCAGAGTGACCGGAAAAGGTGTGAATGTTGTGATGAGACAGTTGTCATCGACATAACAAAGCGAGAAGCTGGAAGCGGCGCTTTAAGTCCTAAGTTTTGTTTTCCTCCATGTTCAACTGTGAACACCTAGTGCGTCACTTCCGTCTAAGTGCCGGAGGCTCCAGTAACTACGGATATGATGATCTGGAAAGGTAAATATTGCAGCATTTCTTCAGTAGTACATTTATTTTTTCAAATTGTTACTAATGTAAAATTGTATCATTTAATTACATTTCGACGTGTTTACGATAAAATAAAAATTGCCTTTATTTATTAGTTGGCGTGAACTTTATTTTCGTAAATAAATATTTCAATTTTTTCTTTATCTAGCGTACATTATAGAAATGTAAATTAAATTTTTTAAATTAATAATCTGTAATATGTTATTTTATCTGTTTCTTAATTCTTTGCGTGAAAAAGTCCTATTAAATTAGCGCATGGTTCATTTTCTTAAATAAAATTAATTGTTTTTGTCATCATTGTTACTAAACTCTTTCATGTATATTAAGTTCAAATCTTTATTTTTGAAATGGGGTATAATAAGGGTTAATTCTGTAAGAGGCATTCGCATGACTGTTCTTCATTACCTTTACATCGAGTTTGTTACCATGACACCGGCTGTCCTTGCTTGTAGTTCGCACCACCATAAATTGTACTCCAGCAACAATCCATCTTTCTGAAAATTTTTACAGCCTTTTGTTATAATGCTCCACTTAAGAAAAATAAACTGCACGTGTTTTACAAAAGTATTTATAAAAGTTATTGGTGCCTTAGCAACATCCCTTTTTAGCCTTTAACAAACTTTGCGCCGCCTACATCTCTCGCGATAATGTGCAAATTTCTGACCGCCAAATATTCTTTCAAAGGTGCAAACAAGTAAATGTCCAATTAAGCTAAATATAATTTTATACCTAAAATTTCGGAGTCTTTACTGTTTTGACAGTATGCACAGCAGCATGGTGGCAGGCGCTGTTTGCTTTGTTTTTACCGTTTTCACTTATTCTCGTTAAGTATAACCAAATAGTTTAAAGAAAGATATAATATATAAAGGAAAATGTGAATTTATAGATAATAATCCACAGCAAAAGTGCTGCTACAAAGAAAGCTGAAAGCTGGATTATGGATACAGTAGTGATAATATCAACACTTTTCTCAAAACCGTTTACACCATAAATTTAACAATTGATGAAATTTTGCGCAGACATTTTTCTTGTTACAGCCAACAATCCCGTCCTCAGGCTTTGTCTTGCGCTAATTAGACATTTACCTATAGTGGGGAAAAGTGTATTTAAAATAAAATTTCAGAAAAAAAAAGTGTACCTACATTTGCACGGTGCATATTTTAATTCTTCCCATTCGTGTGTAGATTTAGGTGTTACCTTTATAGTAAAAATATATATTCAGAAAGTTCAAAATCTTGGAAATTATTTTAAAACACTTTTTGATATGGAATTTTGGGAATTAATAATTTCAACATTTCTTAATATAAGGAAATACTGTTTAATTTATACTAAAGAGCGTGTTTTAAATGTTAAGTGCATAAATAATTTAAATAGCTTATATTAAACGGAAAAAGAAAACGTGAAAAACATAAAATACATTTTTAAGTGTCAAAACTGTGTATAAAAAGTGAAAATATCTATAAATTATTATTATATATAGAAACATAAACACTGGCAATAAACTTATAAGTAAGAATTCTAATATACTAATACTAAAAATACCTTACTTTTTAAAATTAATTCCAACCTTCTGTGCTTTGCGGCAAAGTCATGAATCACTCTGCAGTAGAAGCCCAAATTTGACTGAATTTGCAGTAATAGTTTTGATTCTGTAGACGACAAAGAGGTGTAGAAAGTCTGTGTAAATGCTGGACATTTTTAAATCTTAATTAAGTTCAGTGTTGAGTAAAACCGTTCATCTGGCGCTATATTAACAGGCATTGTCACTATCAACTCGCATTAACTAGTGCAAAGCACCACTGATTCCTAGTTTTTTGATGCAAAAGCACTTTTAGAATTAAAATCTTTTCTGCAGTAGAGCATAACACACATTATGCTTAAATTTTTTGCAAACAAGAAACATATTTAAAATTACTGCCATACGCAAAGCATGAACTTTTACGAAACGCAGTTTTAAAACTTTGTACACCTCCTCTAAAGTTGTTTGGAGAAAAGAAGAAGAAAAACACGCTATTTGTAATAATGCAACAACTGTATGACCAACTTAACAACCGTAACTTTGTAAAAGTAATAAAACTCCTTTTTGTTAAAACATTTTCACAAAATAACAAGGGAATAACACAGAACTTTGCTTTGGTTTCCTTATTTCAGCTGTTCCCATTTTGAACAAATACAACATTTGAAAGAAAAGAAAAAAGTGGCAACTGCCCAGAGGGTAAAAGTGCGCTTAACCATTAGGGTGTGAAAACAATTAAGTACGACTTTCTGCGAAAAGGTAGTAAAGCCGTTAATCCTATGTCGTAGATTTACAGCACGTAAAATAAATTCAAGCTTGGAAAAAGGGGCCTCTGAGCAAAATGTATTTGCTCAGAGGCCCCTTTTTCGCATTGAATTGAATGGGATGCTAATGACCAGAGATGTAAGATGTTATATAATGCAATAGTAGTAGTAATAATAATAATAATAATAATAATAATAATATATGTTATAATAATAAACGTTAATCCATGTATGCTAAAAACTCATTGTCTCTTTATGCCCCTTGGTTCTATGTGCTGTACCCAGTACTCAAATATTACTAAATTTATATAATTATTGCATTATTACTTGAAACCAATGCGTCAGTTGCGTCTAAGACAGGCTACCGTTGAGCGAATGTTTCAATTTCTTATTCTCTGGTTCATTATGATGCACTCAGACACGTCTCCTGTCACATACGACAGAGGAAAACACCCCCCTCGTGATCAAGAGTGCTTCTCACGATTCATCATTTGTGCACGCCTGTAATCACCTCTCAGCTGCCTTGGATCCCATCTGCTTCGCCTGTGCTCGATCTATTACTTCACCTTCCTGGTCTCCCACTCCGGTTTTTCTTCTGTTTTCACTCATTCATTTGTTTCGCTTGACTGCAACCGAACCTTCATTCTGTTGTCGTTTCGGAATGTTTTAGTCCCTGAGGCCGGTTGAAACTGTGAATGGTCTTTCACAGTGTAATTCGACAGTGGAGTGAACATATTTTACGAGTTTTGCGCAGTAACATTTTGCTACGAATTCTTTATGACTTATTAGTAAAGTTCCATTTCTATTCCAGGCTGTGGTTGAGTCAAAGATGTTGTATGCAGTAGAAATTTGGGGAATGTCAAGGGGGTGGACAAAGGTTGATGTGGTACATAGAATGTTATGTAGAGCAGTTCTGGGATTACCAAAAAGTTCGCTGAGGGGGAGTAAGTTTGGCAGAACTAGGAAGAGTGGAAAGGAAATGTATAATAGCGGAGAGAATCTTGAAATATTGGTACAGATGTCTAAAATTAGATAATATCAATGTACTGAAAGAATGTCTCATGTAGCAAAGAGATGTACTGGAAAGGTTTTGGGAGGTGGAGAAACTATTAGAAGAAATTGAATGGGAGATGTCTGGTGACTGGGTGAAAGTAACATCAGTGGATTTTGGAAAGAAGTGAGACAGAGGGTAGAAGATATAGAGAAGCAAGATTTGGGATAGCTTAGAGGATAAAGTTCTTTAGATTTATTTGGAATAGTTAGAAGAAACTGATGGGAGAAATTTATAAATAAATACGATACATTCTGAAGAATATTTCTTACGTGAATGTGTACAGGGGTATTATTTCTAAAAGGATTAAGAAACAATTTGAAAGAAGGATATGTGGGAAAGTGGACAGTGTGTTCGGTGGTGTAATGGAATGTGAAATGGTAAAAAGGTGGTGGGATAGTACCTGGGATGAAAAATAGAACAAACTACAACAAGATAAAGTGGCAATTAAAATATTGTCACATATGAGGATAGAGAAAATAAACAAGATTGGAGAATTCTTATGAAAAATAAGAGATAAGTGGGGAAGAAATATAAAGAGCTTGAGGGCACACACAGTTGTAAAAATGAATTTATTTTAGGGGTTCATTTTCCATGCATATAATCAGATGGTCAAGTTGTGGGAGAACCTTATTTTCGGTAATGCTAAATTCTTAGATATTTTGTTTATGTAAATTTATTTGTAATGTCTTTTGCTGAAATAAATTCATTCATTCAAGGAGACATTTTGTGTTCCGAAATAAGATTTTTTTTCATTGCGCATACATCTCCATTAACTTAGGAATTAATTCTTGTTATTTAATGATTTCCCCCCATGTTTACAATGATGGCTTCACTTAAGTAAAAGTGTTGTCTGTTTTATTTAGACCTAATAGCATTAACTTTAACATATGGGTTTTCATGAAGACAAATGAAAGAGGTATATTTTCCACTTTTAAAATATTTAATTTCATGTTGATTGCTAATTATCATTTATTATATAATTATTCCGGGACTTGTTAAACAAACCAAGAAACAAAAGGGTAGAATATAATTGAAAATTGCACACTACTGGTGAGAAAGGGCATTTTCCGGACTTTATTCATCTGCTTTTCCCAAAGTTGCCCTCAGCGAAAACTACTTGAAATGAAAAGCATTAAGGACATATAACATCTGTAATGATTGCCTAAGCTGATCTTGGAGCTGTTAAGGAAGATTTAGTTCCAACTCTAAGGATAACTACCTGGTATTTTTAAATTTTTAATTATTTATTTATTAATTTATTTTTTATGAGTTTCAACTTAATGCTTTTCATTCTCTTATGATGTCCTGTGAATTGCTTTGGTTTAGATCGAGCTTCTGCACTCTTATTTTTATTGTCCTTTTTATTTTAAAAAATACCCATAATTTTGATGTGTTTGTGTTGTATTTTCAGTTTCTAATTTTTCTTGAATCGGAGAATTGTAACATTCACACTCGTAAAACTCTCGTCTTATTTAAGGAGAATCTGCGGAAACGCGGAACTCTAAGTCTCCTGTTGAGAAATGGGAAAAAACAACCCATATGGCCTATCAATCGCTGATCAACTTCTAATGAAATGGTGATGGCCGATGTCATAACACCTTAAATTTTCTTATTAACGAGTTTTCGGAATTGTAATTAAACATTGCGACAGCACAGTGTTGGTAAAAAGATCTAACTTAATGTCAAAATAAAATATTTATAGAATATAAATTATTTTGTAAAATTGGTAAAATTTACACATATAGCTAAAAATAATAGTGTGTTAATTTCAACTGCTTGAAGCAAATATTTAACAGAAGATTATGAATGTTTATAATTTGCAATATTAATTAAAATAGTAGAATGTGTGGTTAAATTTGAGGAGGGTCATTAGTAACCTTAGAACTGGGGATCTTTTTCACTCTTGGGGAATGAGTAGTGTTTAACGCCCGTTTTTGCTACAGAGGCACCACAGGCGATGGACACTGATGATACATGAGATGAAATGATATATTGGGAAAGGATTTATTTTTAAGGAAGGAATCGTTCCAGGTCTAAGTTTAGGGTTCCTCCCCTGCATTTGCCATCAATGAGGACTGAGGAAAACCTGGAAAAAGTCTCAGTCAGGGAGGACGGTCCTGGCGGTATTCGATCCCTGACCTCCCGCTCACAAGTCCGCGCCTTAACGACCTCGGCCAGCCGTGGCGGTACTCTTGGGGAAAATAGTTCATGCTTAACAGAGGTACCATCATAAATTGTTTAAAATTTAAGTTTAAGCATAATGTTACTTTACCATAATTACAATACTAAATACTTTTATAGCATATTATTAAGAGAAAAGGACACGGTAATTGCAGACTTTTGGTTTAATTAAATTACCGAAATAATAAGGCCGTATCGTCTGTTACCTCATCAAAAGTGTACGAAGGGCGCTAAATAAGTAATGCTCTCTCTCTCTCTCTCTCTCTCTCTCTCTGAGGGTTTGTATTATTTCAGTTTCAGGCATGCTGGAATGTTGTTAACTATTTCCCAATATAGTATTCTTTTTTAAAAGATGCCCCTTTAGCTATTTAGATGTCACGCTCTGTATGCTCTCGCCGTACCACTCAGTGCATCTTCGTACTGCGTCAATGATCTTCTGGCGGATGAGACGGAAATCAGAAGGTCAGCCTCTTCTGCTATATGCTTACTTTTGTGTGGGTGAAGAAGAGCTTGGTCTCTTCCTTTTTGAGGATGTCGGCAAGTTCCTTCATTGTAGCTCTGACTGGATGAACCTTCTTGCGATTATCCGTCATCTCTGCATACACGTTATTCAAATATACTATAATAAAGTTCTGTATTTTATAAGTTAAATTGCTCGAGCTACCGCATACACTCTATACAAGGAGGTTGACATTCTCTATCAATTTCATTGTGATGGATCGTATGAATGTGAGGAACTATTCATCGTTCTACATTTCAATATTCCGTTTTGTTTTATTAAGAGTTGGGGCTAACTAGGAAGCGGTTCATAATTGAAGAAACAAATGCATACCAAGAGAGCTGTCACCACATGGGGTATTGCAGTCAGTAAAATGGAGCACGAACAGGAGAAATTAAAACTTAATTTGCTAAACCACCTGCTTTCCTTTAGATCTTTTCAGACAAATAAACCAGAATTTATTTGTGGAGAAAGAAGGTGGTTGTTGTTTGCAAACATTTGTGAAATGTACCTGGGGTCTTTAACTGTGGAATGCTCACTTCGTAAAGTAAGAAAAGGATAGCGGTGTTTAGAACATGCCAAAGAAACTAATTTGCTGTGCCGCGCTCAAAAACAACTCGAAATCACTTTAGCGCTAATATCTTTGGCCGTTTGTGTGAAGAAGAACGAAGCCGCGCCTGGCCTTTTAGTGGAATATAAAGAGCGCCGTTGTCGGGTGAATTTTCGTTTCCCAGGACTGTTTTAACCTTCAGCTTTGATGGAGCGAGAGAGAGGGGGGATGCATGCACTGAAACCAGTTCTGTCCTCCCGCTCCTTTCCCCAGGATAATTATTTCCGCCACTCTGGGGTGTATTAATAGTCCAATAAAACTATCGCGTACTATTTCTCACGGATAAACTCTGGACAAGATATTAATACAGGATCTTTTATTTTTGTGCGTTGGCAGCACTCATTCACAAGATGCTAATCTAACGGATGTGTGTTAGTTGCCCTTTTTTCTTGTATGTATAAATGCTGCAGGATATTGCTCTGATTGTTTCATATGACTCATAGAGGTCTCTGCGACTTGTTTATAACTATGCGCTAAAGAATATGAATACAGTTCTTAAGAGACTTGGCAGTACTGGGCATCTAAATTGAAAATGCTTTCAAAATTTGAAGACCAGAGTGAACGCAGCTGCAGTGATTTAACAATCGGAAGAAAATCGTCTCCCATGCAGCTTTATTTTAACTTCCATTAAACTGAAACACATACAGCAGTATGAGATAAGCAACATCGTTATGGAACATTGAGTTTTTAGTGCAGGTCTTGCTATATATTTCTGTTTGGTTTTAAATTTTTCATTTCATGTCACTAGAATGCCCGAAGTGCATAAACGCCTCGTGCACAATTTCAAATTCATATATTTTTGCATAGCAGCTGTCGAAATAATAACATGTGCAAACTCAGATCGAAAATAGAGCGCGTAGACGAAAGGAATATCTTGTTGAAAATTATCGAGATACGTGAGCAACTTTGGGAACATGGGCTGTGTCTTACAGTACAGTAAAAAAAGATGGTGTCGTGATTTTAAACGTTGCAGCACACCCTGCAATGATAAGCATGGCGGCTGTTCAGTTGAAAATTGTCACAATAAAGTGCATGCTTTAGTGTTGGAAGATCGACAAGTGACAGTACAAGAAACAAACATCTTACATCTATTTTATCTAAAAACCAAGATAACATTTACTGACCAGCACATGGAATATAGACATGTACTCAAAAATAGTTTAGAGTTAACATTTATAAGCAACATTTAATACATTTCCAGGCTGAGAGGCCGATGCTTCTTGGCAATTTTGTAGCTATGAATGGGTTATGAGTACATAACTGTGTTTCTTGATGCAAAATGGACGGAAACTTAAGGGTCTCCATTCCCTAAGAAAGTCAGGGTGCAGGAATATGCAGACAATGACAAGTAAATCTTAGGCAAATTTAATTTAGAAATTAGGAGATGTATTGTAAGAAAAAAATTGACGGTACACTCTCTTTTCAAGACAATGCTTCAACCACCTCGTGTTGTGACAAAGAGTTTTTGAAGTGCTTGGAAATCGTGCCTGCTGTTCAGATACCTCAGGCTACTCTCGAAACTGAAAGAAATGTTTCATCATATTAAGAAATCATGGCAGCTGTTCTTCCAGGAACTATGCACACGTTTGAGCTTCGCTGGGAGAGTGTACCAATCCTGTTAATTTGCTCAATGATAACAGAAATGTTACGTAGTTTAAATTTTTGTCTGCGTTGGAGCATATCCATAACTTGTCTTATAGACATGTTCACCTCCGCTGAAATAACATCATACTTTTTTACTTTGCCGTTGACTTTATATGCTAGGAGATACGGGAACTTTCTTTTATTTATCAGTTGAAAGGTAGATTCCCTAAAACAGTTATTAAGTGACTGGTGATCGTGGAAAATCATAGCTGGAAAGTCGCGATGGACCATACGCTGAACGACGCATTTTGATGTAGACTAAACTCCTGATCATAGCCTATACTCTTGATGCATTAACAAGTGATTTACAACATTGGCATGAACCTTGTGCGTTTGCAATTATGTTATTCAATTATAGTCCCGTTTGATGAGTTTCGAAAATGCTCTAATTGAACTAGTTATATATTAATAAAACAGAAACGTTTTTCTGTATAGTGAAGATTCAGTCTCATAGCGGATATCTGTGCTTTGCTTAACGCAAATGGTTCCGTGATGCTTTCATGACAGTGAATCACTTTTTCCTGTGCTTATTATAAATAACTACAGAAGTCATGCGATGACGCTGTTAGAGATAAGCCAGGAAAATGTGGGTGCTGATGGTGTAATGTTGAAGGGGAATTTTGTAGCCTTTCTGTGATAACTTGCACAATGTAACACGTGTTATTTCTCATTCTTTGGATGCATATACGCACAGTGTTTTGAGAGGGATAAAAGTACAGAGCATTTCTATAACGGATATGTTTTAAATTAGTTATACAACCTATGTTCTGCTGTGAAAGCGCTGTTTGGTGACAGGTTACCGGTCGAAGCTGTGGCATAGGAGATAGGCATACCTAGATTTAGAAATTTGTAGAAAAAATAACGAAATAAAGCTACTTGCAAAAATACCAGAAAAAATTTAAGTATTGAAATTGCATGATAGGAAAGAGGCGTGAGGCAAAGTAAATGCTATTGTTGACTGTGCCTCTACATTATTTCTATTTGCTTTGCACTAGTGCTTCCCTGGACTGCCTCTTTGGTCTAGTGATTAGCATTGCTGACTGTTGACCGGAAGAACCCGAGTAACGACTTAAAACTTTCTAAGTTAGAGGACCGGGAACGAGATTCATCCAGCCTCGTGAGGATAATGGGAAACTGTCTGATGGAAAAATGGCGTTCTTAGACCCAGAAAAAGTCGCTTGAGAGTCGACATGCAGATTTCACATGTCCTCCTACAATACTGCCCTCTTATCATTGATCTCGGAGTTTTAGCGCCGTAAAGAAAAAACGCATCTCTGAATGAAACGTTTTATTACCTGGAAAAATTCCTTCCATTACTTCCTCAGATCAACATTAATGCAACATTATTTGCGGCGTTCACTTCTAAGGGGTCAAACTTATGACAGGATAATCTCCAGTAGAACATTTTCAATGCATTTTCTACGTTTTCGCGCTTACCAAACGCAGTTCTTTCTGTGACTGTTGCTTTTCCGATCCTGTGATGATTGCTCTTGTCTTCCGCCATTGTTGTCGCTGGCCGACCTCTTCGAGAGTAGTTAATTTTGTTTCTTCCCTCTTAGTTTCCCACCCAAACTCACCATCTACATTTGTGAATCTCATTCTGACAATTTCTTCTATCCAGAGGAATTCAATCGCACGATTCACCATTTTGACGTGACAAATTGCAATTTCGCTTCATTTGACGACGAAAACTACCTCAAACTTAGGCCCCAAACGTTTCCTTCTCAAAAATTTCTTTCCCGGTTTCACATTTAATGGCTTGTATCACCAGGGTCTAAAGCTGCGATGCCTCAATAGTAAAAGTAGGCGTTAAATACCATTAAAGGAATTTTAAAAAAAATGACTACGATATTTGCCAAGTTTAAATCAGTTCAAATTATTTCCTGTTTCGAAGCCTTCCAAACAGTCCAGTACAGCGGCCGGCAAAATTTGTCACGCCAAATCGAGAAAACAGACTGACCCGCATTGCAATAAAAGAGTGTCACTCCGAGTCAACATAGCCAGCGGGATCAGTGGCGTACTGGAAAGTGTACAATACATACTTGAGAACGTAAAATAAATTAAATGCTTTTTTTCTTACATTCAAGCTAGTATATAATGCATTCTCGTTTCACTGGACGTTATATATTTTTGCTGGGCTACCATAAACATAAACTATAACAAAAGGAACAACAGTGAATAGTTACAGAACAAATTAACATGTTAGTCTATCTGCTTTAGCAAAATGGAGAATAGTCCTATGAGGACTGAAGTTTTCTAAACAAAGAACATTAGCAAAACAATTATAAATCCTCCGTGCGGCGATAGGAAATTTCATGCTACATCAAGAATGTACATTCGAAATCGATTCCTCCTTTATTGTAATATATATATATATATATATATATATATATATATATATATATATATATACACACTGTACGGTATGTGCCATTTTATTGTTTGTTTTCTTTTATTGGAAATCTAAGGTCCTCATTTATATCCGAGTTCTCTTTAATTTTGTATTACTTTTATTGTTATAATAAATTACTTTGCTTTAACAATACATTTTAACTCTAAATATTGAATTTCAAAACAGACATATTTAATATTAGAACACTTGCCTGTTAATTGGCTATGTTCTTTATGGTAGATTTCATAATCCTGTCTGAAAACCTCCTTCAATATTTTGGAACATACCAAACATCTCGCATCGTCTCCATAAGGTAAATAGGAATATTCTTCTTCCCAATCGCTGCTAAACTTTCTTTTGTAGGCAGAAGTCGATGACTTTGTTGACGCCATAAATAAAATGACTGGTTAATCCCGCACTGGTTTCATTCACTCTCTGAGGGTGGATGCAGAGGGTTAGTGGGGAGTAGCCTTGGGTTGCCGGGTACAAGGGGTATACGCCATGACTCTACATCGATTCATGAATCGAAGTTTGCCATCCACTGGTCTAGTACAATGAAATATCGAGAAAACTGCCTCTAAATCTTGAAACTTCGGTAGAGGTCGGGAATTTGGTAACGACAGCTTGAAGACATCAAGATATGACAAAGTTATTGCTGCGAGGATGTACTCATGCTAAGCTTATGGCATCATATTGCAAGCGCGGCGGAAGTTTGGAAAGATGAAGACAAGATTTTGTGTCGAAATGGCATATCGTGCTATCTTCTTAACTAAGGATCACATCGAGTTCCGAACCATGTAGGAAGTCTATGTACTACCACACCTGCGTAAGCACCACGGATGTTGAGCGCTGTTGGCTTCATTTTTACGCTTTCTAACTGTTTTTATAATAGCTTACGTTAGGATTACATAACAAGACATCAGTGGGTGCTTTCAGGATATTTCCGTAAACACCTTTGTTTTGAAAGTGGTGCCCCATACACAGACTGGTGCAGAATTTGAGACCGTACTTTAAATATTCGACTTAGAGGTCTACATTAGGCAAGTTTACTTTCCTCGATACTTCCTGTTGCAGATCTCTTTCTATTCTTGCCGACGTAATGTATTTTTGTGCGCTAACGGAAACTAAGGACGACATCATCATTACGTTAATTAGCAACTTTTTTAAATGAAAGTGAAAAAATGTGGTATAAAGACACTTTACTTAAGTATTTTATAGAATAAAAATGTAGACAAACGTTGCTTTACGAACTCGTTCTCTTGCTGGTCTCACGACAGTTTGCATTCAGTAGTGAAGAAGGTTGAACGGTTTATTCTAGAGCAACACATTTTTATGTATAAACTTCGTGTTCATGTGGAACTTTGCTGATCAGTTAGTTACCTCCTTACAAAACTGCAATTCGCGATTTTATGCTCTCGTTGAAACTATTGGTTCAGGTATTCATCGACAAAACTACTGTCGAGATTAGCACAAGAGGGATTTCATTTAAAGTAAATTATTGACAATGAAATCAGAAACACCACGACGACCGAACTTAAGGAGAGAGCGATTTCAGCATCTTCTAAAAATGTATATACGCACCCTCGTTTAGTAGCTGAGATGTAAAACACTGCCTCACCCCATTGGCTTGGCAAGATTAGAAGTCAAATATCTTACGTAAATACACATAAGATAAATACTAGTACAGATATATTCTTTAGCAAAAATAAGTGAGAAAATCATGCGGAAAAACGAATAAAGACGTTAAATAATAATAATAATAATAATAATAATAACAATAATAATAATAATAATAATAATAATAATAATAATAATAATAGCAACAGCAACACAACAGCATACGAGAGTGCTCAGAAATGATTTCCAAACAACGTAGCGATGTCCCTAAGTATGTTGGAACATCATAAAACTGGCAGAGCTATCATTCCAGTCACCTTAACAAACCTAAACGTTAGTATAAATGTCAGTTAAACTTAACAGGTTTGCTGTATACTTCATACATACATATTTATATTTCGTGCATTACAATTAACAATGGGATGAGCGATTTCCGAGCTTAAGGGTGTACAGGAACATCTTTTTCCAGACGTGTCGGCCGCAGCTGCGACGAACATTTTAGTAGCTGAGATCTCCAAGAGAATACTTCGGCCCTGCCACTGAGGAGGGTACTCACATCTATAAACGAAACATCTGGGAAGAGAATAAGGTGTTATAGTAGACTGTGGCCCTCAAGCCAATAAATCCTTGGTCCTATTGACTCCGACAGTTACAGGCTATTTACAACTCATCCTATTAGGGAGCGTGTGTAAAGTTTCATTACTTGACAGCTATGAACAAGTTGCCACAATACAGAATTGCATATCGAAGTATCTGGATGTATTACATTTTTCTTTGTAACATGCCTCATTTATGATGTAAATTATAATTATCATAGGATGTGCTAAAGTCTCCATTTCTTAAGATTGTTCTTCTGTTGTTCCTACTCTAATAATTGTCTACTTCAGGTTTCATGTTTTACTTAAAGAATAACGGGCGATTTGGAGTTTCCATATCTCTTTTAAATGTCTTGTTTATCATTTCTTAATGGAGTCCGGAATCAGAACGATCGTTGTTCTACATAACCAACCCCCCCCCCCCTGATATTGATAGCTTTTTTACCCTTTCAAATGTCTTCCTTTGAATTACAAAGAGCATTCCAAGCTGTGTGACGAAACAGAACTGATGCCCGCCCCCGAAGTGGGGACGTTCCGTTAGTCATCGAGGAGTGGCAGGAACACCCAGGGCATCGTACGATAGCCGCCTCTTACGTCTTGCGACACGGCATTTGGCAGATCTGTTACTTGTGATAGCGTTCAGACAAGCAGTGCAGTTTATCACAAACATTCTAAGAGGTCAGTTGATCATTCTTTAATCTATTAATCTATTATTTTACTAAGGTGATCAATAAATAACCAAACACTTTTTTTTCTCTCTTTTAGGATTTTATTTTATATTCTAGTTTCAAATAAATTGGGTGTTTTCTCAATTGTTTAAAAGTAGTGGAATTTTTAGAAGAGTAAGTCATCTTTGTTCGGGTAAGGAACTTCTGTGGGGCTTAACGTTGTCATGACGAAATTTTGTCGTATCTCTGTGAGGCAGAATGCGCCGGAGCCATATCTTTAATGTCTGAAGAGCTCACTGTTTCATCAAAAGAAGCCTTAAAGAGCTCTTCTAAGTTTCTAATCTCCCTGTATTCAGTCTCGAAGTATTTCATCTTCAGTGTTAATGATGCACAAAAGTTGTCGACTGTGATGGTTCTCTGTTCTTACGATCGAGGGTCACGGTTAGCACGAATGTTTGAATATTCTAACAGGTGGGTTGGCTGATGACGCTACTTAGCTAATTGTTTGGTAACTATCGTGGTGAAGGAAGATGATGACAGGTATGACTGCAGTGTACGACCTCCCGGAGCATTGATGACAATGAGACACTCCACACCCAACGACTGACTGCGTTTATTTGTCATCATCTCTAAATCACAGCTCCTTGGCGGAAGATGAAACTAAATGGCATAGTGTTTAAAGTTACTACACATAAACTGGCAGTTACATTACTTTTTGAACCCCTCTTGTAATTTTTAAGTTTGGCTGCTTCAGTCAAGACACTGAAGGACTGGCGAAGAAGACAACAACGTCCGAGCTTCAGCGGAAGATAAACGCTAGAAACATTTTAGAGCCAATCTTCAGTTCATTTCTGATATTTTTCCCAATGTTAAAGCTGTGGCCATACTAAACTTCAATATATTTACAAATTACAGCATAATTCCTAGAATTGCTTTTAGGTACTACAAATTGGCTACTTTTACGCTTTAACGAGTATTGCTGATATAGCTGCGCTTGAAAACGATTGAATGTGTCTTATTTTGGATTAACCGCACTCGGGCGTCGTGATGCATGACCCTGTCAGTTAAAGAGAGGAGTTTGTGAACGCCATAGTTGCCCCGAGGACACCATAAACATATTCTCACGTTATTTATCAGGGAAAACGCTTTGCGACTCGATAACTCGTGTTCTTGTTCCGAGGAAGGGAGTTGCTGCTAATTGGTTGGCAGCACAATCACAGCCGCACCATGTTGTTCTGGCTGCAAAGATAAGATACTGCCATCATCACTTCGGGCTGTTCAAGTTTCCGCTTCACTGTACAGCTACGAAAAGGGAGCGTTATGTTTTTGTTTTCCTAAGGTCGGGAAATTGTACACCATTGCAACTGCTGGTGCAGATAATATAGAGTAATTAGTTCCGAGCCTGCTGGTGTTCGCCACTTTGCTCCGTAGCAGGCGCGACTGCAGCTTTTAGTACAATTCGGAAGGGAAAAAAGGGGGGGGTGAACTTACAATAACTAAACAAGTAAATGCTAAAATTATTGATTCCTATTTTGTATTTTTGCACTTTTTGATGAAATTGAACTAGCTCTTTGCAATTTACTTCAACAAATTAACGGAACTACATTTTTAGCACCTATAATGTTAAACGTATTATGAAAGATGACACTTTTGATTTCGAAATATTGGAAACTGTTTGTATACAACAGTTCTGTTTGTATACAACAATAGAACACGTGTTTGTGTTGTTGAAAATAAGACATGACTCTTAGGCTGTCTAAAGGCATTAAGTGTTTTGAACAAAATGAGATTCCTCTGTTAAATTTTCCTTTCCATGTGGAGTTCGTTTACGATTGGTAGGTGTAAACACAATCAGTAGATGAAGTTAACAGATATATTTGTATTTGTAAATATTTCCTGAATACAAATATTAATGGACATCATGAAGATTATAATTATTAAATCTATACCCCCCTCCAAAAAAACCGAAGAGTGTGTAGAAGTATAGTATCATATTATGAGGGAAGATATAATGAAGGTTAAATGCTTAGCAGGATAATGGAAATGGCTGCTTTGAGGATGAACAGGCGGTTCCTCATTTACTGTTTAAAATTGTTCGAGTAGCTTAAGGCTTATACTATGCTGCTTCCGTTTTTCAGAAAGTAAATGAACAAATATAGTTTGAAGTTACAAGCTGACCGCTCCTGCGGCCGGCAGTCCCGAACAGTGGCAAAGAAGTAAGATTCACGCGTTCCTCTATTAGCGCCTATTTGTTAAATGTCATAAACCTGACTTATGTTACTTGGAACTGTAGTGAAAATGCATTAATAATTTATGCAGAAACTGTAAATAATGTAGAAAAATTATGAAAATTAAAAAAAAAAAGCAACGAGTTAGAAAGTGTCTAATCTAACCTAACGTATGAAAAAGTAACACATATTCGATTGAGAATAGTGTAGAAAAATTATGAACATTAAAAAAGTAAATGAGTTAGAAAATGTTATTATAGAGTAATATTACTTTTTTGTTTTATTATTCTTTTGTTAAACTAACCTAACCTACGAAACAGTAACATTTATTTATTCGATTAATAGTATAGAAAATCATGAAGATTAAAAAAAAAAAAAAAAAAAAATACCCGTGGGGAATCGAACCCACGACTTTAATACCATTAGCACAACGCTCTAATTTACTGAGCGCTTGATGCAGAAATTATTCGCCTAAAGTAATCGCTACTACTAAAATCAGTCGGATTTCTTCGCTACCATTCGGGACTGCCGGCTGCAGGAGCGGTCAGCTTGTAACGTTTACTCTAATATACATAGGTTAAAGAAATCAAAAGCATGGAATTTTAATACTTGTGTGTGTATCTAAAGACATTCGAATTTGCTGACTGATAATACGAGGGACATTCAATAAGTGATGCAATAATTGTTTCTGCTTTTGGATATTGTTCGTCAATTTTGTGGCTACATAATGCTATATTTTTCAGTATAATCTTCATGGAAATATATGGGTATGGTGCCACTTATATGTCAGGGCAAATCATAAGGTGCAAGATTTGGGTTGTAAGGTAGCTGAGAAGTTTAGTGATCTCTTCTCGGTATGTAGACTTATGGGTGACTTGTCGTTACACATCTCCATAAGGACGAAGGCACCCGAACTTATATCTATAACGAATTTTGCCACACGCTTTGGATTTCAGTTTGCTACGAGGCAATCTGTCGATCAGCATACTCGCTTGAGTTCGAGAAGAATGGGGTAATGACTTTACTTCTTTTCCTCCCTGAATCTGGAGGATTCTACTTCAGTTGTATTTTGGTCTCAGATTCGAAGTAATGAGTCCATGTTTCATTTCCCGTTTCTTGCTGGGCAGCCTCGTAACGTGCAAGCAACTCTGCACAGATTACCACAAGGATGTCCGCACTATGACTGCAGTGTGCAGCGTGGGAGATTTTGACGACCTTTTCGCGCAACTACTGACAGGGCTTTTATCCACCGCCTCCTCTCCATAAAGAGAGATTGAACTACTGCTCTTAGTTTATAGCACACAGTACTTAAAGAGCCGATTTTGAACTCTAACATCATTACTGTCACCTAGCTGAAGAAGCTGAAATTACACGAGATAGTGTGCCAAGGTTAAAAAATACCTATTTATATACAGTATTTTCCAAAATAAACTAGCTAAGGATTTTTGGTACCCAAATCGAACGCTACTCGCAATGCGGGTCGTGTGCTGCTTTTGCTCTAATAACAATAAGATGAGATAGTATTTTACATTTTCTAGTTTCCGTTTCTGCTGTTTCTTGAAAATTGAAAGAAACATCAGTGATTCTTTCATTTAGTGTATAATTATGGATTTGAGAGAATGGTTACTGGTCAAAATTCAGAGCCATTTAGAGATGATGGAACTATCATATCTATGTTAAATATCAATTTTTTTCTCATTGCCTGTTTTGATTGCAGTTCATAGTGCTGGATATGCGATTGCATTTATTAATATATTTGCTTATTTAAAAGAAGATATGTGCTAGCATAATAATAAGCTATTCTAAGAATTTTCATACTATAATTTAATGAATGTGTTTATTTCTGCTCTTATAAAAGAAGTGGAGATTACGTTTATTATATTTTATGAAGGAACATCTATCTCTAAATTTCAAATTCAACATAGATTGAAGTTGTGTGGAAGTTCGGTTGTGATGGCCAATATTTTGCTTGTTGCACAGGTTACCTACCACCTACCGCTTGCTGTTCTTGACCTTCTCAACGTGGGTGGGTTATTTCCGTGACATGTCCCCTTCCCTATCCCCGGATGTGGACCACAGCTGCTGCTACTGCACCGTCTTGAACACGTGTACTTTCCTTCATGGAGTTCACTTGATACCAGCCTCTCATTTCTCATTGTGCCGTTCCCTCCTTTATCAAGTCGTCAGCTCTGCTTCCAGGTCTGAAAGTTAGGTTGCGCCTGTTAATCCGTCCTTAAATAGCTTACCGTTTATTCACATTTTCATCGTTTATTAAACAGCCAAATGACATTCTCCATTATTTCACAACTTTTTATATCTATTTTGTTCGTCTTTGTGAACTCGAGAACATCTCCAATAGTTTTTAGTTTCTAGATAAAAAAACTTATGTTGTATCATTTAACCTATATCTATTTGTTCTCATATTTCTCCCCAAAATATGTTTCAGAATTAATTCTATTTCTGTAATTTCAGTTTTGTCAGTTATGTAGAACTGTTGTTTGCAGCAACTTAGTTCTGCTCTCAGTCTTTCTCAGCATTAATGAAATTGCGAAACTAGAAGTCAAAATCATTGCCGAACTGAAGAACGCTCCATTTGCTGACTCCGTCGATATAAATGTTTCTCTCGCACAACTTTCATTAATGATAGTATGCATTATAGCATTAGTTTTGTTTCATCTGGGCTACAGAAGCTGTTCGAAATACTCATATCAGTGAATTGCATTCATTTCCTACTTCCGTAATTGTTCCAATTTCTTCCCTGGATTTTAACTTCCTCTGCAATATAATTGTTATTCCTTTAGATTAATTTTTTCTCTGTTCCAGTGCTAACATGTTAATGTGCTATACTCCAATAAAAGTTACTTAACTAACGCACTGTAACTAAAGCTATATTTTGGTAACCTGAAAATTGGCATGGCAGAGGATACACTTAAAATGATGAAGTTATGAATTAGAAATCATCCAAGATGTAATTCTAGTATTTACGATAAGTATGTATGGTTTAATTTACCATAGTTGTCGTTTATTTGTAGTCCAGCTAATTATTATTATTATTATTATTATTATTATTATTATTATTATTATTATTATTACTGTTAATAGTAATGGTAGTACATTACTGATGTTCGTATAATTGGCAGATTTATTGTTATTACAGATGACAGGAAATCTGAGAGACAAGCCTTATGAAATAATTAACATATTTTTGCAATGAGATAAGTTTGATGATTATATCTTCGATGAAGAAGGCGTTAATTTTTAAAGTTGATATTACACTCACACAAAATTGTGATTGCGATTTAGAAACCCCTCCCCCGAATGAAATGGCAGGTAAATATAAACAAAGCACTACACAAAGTCATGACCATGTTCCAAAGACAAAGAAAGCTCAAATTTCACGAAATTTGCTTAATGCTTCCTGCAGTGCCTCAACTGATTCTGACAATCATAATTTCTTAATTCTTCCAAATCGCAAACAACTGAGAGGAAAGTATAACCACATTTCATGTTCTACATATCCACTAGGTGACAAAAAACACCACCCGGGTTGTCACCAAAAATATAATACATTTTGTTCAGGGAACAAATGTTTATGGCAAGCTGATACTACTACTACCATATGACAGTAAGTTGCTAGGCATACAAATGCTAAGATAAATATAGTTGAACTAGATATAGCATTGCATCTTCCACATTAACAGATGCTCCTGTAGACAAATTGAATGCTCTTTTAGGAATACTGATGCTTTCAGCAGCATTGAAAGACGATCATAGTTTTATTTTACTTTTGTGTTGAACGCTACTGAGCTGATAAGTTGCGACAAATTCGAACTTCTCATAAATGGTTTTAGATTTGATGATAAAGAAACCAGGAAAGCAAGGAAAATGACAGAGAGATGTTGAATTATTTCACACGATGCAGAATTGCTTACGAACCTGGAAGATACAGATTATTTTATGAGCAGCTTCGTGCCTTTCTAGAGCAGCTACATATGGCATTAGAATACATAGTAATAAATAGTTTGCGATTTAAAACCGCATATATGTTCGTGGAAGCCTCCGAATATTACATCAAGCATACATGAATCCTATAGAAATGTGACCTTAATTGGTTTACCGCCGTACCAGTACCTGCTGAAATGCGGAAATTATCTTATAAGTGGTTAAATTTACAATTTAAATTGGCAGGTGTTCCTCCACTGAGAATAAATAATCGAGAAATGACTTGAGCTTGAATATCAAGAACGGGAAACTGTGAACATGTTTTGTTTATCATAGAAGGCTTGTGTCATGTAAAAGTAAATGCAATAAGGTGGTGATTTGTCTACAACCCGCGAACGTCCTACAATTGACGCACACGAACCAGATATGATAGAATTTTGTGATTCTAAAAAAGGCATAGTTGACAGTTTTGACCAAATGTGTAGAAACATGTTTTGGTGAAGATTGGCGTCTATAGCATGATATAATGGCTCTAATGAATGTTAATACTGTAATAACTTGCTGCAAATAAACAAGAACTTGTGCAAAGAGCGAATGTCACCTGACTTCACCACACTTGAAAGTACGTCATCGGAAAACGTCTAAATATGGACCCTTTAGGAGTTTCAGCACAGAAAACGAAAGATCTGTTAATTTTCCCATCCCATTTATGACTGTGATTCAGGTCCTTCTCGTATCATTAGGGAAAATCATGCGTTGAATGCGATGAGAATCTTTAAATTGTATCAGGACATTGTAACAACGATAAAACACAAATATTTATAATTTTAAGCATTGTAATGTAATTGCCAAGTATCTAAGACTATGTTAAATAACAACGTATTCCGTACCATAGTGTAGTAATGTAGAGTTAAATCGGGAAAACAACTGTCTGTATATTTTTAAAAAAAAAGCCTCGCAGTTTTCTATTGTTGAGCTTGCTTACTTAAAAAGTGTCGATGTAGATGAATTAGTCACATATATCTTTAGTATTGTGAATGCTTCGTGGAGGATACATCCATTATTATTATTATTATTATTATTATTATTATTATTATTATTTTGTCGATTTGATTGCATTGTTTTCTCGCGACGTCTGTAGATTGGACGTGAATTCTATAGGT
Organism: Metallyticus violacea; assembly: GCA_030762175.1. Taxonomy (NCBI): domain Eukaryota; kingdom Metazoa; phylum Arthropoda; class Insecta; order Mantodea; family Metallyticidae; genus Metallyticus; species Metallyticus violacea. Next base: position 101,457,729 of record CM060843.1, on the reverse strand, counting down.
GTAAGTCTGTAGTCATGAATGGAATGAAAGAAAATTAATAATGGCGTAAATGAGCTCAGAGTTCTTGGGCCTTAAAGCTAATCTGGTATTCACCTTCTCATGGTAAGCAAACAACTTCAACAAAAGCTTGACCTGACCAGGAATCGAACCTAGACCACAGAAGCGTGCACCACTCGTTGTTGGACTCTCTTCTCGCTCTCTCATGCTGTAGACGCTAAACCCTTCTCTCTATTCGCATCTGCATCACGGCAACTCTCACATTACAAGTTTCTCAGTATACATTTTTTTGCTCGGTACTAAATATAACGTCACCATGCTGAAACAAAGCAATTTAATTTGTAAGGAGTGCTTTTCTTCACTAGCCATATTGAGAAAATGATGGAAAACACTTCTCTCACTATTTAAGTTCGCATTTTAAGTGAATGTGAAGGGTTTTACATTAAAGTAAAGATTCGGTTATTATTAAAGAGCGACAATAGAAAAACAGAACAAAGAAAGCTGAAAGGTATCTGCCTGGAGGGCTAATCTATCACAAACATGCAAAACTCCTACCCTATGTATATGAGATTGTCAACGATTGTGTTTATTAACGCACCTCAGTAAAAGAAACAAAGAAAGGGGACACGTAAATGAATTGTAAACTTTGTGGAAGTATCACATATTGCTAAAATGCCAATAAAAACTTTTAATTTTGTTTCATAAAATGCATTATGGCGTTCGAAATTGTAATATATAATATAAATAGCTTTAATCTGTATATGTGCAAGTGTTTTATACTTATTCTGCCTCTTTAGTTATGTATACACAATACATATATGAATGAATGCTAAGTAGATTACTACAGATTGTGGCCCTAGTCAATTCCCTCTCTTTCCTCTTTGTTGTACTTCTCAATATACCTTTCCCTTCCAAAACTTATTTTTTTATATAGAAAATAGCCGAGCTTTTCCCCTTTATTGCACTCTACATAATGTATCAAATATTCACACCTTGATCTTATTTGCTTCCAAAATCCCTTCCTTAGGCATTCTCTCTCCATCCATTAGAGCCCATTCAATTGATCCTCTTACCTTATTAACCCAGCTGTTAATACACATGGTTTTTCTGATATTTCATAAGTAAATTGAAATTGAATTTTATTGAAGTACTAAGAAAAAAGTGAACTACGAAGGGGCCTGCACATATCTGGATAATTCACTATTCAGTTTTTCACGAAACATGTTTATATTCAACTTAGCAACGTCTGCAACTCACTATAAGAAATATCGTTACTATGCCTTTTAATAACATTGGCGCACCAATAGTCTGTAATAACACAAAGACAGAATGTTGCTTGTTCTCACAACACAAACTGCAATTGGCGTGACTTTGACCTCGGTAATGTTCACTAAGTTACTGCTAAAGCACCGTATTATTGAGATATCTGGTCTGACGCTACCCAGGTGGAAATATTGAAATGGGACAGGGGTAGCATGTCATTGTCATTTCTTGATGCTGGCACGTTCAACTCTTCCTTCATCTGCACAGCCCCATCCTCTTCTCGAGACGAGCTGGTTTTTCAAAAAGAGAAAGAGGGAATGTGGAGCCACTTGTCAAAGAAAGGGTCGCTTCCGGGCACAATTGTGGAATGCCTTTGCCAAAATTCAGAACAGAAGTACGACGAATGAAAGCCACCATTCATTAATCTTATAGTTAAGTGGCATGTGGCGAACTTTGACATATTTTGAAGATCGGAATTATCAAATAAAAACTGCTTGTTTAAGAATTTGAAATAAGGAGATTCGTGTAAAAAATGCTTTTGTCGTTGGTATATTATGGCCTACCTGAGGAAGGTTCATAGTACAGTGTTAAGTGTATTTGATTTTGAAAATAAACTTTTCCTCCTGCGTAAATAATGCTATTAAATAAAGTATAATTTTCCACAAAATCAAGACAAACACGGTGAAATGGAAAAGTTATAACTCTCTTTGTACTTTCTAAACAATGGATTATAGTTTATTCTCTTTTATAAAAATGTAAACTTTATTTAAATAAATGTCATACCAACAAATCAGCGGAATCTTCATATTAAATTAAATAAAAATAACTCAATTTTATGCAGAAAATATAAAGAAAATTACATCAATTTCGAGGCAAACGTGTGGAAAACTTTACGGTAAAATTTTTTTAGTTTCCATATTTATCACCCAATGGCTTTTTCAAGAATAGACAGATATTTCATTTCAAATACCCAGTTGCCTCATAAAAACATCGAGATGAGCAAGATGTTTGTGTTTTTTCTTTCTTTTTTTCTTTTCTTCCCCGCCGCGTGCTCTGCTTGCATCTTGAATAAGAAAGAACATCTGCAGCGGTGGATTCGATGAAAGTCGAGCAAAAGGAGCCTGCGATGCAATGAAATGAATGATTCGCGAAGAGATTGACCGGAAGTAGGGGGGGCACATATACATAGACCTAGCACGTCTTTGTTGGCGTTTCCGGTAGGCGAAGACAAACTAAACGTTGCCTCTCCACCTCCACAACGTGTTTGTTGACATAGCGGCGTGCGGCACAGTCTACACGCCAGGAGTTCCTCTATTCAATCAAAGGGAGTTTTGCTTGTAAGAAAGTTTAATTAATGACAAGGTACCTAATGGCAATAACATATAATAATAATAATAATAATAATAATAATGATAATATCCCCTTTTTGTATTACTATATTTATTGTAAAACACACGTTCTCAGCCAATAAAGGAAACGTTTATCGAAATACAAATAACAAATATTGGCTAGTATATAAAACAGGCCTTTCCAGAGATCTGTTTTGAAATTGAAGCTGAACTTCACGACTGTATGCTATCGACATCAATTTTCCGTTGTTATAACCATAATTTGCGGCCAAACGCACAATAAAGGAAGATATAACCGAGAATAGAATTTCAGTATATAAAACAATGTTTACAACCGTTGTATGGCAATCTGCCTTTCTGAATGCAGAATCCGCAAATTTTACTAGTTATTCCCAAAATAAGACTTCCGAATGTTCATTCGTTTTTTCAGAACAACTTTACCGTGGTTAAAATAAATAAAAAATTCCGGAAGTACCCTGTCCCAAGAGAATTGGGGAGTATGCCAAGAAAACGTGTCAGGATGGTCAGATAATTAACCAAAACTTCACACACAAATTATCGGTTCTTCTGCATATTATGTGTTATAAGTAAAGCTTCTCAAGCAGGTATGTCCATTAAAATTATATCTCACAATAGTCGTAAAGATCATGAAAGCATTAATCTGCTTTAACACTTAGCTTGGCTGATATAAAAGAATGCACTTTTTCAAAAATGTATCTGTCTGATGATCTCTGTAAAGCCTGGAGTAGAACAATAAGCAATACCTGAACAGTCTTCTTAATTAATAAAATGAAAACTCAAATACATATGAGTTGCAACATATTTTTGAAGTCTGAAACCTGTACAGGATTCACGTAACGGCTGACTGCCTGAATACTGAAGCATAGGACGGTACAGTGTCTTCAAAAATGTAATAAGAGTTTTCTAAAAAAATTAATATATCCGGCTTCGGTATCTATTTCTTTAGATGAAAGAACTGCGGTTCATAATCATAATTTAAATTGTAAAATGGAGCGTTTATAATGAACATGCACTCTGTGCTCCAGTGTTAACACAGACCAACTCTTTTATGGTCTTCATCATCATTGTGACGTTAATCCAAAACTCTCACTCGAGCCGAAATCCCTCCCTTTTAAGTACATAAAGAGCAGTAACTGAATTTCATTTTTAGCGTAAAATAAGAACATCAACATCAGACGCGGTTAAGAAGTGTGTGCAACACATTGTCAATCGTTGAGCGAAACGGCTGTAATCATCGGAAGAAAGGCACACTTGCAGCCGACACCCTTATTCACAACGAGTGGCAAATAACAGCTCACTGGTCAACCGTTTCTATGGACAGTGTCAATTCAACTTTCCACCATTTAGAATATTAAAACCATTCCTTCGGAATTGGCTAAAATGCATTCTAAAGGAGGGAGGGAATTTCTTGTCCAGCATTGAAATCATCACTTGGAGCCTTAGGCCAAAAGATAGTCCATTAAGTGGTATAAACAAATTATTTTTCCTTCACGACAACGCACAGTTTCATACATCCAAGAAGAGATGATTAAACCCACCCCAGAGTCTGGATGTTCTACCTTCGGTCCTCTAAAATATGCAATTTGTTATCCTGACATGTAGGTGGCGTAAAGCCATTGCACGGAGGTCTTGTTTTTATAAGTGTGTGAAGCAGAAATAGATCAAACACCATATTCATACAATTTTCGCTGTTTCCAATAACTAGTGTTCTTCAAAAGGAGGAGACAAGTGACTTGTTATTTCAGTTACATTTTTCAATGTGGTACTTTATTTTTCATTTATATTGTATATATTCAAAGTGGTTCACAAGTTGTATAAAAGCACGCTGAACTAGACCTTTCAATGTTTAAATGAAGAAAAATACAAACGAAGCACACATTAATACAATATTTCCAGCAAATATCTCTTATTCAAGTCAAAATATTGTATAAATTTATGTTTCATTTGTGTTTTTTCTTTACCTAAATGCTGAACTTTCTAGTTCATTGTGTATATAAAATATATATATTAAATGTATGGTGTTCAGAAAAAATAAAAATTAGCATTTATGAGTAATATTAAGACACAATGAACAGACTATTCAGCACTTTTAAAAAAGAAATACTAACTAATAAAAAACACTAAAATGTATAATATTTCAAGAGAAGGCACAAGTAAAGTAGACAGCTGAGACACTGTGCATATGTATGCGTATATATTATACACAAAGATGTCCCACAACGTTTTTCTGATACGTCAAATGAAAAATTGTTTCAAACGTTTTTTAACATCATGATATTTTGGGTGAGCAAGAGATGGCATTAGCGGTAGAATATATATAAATCAATTCAATTTATGTTTTAGTTCAAACATACATTTTGGCTACACAATTAATCTTCAGTGATCGTAGTGATGATGGACTAAATTTAACAAGTTTTTGCTGACATTTTCCACATATGCATGTTTTAGTTTGATGATTTTGAGTGCTAAATGTAAATTCTTTAGTTCCTGTGAATTGCCTTTAGATTAACCAAATTGAAGTATTTTTCTCTATGACGTGTACATGAAATATTCTACGTTGAATAATTCTACTCTGACATTAGTTCCTATATTTAGTAATAAAAATTGTAAACTGTATTAATACATTTCCAATAACCTGGCAAGCTTTCTAATTTATAAAATGTATTGCAAAGATACTTCCTGTATTGGTCGTATCATATTTTAAAGAGAGATTATTGCAATTAATCATTGCACCATTCTTCCTAGCAGCACAAAAAATGCTTAAAACTTGTCTTGAGCGCCCAAGGAATGGCCATGCCTCTCCTACACCCTCCCCCGCCATGCAATTAACCCGTATGCACCAGGTGGTGACTTGTGCGGAGCAAATGGCTCCGTTGGCGCTAGTGTCGCCTCCCGCTCGGCTGGCTGGCTAGCACATGGAAGCGCTTTCAGTTTGGTTCAGGCAAGTTAACCATCACGATGGTCCTGCAAGTACTGGATCTAGTGAACTCCGCACAAGAAGCTTTCTATGGCGATTACCCCACCACCACATTGATTCCAGGTAAAATAGCTTTATTACACAATAAATAAAAAAGGAATATAGTTGCGAATATGCTTTGTTTTGATTACTGTGTGTTTTGGCAGATGTTAGAAATCTAAACGCAGTTTTGTGGCATTTATTTTGCTGTTAAATGTAAAGTTGGTGTGTGCGTGTGAGGGGGGATTAACTGATACATGCGCAGTTAAATCAGACAGTTTAAAAAGTTACAATGTCAACAGTGCATTATTGAATATTGAATAAATTGAAAACTGGGGAGTGGAAAATATGCAGATGAAGGCGCTGAGGCATTAGCAAAGAGTAAGCAGTCCTTTTATATCTAAAACCTCTCATTATATACAAGAACGTATTATTTATTATGAAAATTGAAAGCTTTCCTATAACACTGCATTTAATTTAGGAAAGAATTTAATTTGCGCATCTATGTCATGGACGGCAAGTTATCATGTACTGCAATACTAAGAAGCGCGCACAACGCGCATAAGTTTGTACCTATTTTAATGTGCAATTCGATCGCTCGGGACATAACGCCACATGGTGGTGTGTCACAGATCACACACGCAGTTTTCGTTGCGGTGATTAAAAACCATTATTGCCTTTGATAGCAGGGCGTGTCATGATTTCTATACATCTAATTCCTGTTAGTTATAACGTCGGTATAAACAATTCCGTCAATTTTTAAACTCTATTTACAACATATTGCAAGTAATGTTACATGTTTAGATTTTTATTTTGGTGCAGTGTATAGGAAAGCTCACTTTTGTGTGGCTGGTGAAAATCCTTTTTCTTATATATTTTGTGATAAAAGTCTTATAGCAGGACATATTGTGTCGCAATTCATAATCCTTATCTGTGTCAATCATGGCATCGGTGGAAAAGAATACAAGTCATTTAGCATCACTGATGGGATATTTAATATTTTTTCTGCTTAAAATTCACGTAATTCAATGGCTGGTCGGCCACTTTATTTAGTTCACTTGTGTTAATTTCAAAGCAAAATCTTAATTGTTACATAAAAACCAGGATAACACTGTAACATGTACCTACATTAGAGGATACAAATCCTGTTTCTCGTAAATTGTATCTGCTTGTCTTATGCTTCGCCATGGTCACTTGCAAAGTTTAAACCTTTAGATAATGTTTGTGTTCTATTGTAATCATTGTAAAAAAAATAATAAAATCTCAACTCGTAATTTTAGTGTGGCTATACTGAGGAGGAAAATGTGAAAATGAAAAGAGCAGTCAATGCTTTGTTGTTGTTATCATCACATAAGGTGAACGTTGACCAAATTGCATCAAGGAGAGCAGTTAAATTAGCGCCAACATCTAACCAGCTAGATGTCTAGCCTGAGGTTCAGGAATAATGAATGCCTTCACCTTAAGTACGATCAGCGGGGAACAGACATCTAAATAAAGCAAGCTATTTTAATATGTGTAATGTGACGTTAAAATTATACTAGAAGGAAATACTTTCCCAAGTGATGTGAACGGCTACTTTGAGCGGTTTTGGAAATGATCACTTATGCGCACGCCATGTTGTAAACCGACAATAGCTTGCAAAAAACTGACATGTATCACTTCTAAATATATTCAATAAACTAGAGATGTAGATGCTATTAAAATCTGAGCAGCACCCACTCACCTTAAAAGATACTACCGCTCATTTTAAGCCCAAATCTCACCTTTCCGATACAAAGATGCCCCCCATTACTTATTGATGACGTAAAGAACAAACAATCGAGCAAATGATATTGAGCTACCAACATAGCAAATCTTTCTAAATTTAGCAAACATGAGAAATAAAATTCAAACAAATAAAAAATGCATGGAAAGAAATTTTATTTAAAATACTGCAACCAGAAAAAACCTAATGAAAAAAGGAAATATAAATTGCTCACTTGGACATAACCTAACCTCATAATTAAAGTTTCAAATATGAAACGAAAGAAATAACCTAAATCCAATCTAACTCAGTAATCGACTAAACCGCATTTCTAATATAGAAAAGAAAAACTAGTCTAAACCTATCAATCCCAATAATCGACTGAACAACTTTTCTAATATGAAACTGAAGAACTAACCTGGACCTAATCTAATATTCTAAATATTAATACCTCAATTTTGAATAATAATTAAATTTTTCGATGAAAACAAATAATATAATCGATAGACACATTAATAAACGGAAACGAACAAAAATATGATTGCAAAATAAAAAATAAACTCGTGTTATAGGCGGAAGTAGAACCCGCAAACTAACATGCCAAAATTCTTTTGCTTTAACAACGACAAAAGAAATGGAAGAAAAATCGCCTATCTAGCTTTACTACAGGAGCTGGCACCGAAGAACCACAGAAAGTGTCCCTTTGTCCATCCTGTGCGCCATCTACCGCGAAAATGTGAAGATACAAGCAGTTAATATGGGTTCCAGAGGCTTTCGTGTTTACTAAAAATTACATTAATGCGCTGAATTACATAAAAAATAAGTATAACGTCACTTGTGTAGCCATTATAGATTATAAAAGCGAATATTAAAGACTTTTTAAACGCGCTGTTGAAAATATTTCGTTAACGCGTTAAAACGTGGCGTGCGCAAGACTGAATATTACTATGATTTTTAATGACAAGTTTTGTCTGTGAAATGCAGTAAAATTTGAAACACAATTAAGCATTGTTCCGTTTTGATGCGTTTTATTAGAGTTCGTCAAATTAGGTATACATCTCGCATTTAAGGGTAGAAAAAGTACTGCCAACTTAACATATAGACTACAATATTCTGAAGCCTGCTTGGAGTTTAGAACATAAAAGGACCAGAATTCTTTCATTAGATTAGGTAGCGAACGTGGTTTTAGTTTAATGTGTAGCAAATAATTTTATAAAAACACCTGTTGATTACTTCGCTGGCAGAAAACGCTTTACTAGCCATGTTGCAGTAATTCTGATAAAACTAAGACGCATATGCTCGGCAGTAAGGGATGCTAAACTTTTTCTTAAACCTCCGCTTATGTTGGCATCATTTTTTTCGATGCTCCTTTCCGAAGGCCGGTTAGACAGAACACAGGGACCCTAGAAAGAGATTTTAGATTTTTCTTTTTTATAACGTTTTAAAACAAAGCCCATAATCGAGTTTACTTCCATATCTCTTCATAATCAATTAATATTTTGAAGTAGTCAACATTAATATTGGTTTTTGTCGCGTTTTCTTACACTGCATATCTTAGCAGTGGTCATCAGTCATAGAATATTTTTATTAGCCATTATCTAGCTACAGAATGAGGGCAGGTAGACGCAACTTCCGTCTGCTATGGGGATATTTCAACCGGAAGTTTACCAAAACTTCCTGTGAGGGGGAGATTTCCACATTGGTTTTGTTCTCTCTTACAGATAACGAAAGTAATGCGTAGTCATCCCAGGAGATGGCTCTGGTCAAGTATTGTTGCCATTACTGGGATTTCCTAGAGTGAAGGAAAAACTTATTTTAGGTTTATCTGTTTATTGCATCACTGTAGTACTTCTTGCGAGCCGCACATAACTTATAGACCTTAGCATTATTGTTAATTGTTGAGTTGTTGTTTGTTGCGAAAGAGAAGGCTCAAACATGGGAATAATCTGTCAATAAAGAAGAAACACAAATTAAAACAGAAACGGTCACACTTATAGCTTGGTATTTACAACCGATTATGCACTTCAAAGGCAGAAATGTAGACGGGACGGGTGGCATGCGAAGCATCTGTTTTACAATGCTTGGCTTTTATGTTTTATTTATTTTAGTTTATTTATTATTTTCATTGTTTTTCTGTTGATTATTGAAGAATGAAGTATATCCAGAAGCACTTTATTTAGATTTAACGTATATTTTCATTTAATTTTTTAACAAAACAGTTTTTGAAGTACATACTTTTATATAATTTATCTAACGATTGAACTAGCTAGCTTTTTTCCCTGAATTGCACGGAATATGAAAACAGTTAACTTTTATTTCTTATTTTTTTTTATCAATTCTATATACAATAGTTATGTAAATTTCTCTGCGTTTCCCTAATTTTAGACTTAACTTTATTTGCAATGTAACGTAAGAGTTGCAGAAAAACGATGCAGCTGTAGAAACGGGGAAAATCCAATGTTTGCTCTTTACAGATATGCGTAGGTACTAGGAAGATAGTGTAAAGTTAGAGATAGCCAGTTTTCTGTCAATCACTAGCATTATTCTGCAGGGTTGGGAGAGTAAGTCTCAAGTTTCACACTCATACATGCTGTGATTAAAAAAAAAACCGGGTAGAATTAGAACATTTCTAAAGCGCAAACCTTTCATCATTTGCCTATGTGACCAGAAGAAGCCACGAAAACGCAGGATGGCTGGCCGTATTCGACAAGTTACCAATATGTATATTAATAAGTCAGTGTTTCGTGTTCATAACTCCCGTCTACGAGTAACTGAAATGATTAAGATATACATGTGTAACATTCCAAGTTATTCTACTGGTGTTGAGGAACTAAATCACTCAAACTCATTTCAGCTGCGGGTGGTTTTCTATATCACTGTTGTGTTACTTGTTGATCGTACATGGTCTATAAAACTTGCCACCAGGGGTGTCCCGTCAATATGGGTAAATTGGCCGCCGATCCCATAGAAAATGCTATAATTATTTACTATTTTCTATTTTCCTGGTCAACTTTTAAAACAAAAAATGCTTGAAATCAGCGAAGTTTAACCGACTGGTTTTTTTAACTGTGTTGTACGCAATGTGCGCATTTCCTCTCTACTGTAGTAGCGGTATCTTGCGGTTCCCCCGTCAGCGAGGGAAGCTCATGGGCCAGCCCGGAAATTTTTGCGCTTTAAACTTATACCCTCATGGACCTGTAAATGTTTACAAGGACTTATATTTATCTTCCTCGAAGATGGGTTAGCCTTTCTCCTGCTTATTTCTGCGACTTCTTGGGCAAACAGGAAGATGGTCATGGCAGCGTTCGGCATTCTCTCTTTCCTTGGAAACCAGATGTAAGTTACTAACACCAAGCATAACTGACTAGGGGTTGTTTTCGCACTTTGTTTGAAACTGGGTGGTTTCCTCACTGTTTATCAGTGAAAAGTTGACTATCACAGTGTTAACTGTTAAGTTACAAAAAAGTATGTCTGTTTTGTAGCAATGAATAAAGTGGACGTTTTATTGAATACTCCATTTTCACGTCTAATTTTAACTGTTAAGTTAGAAGTGAAACTTTTGAACGCCATGAACCAAAAGTTACAGGAGTTTACTCAGCAAGACGGCATAAAATTTAAGAATTTAGGGGCGGGGTTGAAAAGTATCTTGGCTGACAGCGTGTGAAGTAAAAACATATCTTGTCTACATGAATGAGATTAGAAAAGAAATAGAAAGGGCAAATTTCGTTTCTGTACCGACGAAACGACAGATATTATTTGCATGTCACAATGTATTGTGATGTTACGATACATCAGTGGGGATTAACCGGTTGAAAAATTCATAAAATTCATTGCTTTTTGTGAATTGATTGCAGAAGGCTTAAGGTATACTTTAACAGCTGAATTAAAAGAGTTTCATAAAAACCAGAAGTTTATAGTACGAACGTACGATGGTACTGCAGTTATGAGAGAATGTTGGGCAATATAAGCCTTGATAAAAGAGACCTTCCCTCACGCCATTTTGGGTGTCAGTAGTTATGCTCCAGGCCACCCTTCCACAGGGGCTACGAGCCACCATTACTTGCCACAAATGTTTTTATGAAGCATCATGTTAAAAATCACGCGACTACAGTCACACCTCAAAACTATTTACTTAATGTCGTTATTAAATAGAAACTACGAAACAGGTTAAGTATGCCAAACGGTGAGCTAAATAAGCTAGGACTTGATCCATCAACTAATCTACTTAGCGTGCCTTCACACACGGTAGAGAGATGAGCTTCGAAACATGGACTGGGGTTTTGGATCATTTTTATGGAGGTGAAAGAGCCTTAAAAGGATTTCATGTGGCCCACGTTCCGCCAGTTTGATCGTCTTAATTTGGCTCCATTATGTAAAAATGATAGTTTTAAATAAATTGTGCATTATATTCTACCACAGCTAAAAATATATCTACTTCCAACAATGTAATGAATTAATAAACCATAATTAATTGAATAAATAGCACTATTCTACGATTTTAAAGAATAAAATTAACAAAATCTAATTGTACATTTCATGCTGGTTTGCAATATTCTTTTAGTTTTTTCCATCATTCAGGAAACATGTTTTAAAAAAAAATAGTACTTAGTAAATCTAAATGGTAAATAAATAACCTCACTCTGATTTACAGTATATGATAATGTGTCTGTTCATGGTCCAGCAATATTAGGCTGACGTAATTGGGTTGCCATAGCACCTCTTACCCGGCATTTGCCAATTATGAGGACGGAGGGGGGGGACCTGGAAAAAATCTCAATCAGGGAATTGAACATTAGACCTCCCGCTCATGTGTCCGCCCCTTAACGACCTCGGCCACCGCGTTTAGGTACGAGCCCCAAGGCAGTGGTTAATAATGTTAAATCTGAACAAGTATTTTGCTTTGGTTTCTCGATAAAAGTATCGGTGCACTGGGAATGTAATCTATTGCGGTTGTACCAAAAGTTTTAAATTTTGCACCCAGAATTTAAAAATCACTCTAGCAATCAATATTTGTTTCTTCACAACAAACTCCGGTATATACAATTTAAATAAATAAGAAAAATTATTTTCTGAAAATCAAGGAAATTTAACGATTAGAAATAGGGGTATACTTAAAACCTAAATTTAAAAGCTCCCTTATGTGTGTGAGAATTATATTTTTATGTAAGAGGGCTCTGGAATAACCTTCAGAAAACGTTTACGTTACATGTTTTTATAACAATAACATTTAAATTAAATTCCACAGGCAACGGAAATCGATGAAACTTTCGATTATTTATTGTTGATTGTGTATATTTGCTTAGTGTATTGTAATTTTTTCTGAATATTTTTTCGTTTTATTGAAGCACATGTACATCTTCTAAAACACATAATGCAACTCGAAGCTTTCTGTTATTTTTCTACATTTTAGAACGTAAAGATGATATCAAGGGCTCAGGTCATAAACATGGTTATATTTTTAAAAGTTTTAAAATACCCACACAGTATAGCTTTGTCTATCAGTGTTCATATTTTGCATTCAATTAATAATATAGCATAAATATGCAGTTTAATCTCATTATAAAACTCTAGTTTTTCTTTGTGATACTTATAAATTGCAAGAATTATAATTTTGTTCCCTAATACCACACAGTAATGTCATAACTTGTTTCTTTAATTAATAAGGCCATAATTTGGATTTATATTCGTTTATAAAGTTACTCTACTAGGTGAGGAATTCGCTTAGTTCACGCAGCTCCTGCATGAGGACTTTTGTTAGACGGAATTATGATCCATCTCAACAGTAGTGGGAGGGATGTGTAGACGACAGTGTGGAAAGCTAGCGATTAAGATATTCTATAGTGAGTTATAATTCCTCCAGGGTTTAGTAATGGTGGAATCATTTTTTGGAGAAAAAAAAATCAAATGTAATCGTAAGTTATCAGATATGTGGTTTTAACTTTTCTTTTCACAGTTTGTTTCAAAGCGTTCTCATATTTGTAGTGTCAGTCAAAAGAAGTTTTTGATATAGTTTATTTTTTAAATGCTTATGAAACAACTCTGGTTACAGATGAGCTAATGATCCGTGTAGAATTTTTATCAGTAAAAAACTTTGGGATGAAATCGTTCATTGCGTTTACCTGTTACGTTACACTTTGCACAGAATTCTTAGGTAGAAGTATTTGAAATTTTGACGCAGTATGAAACTGTGGCTTGACCGGCTTTAACACTCCTCGCAACTGTTTAAAAAGCTACATTTACCGAATGACATTATAGTTCTTTGCTGTGCTGTAAAAGATCGCAAACAAATGGGCCCATAACAGTGTCAAATAATGTCATTTTTCCACATTTGTTTTCTTTTGGCATTGAGGGTGTACGCTTGACGGGTGTACTCTTTTCATTGCCAATTAAAAAAAAAAAAGCGGGACCATGCGGGCTGACTGTAGAGCAATTGCCAATGTCCATGTGGCCTGGGGTATTTTTAGTTTCAAAGGCGTCAAGATATGGACGGCTGAAAGGAATAATGCGGTAGTGCACACAGGGTCCAATGAGAAAACCATGAAATTAATTCAAGAAGTTGTCATTGCAATCTTCCTCCATATCTCGTGAACCTATGGGTGCCATTGCCATTTCTTCAGGAATGTTTAATGCGTCTGGAAAAACCAAAAATAGAAAATTAACTTATCTTATTTTCCTCTAAATAAAATCCATATATCGTATTTAGATCCAGTTATGTTGATAGAATGTAATCTTAGTTCAAACTCTTCCAACATGTTTCGTTTAATATATACAATAATTGACTTACAATGGCGTCTTACTTTCCCTTAGAGCACACCTCTAGAAACCTCGCGCACTTATCCCACCCAGTAACTCTTTCACTTTTTAAAATACCAAAATGCCGAAAGTAGCGGGAAAATTTCACGGTTACAAATGAGGATAATCGGTCTATATGGTGCCAAAAGGCCCTTGATAAAACTCCCAACTTATGCCTTACATTCATGCGCAATAATATTCTCTTTGGCTGCCTGCCAAAATGTACCAAGACCATCTGACCGGTTTTTGAGAAAGCTGAAAACAAAGAACACAAGCTGTGTAATGTCTTATTCTTTCACGCGCCGTAATTAATGAGACTGTTGCACTTCTATGACGTCAATATAAAATCTACCATTGAAATGAAACAAAATTTTAAATTTTGACCAATCACAGCCCCATATTGCAGTGAAATTATCGTAAATTTTCATCAACTTTCTTTACCACGCGAAGTGCATTCTGCTTACACATCTTCATCTACTAGTCCCCAAATGTCCTTTGTATCAAAGAAATTGCAGCCTCTTCATCCAAATTTGATAAATGTGTTTTCAATAATTGTATATTTAACTAACAATGTGTATTCACTCAAACAATTGTTTTTGCGTATTCAGGCAAAAAGTCTGAAATACTGTTTTTAAATTATGTAACATTATCTGCCTAAGCAACCATGCATTTTAATAAACACGTTGATCATAATGGTAAAACTTAATTTCGTTTTGTTTTTCTCAGTTGGTATTAGTAAATCGAACGGTAGGAACTGTAACAGTTGACTATCGTCTATTTCAGTCTCACAGTTGCTGAATAACTGGTAGATCTTTTTCTCCTACGTTCATTTTTTTACTCCTATAATCTCTGCTTCGATTCGACTAGGGATCTAGGAAGCCTATTGCGCCTAACAAAATTATTGTATGTTTTCAGAAAGATCAAACAGGTAAGAGAAACCACTTCAATGATTTTATTAAAAGTACAAAAAGTACAAAAAAAAAAAAAACCAAGCAAAAAGCAAAAAACATCGTATTTGCATTGTATTTATCTTACCGAATCCCCCTTTTGCTTATACTTTTTCTGAGGCAATTTATTTGAACTTTCTAAGTCATGCTTGTTGTCATTAGACGGTAATCATTCATTAATATCAATTAAATTGCTGAAAAAGTAGCAGCATTCGTGGCATTACTGCAGATAGTAAATTCGACCTGTGGTGCCTCAGTAATAAAAACGGGCGATAAATGCCATTAAAAAGCAAACAGGCAAATAAAAATAAATAAATAAAGAAGATAGTAAATAGCATCGTGAAGCTAACATTAAAAATATGAACTAAGCTATGGAAAAGTAACACCAACAAACACAAGCATTTGAGGTTATAACTTAAATGTGCGCTTGTTATATCTGATTTAATTGCTTTTCTCCAAATTATTACAATCGGAAATATTTAGTTTCTTATAATAAAATAAAAGACAATATAGATTTTCTGGTATTATCTTGCCGAATACCCCAGGAAACTCTGATAAATTTTTCTGAGGTACTTTTTTTTTAACTTATGTTTGTTGTTATTTATAAATAATTTTGTCTCGAAATAATTATCATGACAAACACTCGTTTAGCTCAATTAAATTACCGGAAATTATCAGCACTTGTTTACATTGGTATTCTCGCGACGTTGTGAACTGAAGTTAAGTCTTTAGTTAAGAAGGAAATAAATTACCGATTGATGTTCTTGGCGCCTTAAAGCTACCTGGCATTTACTTTCTCAGGATAAAGAAAAATCCCGAAAAAAAAAAAACCGTATTCAGACACCTTAACCTTACCGAATTCGAACCCAGGACTTCCAGATTAGTATTCGCAAACGCTATCACTAGACCACGGAGGTGGTCTTGTCAGCACTTGGTATAAGATAGTAATGGTGTCATTACGTTCGTTTTCGTTTGTTTGACTTCACTTCGTAAGGTCACTTTCATTTATAAATTTAACACATCTTGTTATTCCTGTATGGTTTCTCATACTTCACCACTTAACGTTTTAAAAATATTTCAAATATAAGGATCTGATGCTGTTCCAGGAGCATTGTCGAAAGTTCCAAACACTCATTTAACACACAGAGTTTGGGTAAATGATAGTTTGGTTTCATAAGAGAATGCAATTCCACGGAGTTTTCCAATATACTGCTCATGTCTATAGAAAGGCTGTAAATGACGGATGAGGAAATTACTGCAACATCTAATGCACGAGCAAAAGCCATTAAGTTTAAAAAAAAAAAAATCGGTAGTCACACTGCTCCGCAACACACTTGGTCCACTTACTACCTTGTAGCTGCTTTAAATAAAATATTTAAAAAAAAAAGACCTTTTCACCTCCTCCGTCACCCCTTTATCTGCAAACTTCGAACCATGCAGATATTCTTTCAAAGGTCCAAACAGGCGAAAGTAATGGCGATGGATATTCAAAACTTCAAATTTAGTTAATTTAATATCCAGACAGAGTTTCGAAAGAAATCGCTGGCGCGAGATTCAACTTGTTCATCATGTCACTTCGAGCACTAAGCCTGGAAGTGCACCAATATAGTGTCATTGACATTGCAGAAGATCTTTCCCCCAGCGGAAGCCTGTGTTTTGACCGGAGACGGCGTGTTCTTCTTTACATTCATTGTTTCTTTATTGCTTTTTACTCTCCCGCTCGTAATGATGCACCCAGCACCCCTCTCTCACAATTCGATGGAGAAAAACATCTTCACGAGTCTGGCTGTCCAAGTACTCTTGACAAATATTTTCCGCATACGGTTATCATCAGACAGCTGCCTTGGGACCTATCTGCTAGATATATAATTGAAAAATAAAGTAACACTTTGAACAACGTAACTAATAACAATATATAAAGAAGCAGAAAAAGAATGAAACACTTTAATATTTACTAATTATCGCTCCTGTTCTTCAAAGGCAACAAGACAAAGTAATATCGAGCGATAATCTGTGAATATTCAAGTGTTTTATTTTTTCTCTGCTTCTTTATTTATTGTTATACCTGAGATATTCATAGAAGATTGCTGGCTGCTTGATGTGCTGTTTCATTCAATGCAAACATTTATTCGTAGATGCCACAGCTACATTGCTCTTCCACCTTCTTCTTGTTCTTGTTGTTCTTCTTCTTCTTCTTCTTCTTCTTCTTCTTCTTCTTCTTCTTCGACATGGAGCGGTCATATTCCGCAGGCGATACAACTCCTGTCCACCCCCTTAGCTTAGATGATAACCTATCTGATTGTCAACTGGCGAGCCAGGTTTCGATCTTCGGTCGGGCATTTTGCTTTTGTAGTGTTTATCCGGAATTTTCCCTTACCCTGAAAGGCGAATATCAGGTAACATTAGACGCTAAGTACTCCCAACTGATTGCCATAAAGAGTCATTTGGTGTTTACGAAAAAGATATGTTGTGCATACGTGTAAATATCTATCTGTTTAAAGTTTGCAATAAAATTCCTGCTATTTACTGAGTTTCCCTCCCATAAACATTGCCTAAAAATAGTGTAAAACATTTTAAATGTTTTTTTTTTCCTCCCTTTTGTTTGCCATAGCCCAAGGAGGGCCGTTGGCCTACTACTACGACCGCTGCGTTCTATATCTCCGTCACATAACATAATGTTGCAGGGGGTTTGTGATTAGCACACCGCATCTCGCCAATCGCCAAATCAAATCAACTGTGACCCAGCTTCCCAGTTGCCTCAAGAGGCCGTTCCAAACCTCCCTAACTCAGAAAAAATCCTAAGTAGGTTCCGGGAATTGAACCCCAGTCTCCAAGCCAGCAGTCAGCATCGCTAACCAAATTTTGTTATATATGTATATATATATATATATATATATATATATATATATATATATAAAGTGTTTAATGTTTCAATAATATGAAAATAATATAAAACGAAAACATAAAAGCTACAATTTCCGCTTATTCGAAGCGCTATTATTCATCAAATAATTAAAATATATTACATAATTAGTTAACAGTTTTTTTCTGCTTGTCAATGTTTTTCATAACACATGGAATGAGTATACAGAGTGATTCTCTCGCTAGAGGCCCCAAACTACTTTTCTACAGGTTTCGTGGCCTCTAGCGAGAGAATTACCCGATATTTCATTAAAACCGCACTTATCTTTTTATGTCATTATAAAGATTATTGCTTTTTGTTATTAAAATGATATGCATAGCCAGTGCATTATTAAAATTGACTTAATTTGTTCTTTTTATGACACGTGAAGAATTTTCGTTTTAAAACGTTCTACACAATGACTAGACTCTTCCTTTGAAACAATGATGCACAAACTATAAAAGTGAGGAATTGCTTAGTAAATTGTAGTACTGCAAAGAATGTTCATAGTTTAAAGGTAAAATGTAACTTTACTGTATTTTGTTATGTTAATGTACAATGTACCTTATTGTCACTCTCGGGTCCGCCTACAGTCACAGAAGTGACAAGTGGCGAACAGTATGCTGCTCTGAAATCTGCTTTTGTCTCAACAAATCTTAAACTGCCTGTGTAGATTTTTTTCATAGCTATAGCACAGTCCGAAGATGGTTTAAAGAGGATACGCAATGAATTTCAAAGAAAGGTGAATCCTGCTCTCCATTTGGCGCTCTTACGGATGAAGTGGCATCGCTGTTTCTTATAAAAGGATTGTCGAATTACATTTAGAGCCTTGCAGAAATCCTGAAAACATCACGGGCTGCCACCCAAACGATGGTAACGGAAAAGTTCGTGCACGGCGGGTTCCAGAACTGCTGCGTGCAGTTGAAGATATTATAGCAAGATGCTCTGTGTGTGAAAATCATTAAATAAATAAATAAATAAATAAACCGGTAAAAGTGGTTGCTTCTGCTACGAAAGTTATGGGCATCTCATTTTTCAATATTCAAGGAATGGTTTGCCAGCATGTGTATATCTGGGCAATGCTACAGAGATGTCTTGAGAACTCTGCAAGGATATTTTCACAAGCAAAAGCCACATTTCCATGCGGCAACCTAGATAATGCACTGCCGTACATCGCAAATGTTGTTTCTGAAAATATCTCACCAAAATCAATTTGAAGTGCGTCCCTCGCCTTCCCTATAGTCCAAATATAGCCCCGTGTGAGTTTTTCCTTTTTCCCAAATCGAAGAAACACCTTCGCGGGAGGCATATTTTATTTGTGATGAAAGTTGTGGAAGCGATTCTAAAGGTCCTATCAAAAATGGTATCCAGCATGTCTTTTAAGGTTGCCAGAACTGCTGGGATAGGTGCATTGCACGGGGACTACTTTGAGAAAGAATGAAGAAATGTCAAAAAAGTGTGGTCCTTCTGTATTGAACAGGCATTATTTCAAATGGATTTGGCAAATTTTGTTTACGATTAATAGTCAATCAAGTAATTTAAAATTATATTTTCATACGGATCTGCGGGCAAGGCAGTGCCAGTGAAGTCCAGCGGGCAAGTCAGACAAGAGGGTCAGCAACATGAGGGTCTGGCAGCTGTAGGTATATAGCACCTGTTGCTTCATTGTAAAATACTGCTACACCTGTCTTACCTAGCTGTTTATTCACTGGCTGTCTACGGAACTGTTAGGCAGCGGTAGAAACCAAAATACGTAGTTCGAGTCGCTAGAACCGCAAAATGTGTTGTATATGCATATTTAGAGGTGGCAGCAGATTCTTCTGATTAAAAAAATTAGGCATATATTTCATTTTATAATACATTGATATAAAAATTAATATTTACAACTTTTGTAAGAAAAATGGGAATATGCATGTTTATAGAGTTAACAATAACAAGACGTTCGGAAATAATAAACACGCGATATAGGCACCGGATAATAAAGCAATCGATACGGTTACCCACTTCGCTACGAAGAATGTGCAGTTATTCCAAATATCGCGTTTTATATTATCCGTTCTTGTTTCTCTTCTATTACCCATGCATTTAAAAACCTTGTTCTTCACTGAAAATGAACTGCTGACAAACTGGTTTATTCTGGTATAAAAGTACTTTAAGAAGGTGTATGCTGGTTTACGTAAAGGTTGAGTATACATGACGAACTCCTGTCCGAGCATGTTTCATCTAAAGAGGCAACTTCGTTAGTTAACTTTGAGCATATTAGAAAGTGTTAAATATTGCAACTGGAACAGTGTGTGAATATTGACAAATGCAGTTACATATGACACCCGGTATGGGAATGAGCATTTTCGTTAGATGCTTGGTGCATGGCAA
Organism: Metallyticus violacea; assembly: GCA_030762175.1. Classification (NCBI taxonomy): domain Eukaryota; kingdom Metazoa; phylum Arthropoda; class Insecta; order Mantodea; family Metallyticidae; genus Metallyticus; species Metallyticus violacea. Next base: position 101,437,385 of record CM060843.1, on the reverse strand, counting down.
GTAATGGCAGCCCTCAACATCCCTCACAGAAAGCGACACTTTTCTCACGCTCCAGTAAACAGTCGCATGGAAATAATATTTTGTGTAGTTATCGTCATCGTGTTCTATTTCCTGTTGCCACATTCCATCCCGGTCTCACCGGAAGTACCCTCTCCTCGAACCCGCGAGTTTGTTTCCCCATTTCAATACAGCATCGTTTGTGTTAAAACGAAATTTCATTTGTACTAGTAGTAGAAACATGTGATAAATAATGACGTCACGATCACCTAACCACTTTCTTTGTGACTGTAAGTAAGTTCGAAGTGAATATTGTTTCCTCTCTATCCCACCTCACCTCTTTAAACTCGAGAGACAACATTTCGCTCAAAGGACAGAGTGATGGCTATTTATTTATTTATTTTTTCAAAATATAACCAGGCTTGCTTGACTCTTGTGAAAACAGACTGAGCTTTATTATCCTCCTTATTTTTAAAATATTTTAAAAACTCTTTCAACTTCTGCATTACATGAGCTGTCCCTAAAGTAACACTTGTCTTAATTTATTAAAAAAAAAACTACATATAATAAAACTTTTCTATGTATGTCATATTAAAGAGGAACTCAAATTGTTTTGTTTGGATTTTACCGCCAATGCTCTTAGTTCCCGCATTCGCCGCAGTCGGCGTTTTATAAAGATGGCGACTTTTGGCGAAGAGCGCGCTTTGTTTGCGTTGGTGCTACAGATGTTCAGGACTAAGTATGGTACCAAGCAGCAAGTCTGTTTACTTCTGACATGACAAATTTGTGAGTACTCGTTGCTTGTGTCCTAAGAAAAGAAGTGGCCGTCAGACAGAGACCGTTAACCGTGTGAGAGAGACATTCATAAGAAGCTGCAAGTACCCCGTAAGACACTGTGCATGTTGCAACAGATGAAACGAAATGACAAAACAACAGCGTTATGAGTTTTGTATCCGAGTGCAAAGAAGATGACAACCTCGTGAATCGCATGATCTTTAGTGACGAATGACCAGACATAACTGTCTAGTGTGGGGTACCCAGCATCCTCATGAATTTGTCGATTATGAGCGTGATTCACTTAAAGTGCACGGACCATTCTTCTTCACGTAAACATTGCAACAAGACATACATACCTGGATATGATACAGCAATGGTTGTTCCCACAAATGCAAGAAGATTCTGATAATTTCTTGTTCCAGCAGGACGGGACCCCACCCCATTACCATAAAGACGTTCGTGATTTTCTGAACAACGAGCTACCTCAGCACTGGATCGGACTAACAGGGAATAATGAAAACTGTTTCGAAAACTGGCCCCCCGAATCTAACTCCCTGTTACTTCTTCCTATAGAGATACATCAAAGATTGTGAGTGTGTGCCATCTTTACCACAAAAGACATCCTGTATATTCATTTCAAAAAGTGCTTTGGAAAGAGTTTATACTTTGTATATTATAATAATAAAAATTCTTAATAATGTTCAAAGAGTTCGGATATTTATAGAAATTACAGATGTCTCAAGATACCAACGAGAGCAAATGGTTGAATTCAGAGAGTTTCAGCGACACGAAAGACCAGAAAGGCAACTCTCTGCAGAACTGGTTTATGCCGAATTCAATAAACGAGTTGAAATATCCGGCGCCGATGCCTCTGTCAGCATCCGCCTAGTTTGCAACTAATTTGCATCAAATGCCATTCCATCATCGGAAAGCCCGGTTGAGGTGCGCAGTTGGTTTCCTCAAGCTGCGACTCTCGAGTTTATTAGTTTACTTCTACGCTTCAAGGATGCTGTAACAAGTGTTACCAACCTACGAAGAGAGGAACTAACAAAAGACAAGAAGTGCATGAAAATAATGATTACATTAACATTAACAAAATTGCAAGCTAGGAAACGGAAACTTAAAACATTTTCAGCGCACTGAACTACTTATTTCGGCCTCAAAAAATTAATTCCGTGTGGTGTTTGGTTTTAGGTCCTCTTCATGCCCCCTTTTTTCTTATTCTTCTTTCTTTTTTTGTTCACCCTCGTTAACATGTTTCTGTTCGTATTCAGTTGGCAATTGTGTCAAAATATACGAGTTCTATTCGCTCTGAGGCCCTGATTTTCCCTAGTAACCTACAAACTAATGGACATAACTTGAGTCTGTATAAAGGACAAATATCTTTTTAAGGAGCAACTGTCATTGCCAACTTGTTATCAGCAATCCCTTACTTGTGTATGAGAAGCACGATGGTTTCATAGAAAGTGTTGATAGAGGTTGTCTCTCCAAGTTATGAAAGATAACATTCAACAACATACCGGCATTTTCCCGCCGATTGTTTGGTTGCATTACCGCGATGTTGTGATGGGATAAGAAGGAGAGAATTTCAGCCATGCTGACATTGAAGGTGTGGCAAACGGCACCGCTTGCTGAAGATAATCAGTGCAAAGTTTCTGGTTGTCCAACTGATTCGCAGACTCACAGAAGGTTTTCATGTGGGCTGCAATATTTGTATGAAAGAGAGAGCCAATATCATACTGTATTTTGTATTGCTGCGATGCCATAACAATAGCACGCTACTGCCGAAGACAACTTAGAGTGTGGCGCCGCCACTTCTATTCTATTGTAACCATACTTGTTAGGTACACTGTGTCAAATGTCACTCAATTACGTCCATTAGTTTAAAAGTGATATGGAAAATCAGCGGCAGCGGAGAGAGCGAAATACCTAATATAACAGCAATGTGGCAGTGTTTTTTGTGGCGTATGTTCTAAAAGTTTGATGTTCATATATACATAATATTGTTGACTGTCTAGATAAATCGTTAATGATGTAATGATGACTAAATGCAATTATGTTGCATGAGTTTGATAACTGAAATAATGAGTAATTGTTTCTTATGCAATCAATAAATGAACAAGAGGTGTGAAGAAAATAAAGTTAATGTAGGTCCTAAATGAAAGCACTTATAGCAAAATTAGGTACCTTAATACATTTTAACCTGAGTACTGAGGTCCTAAACTGCAATTTTTATTTCCATGAAAGTGCTGCTCTAGCACAACTGAAGGCACATCTTTCAGATTCGTTTCCATTGCTCTTCCATTTAAATTCATTACCCATTTGAATCAGAGGATCAACTTAATCGTCTCAGATTAAAATGATTTACATTTCCTAAAACAACATATATTTAGTACTACATAGAAAACCTACAATGCAAAACGATTTTTACACTCCTGTTAGTAGGTATATCGCAAACGGGACTCAAAAACAAGAAACATTTAACTTCTAGTTTTTTTAAAGCATGCCATCTGATATGAGTTGGTGCATGTTTCAGTATGTTTGCCTCTTATAATACTTTATGCGCGAATGAATGTTGTGTGCCTTTTTTAAAAAACTGTTTTTAAATTTTATTTAATATCTACCATACTGCAAACAAAGCTATTCACACGATATGAGTTTTAGAACAACACATGAATTTAATATGGATGAAATAATTTACGATCCTGAGATCTCTGTGAAAATAGTTGGTACAATAGTGTTTATAGAAACTGCATCGCCTTCAGTAATAAGGATCAAATATCTCTATATCACATATGAATACATTAAAACGTCTCTTTGTTTTCTAAAGTTCCAAACAAAATGGTGCAGATATTTTAAAGTTAATATTTTAAATTATTTAATAATAGATTATCTGCTACTCTATTCTGCGTTTCTAAAATTTCAAAATTACAGTGTAAATGCACCATTACCATATGGGTCTATGAATACATATTTTGTTAGAATAAACTTAATCGATATTAAATACTTTCATTAAAATGTGAAAACACAATTAGACTTCAATAAACAAACTCATATTTTGAAGGGTATATAAAAGTAGGTTTTAAGTAATTTTTTGTAATTATTAATAAGACATTTTCTTTGAATGTCAATGTGAATTTATAGGTAATTTCTCAAATCATTTTAGGTCAAAATTTGGTAAATGAGTGTAACCCGAAGTTATTCAGTATACAGACATGATCAAAGACGAATGTTTATCAGGATACTTTTGTCTACATGCCAGATATTCGCGGAACTGAGGAGGGTATGGCATCATGCCCTGAGCAATTTTTGAAACTGTATCATCCTTCGTTTCTGTCTAGCAGATCAGCTACCTATACGCAACAATAGATCATTCAGAATTCCTGTGCTGAGTTCCCATTATAAGCGAAATATTGACCCAAAACTTAAAGCATTATCTGAAAATGACTTGTACTGTAAAACATTGACGTAAATCCATAATTGCAGGAAAATGATCTATTAATTATAGACAAACATATAAACCGGAATTTTAGGAAAAAATTTAAAATACAAGAATGTGAAATTAAAGAGCAATATTTACAAAAATTATAAATTTGTAAAATGTGGAAACATGTACAGAATTTATAAATATGCCATGTCACCTTAAAAAAAAAAAAGTGTCTTTAAAATCAAGATGTTCTAACCAATTGCATTTTTCTTACAAGTTAGGGGGGGAGAGGAGGAGGAGGAGTTTGATCAGGATGGTGTTATTTGTCTGTAGGTGGTTCAGCCTGATTGCATATAAAAGGCAGCCTACGTGTAAGCAGAACCTCAACCAGGTTCTTGGATTTTGTTGCACACCGTGGAAAGGCAGACTTCACCAGTAACTGTTTACCTTGTTGAAAAGAAGTTTTTCATTACAGCATTCCTTGCTCTTTTCACTTTCACGGGTGACTACCATTAGGAAAGGGACTCAAATTGGCTCAAACTGGTGGATCCATGTTTCATTGTCGAATCTTTTGAGCCATTTCTTGTCACCATGCAGAGGATCTGTCTTTCTGTTAAACATTGGGGCATCCTCTTAACATTTTTTCACTCCTGTGGTTGTGTTTCAGTTAAACCACTTTTAAAATTATGGCTCAAAAACGCTGTTTTTAAATCTCAGGACATTAGCACCTCACAAACGACAAAGACAGCAGTTATTAGAAAGACTTATGCTACATCATTGATTTGGAAGAATGAGTTATTTCTCCGCAAAAGAACACAACTTATAACCTACCTATTGACCTTAGTAGCATATTCCGTACATTTGCTTGGAATAAAGAATAAACTTTGGTGTTTTTAAGGTAGTCATCTTTAACAGCTAATATCTACCTTACATTGACAATATGACGATAAATGACAGAAAACTGCATATAATAAGCTGAGACGGGTTTTACGAACTCTACTGTGTGTTATATTGTTTGGTAATAGTGAACATAGTTCGTTTATAAAATTCAGGCAGTTTGGCCTGGATAGCAGAACATATGAAAGATGCAATGAACGCAAAGAAGAAAAGCTCGCAAGATTGTCCAAGACTGAGGTTGCGTGCTATTGCCAGTGGTCACGTGATTTACTTTTGAGAATTAGGATAGTCAGTGAAATTGTTACTTGTCCATCAGCGAAATGCAGCTTGAGATAATATGAATGGGAAATGATTACAAAGAAGATGAACGGTTATTGACCATCCTCTACCAGAGAACGCGTATGCAGAGCTATTTTGCGCCTTGTGAAACCGGAATGATGGAGATAATGTTCATGTTTGGAATAGGGGCAGTGCTTAGCGAAAATGCGTGCCAGGAAGCAGATAGCATCCCAGGCCTTATTTGTTTCTGTTTGTGAAGATAGAGTGCAGTCAGGGCGTTTCCGGTGGCCCAGTTGGAGCAATCGCTGCCCGCCACACAATAGAAGACTGTAGTGACCCGAAAACAAAAACAAAAAAATAATTTACAGATAGCATTCCAAGCTGAACGTGTTTCAATACGTATTGCTGCAAAGCGAATAATTACACGTTGCACAGCATTTCTTTTGTGTCGTTGTCTGTAGATCTTGCTCCGGAGAACCTAACGGTTTCTTTAGGCTATCAAAATGAGAAACGCAGTTTGAGAGTTCTGCTCGAGTTATTGGCTTTACTATCATTAACTGTATGGTGTGTGCGAGGGGAAGCGATAACAACGGAAGAATTTAGTATAACAGCAACACACTTGCGTACGGTTAACCATTCAAATAATAATCCCACCTGTATACGGCATCCCTCGCATCATAATAATTATCAAGTCGCCATTCTTTCAACCCCTGTTAGCAAGAAGTCTGACTGAACCAATTGCGGTGAATACGGCAGATGAGTGCGCAGTTTGCAACATTGCGAGGGTCGTGTCCGCTAGCGCTTTGTTTTCATGCAGAGCTCTGCGCGCCCTTTTTATTTTATTTGTTTATATTTTCCCTCCCTCATTTTCATGCAAACATTGCAATGTATGGGGGAGAGTGAGAAGGGCTGCTTCCACTGTCGCGATTGTTTTGTCTGCACCCAGTTTTTCACCATTGAATACGGTGGAACATTGTTTCCTAAGGTCTCCTACATGTCTTCCGCGATTTCCTATGGAGATATGTCATTTAAAAGCAGCTGCTCCATTTTACCGAATTCGCCATTTTAGCGAATTCGGAAGGAATGTTAGCTATTGCGGCTATAGCCATATATTTTTTAATATTTTTACCAAAGCTCCATCAATCCTACGTATAAGGGCACCTACAATAAAAATAATAAAAAAAGTACAAAAACATATAGTATATAGTATATGTCTGTTAACACTCTAGCGGTCACAATTATTTTTTCTCAACGAAACCGGCATGTAACCATCAATTAACAAACGTCGAGTTCCTTAACCAGCAAAATGGGACCGCTGGGGGTTAATCTAAAGCGAAAGGGGGGGGGGATTAATAATAAAAATCGCTCTAGGGGACGTAATTTTAATTTTTTTCTTAACAGTATATTTTTTAAAATTAATTTATAAAAGTAGCTATCGAAAATTATGGCAATTGGGACATTAGGCTTGGGGAATATCCCTGAAAACGAGTGGGGGTTACAGAGAAATTTAAAAATTGCTCTAGGTGCCGCAATTTTAAGGTTTTTTTTTTTTTTTTTTTTTTTTTTTTTTTTTTTTTTTTTTTTTTAAGGAAACTGGGTATACGCCGTTGAAATAAAATAAGAAAAATAGTTTCTGAAAATCAGTGAAATCGAACTAATAGGAAGTGGGGTTTAGCTGAAACCCAAGATTTTAAAATCGTTCTAGCTACAACAATATTTGTTTCTTCACATCAGAATTCGGCTATACCATTTAAATAAAAAAAAATACACTTTCTGAAAATTAGGGAAATTGGAATATTAGGAGTAACGGTATAGTTTAAAAGCGAAATTTAAAAAGCGTTGTAGCATTTATTTTTTTCTATGTTGTTTTAAAATAAAAGGACAAATTAATTCAGCATATAAACTGTATTTATAACGCTGTATATGTTTTATATTTGGCATCGTCGTGTGAAGAGAGTAAATGAGAAATATTCATCTAAAATGTCTATGAGAATTATATTTGTATGCAAGAACGCTCTATAATGACCTGCAGAAAATGTTTGCGTTACATGTCTTTACTACTATAACATTTAAATTAAATATGAAAGCCAATGAAAATCGACGAAACTTTTAATTCTTTATTGTTGATGGTATATTTGCTTAGTACGTTGTAATTGTATTTAAATAGTTACATGTTTTTGTTTTATTGAAACATATGAACACCTTTAATGTGCAATGTAGCTCAAAACTTTCTATTTCTCTCTTATATTTGTGAATATAAGGATATCAAGGGTTCAGTTCATAAACATGGCTACATTTAAAAAGGCCCACACAGTACAGCTTTGTCTGTCATTTCATCTAATTATTAATATGCCATTATTTTATGGTTTAATCTCAATAATAATAATAATAATAATAATGATTCTTTTGTTTTACTTATTAGGTTCCAAGAATTTTAATTTTGTTCCCCTAATAAGTAATGCCATAACTTATTTCATTGCATTAATTAATAAGGCTATAATTTGGATTTTATATTCTTTTTTAAAGTTACTCTACTGGGTAAGAAATTCCCTTAGTTTACGCAGCTCCTGCGTGACGGACTTTTTGTCAATGTTCATGCTCTTTAACGCATCTAGTGACGCAACAATTGAAGCTGCAGTTGGGAAGTTTCCTGGGTCATTGTGAACATTTTTCTCTGTAAATAGAAGTAGCTATCTCAGGTTAGAAACTCCTCGACCTCCTCAGAACCTGTGACTCTAGACACTTTAATGGAACAATCAGACGTATTATTTATAAATATCTCCTGATTGGTGCTTGTAATTATAATTAATTCAACGGATGCAGGAATTTTTGCATTTAAAACAACCTACAAAGGTCGTTCCTATTTCCAAAACTGCTGATGTAAACAGAAAGTGACAAACGGCCCAAACTCCAGCCAGAAATAATGGAACTCATTGTCATAGCGGCATCTCACACAAAAGTTTATGCAACTTTGCAGCAGAAACGATCCCTAAAGAGTGCACAATTTATTTCATTAAACAAATGTCGCACAACAATTAAAATTTCACTCATCTTCTTTCGTTCTGTTGACTTAAGTACTCAGGCCATTCTCATTATCAGTAACAGATCTTGCTTGAAGTCCCATTTTCGTCAAGAATCAACTGCAAAATTGAGAAAAAGAGGTTTGTGTATGATAATCCATCAACATGCTTTCAGATTCATCTCCGCTTGACCTCCGACCTAAGGGCTCTATATTTTAAATAGCTGACTTCGTTCGCTCGCTAACCAACTATAAGTGTGATTAATGTTATCAATGTAGCATAAAGTCATCACCAGAACCCGAAAGTTTAGGCATTTGTTTTCATTAAAATAGGCAGCCAAAAAGACGCTTAAAATATCAAAATGCGCGGTAATATAATTAAAATATGCATTTATTAAAACGGAGAGTAATATCACTCATTATTGATGAAAATAGACATTTTAGATACTTGATTTCTTTATCACACAATTAAAGTACGTAAGCTTAATTTTCTTGATTACAAACAAGATGATGTTTTTCAAGGTATCAACTGCTGGTCACAGAGATTTTTTCTTCATGGAAAAAGAACGTTCTACTTCCACTGGAGTGTATTTAAAACAAGCTATTTCAGAAGGATTATTACCAGTTACAACAGAACATTCACCTTTCAGGTATCTTGGAAATGTTGATCAAGACAAAGTAAAATGGTTTTAATAGTCCTGGTGAATGGGGAAAAGATGAGCAATGGTTTTTGGTCGAGTTCATTTTCTGTTTATGCGTTTATAAGAGAATCAATTTAGCATCGCTCTTACTTCCGACATTGTAGGGATGGTTTATTTGCAGCTGTACAGCTCTCATCTTTCTCGCTTGCTATTGTTTGTTACATTTATGCAGCTGAAATGTTAACCCCACCACATAGAATTGTCTCTTATCAATACAAGATCATTCGCCAGGACTATTCAAATCTACATTACTTCCCTCATGCTCTCTATTTTCTGAAATTCGTACGCCCGAGGTAACCGTGAGTTTCTTTCACTAATGAAAGTTCTGTTATTTAAAGAGCTTAAGTGAATTGGTTGGGGAGAAAGTTATTTACTGCTTGAAAAGAAATCAATTTATAATGAGATTCTCAATAGGTGTTTTGGTGATGTGAATATGCTATTTAATTTTTATTCTTTCCCAGTTTGATACATTGAGATTCTTTATGTGCTTTATAAAATTTGTGAATAATCGCAGAAAAGTCATTAACCTTAACGGTCCAAAACAGACAAAATGTTTTTAAGCCTTAAAATAGGACAAAAATAAAAATAAAAACCGGTCCTGCCGACCCCAAATGTACGGAAAATGTCCACCCAAATTGAAAAGACATTTTGCCTAACTTCCGGGCTCTGGTCATGACTTAGCCAAGCATCTGGGATTGTATGCGAGTCGAGCCGACGTTACCTGGGTGTTCAGGATGCGGGATCTTCCAGGTTTATGCACCGACACCCATTAACTAATCTTTAGGCTCCTTAAAGCGGTGCTGTTGTAAGGGAAACATTTTCTGCGGAGATTCTTCCTAGGCCTCGTAATGGCTCAATTGGTCAGAGTGCTGGGTTGCTAGGACCCCAGTTCGAATCTCTGTGCTTGGGAAATGGACAGACAGTTCTTTCCCTTTCAGAGTTCTCTAATTTAGCCGATTTATTCCAAGCGACATGGGCTTATTAGACATTTTTATTTTGATTAATGTTTAACACCCGTTTTCACCACTAAGCGTCACAGGCGGTGGATATTGATGATGCATGAGATGAAATGATAAGTTGGCAAATGAATTGTTATTTGGGAGAAAGCGTTCCACGCCTAAATTTGAGTTACCTTTCTAGTATTGTCATTGATAAATGCTGAGAAAACCTTGGAAAGGACTTCAGTAATGTAGGACGGTCGTGGTGAGGATCGAATCCCAGACTCTGGTTCAAGTTCGTGCCTTAACGACCTCGGTCACTCTTGTCCGTTTTAATAGATATGCTTGGATGAGTGCGTTCAAGTGAGAGCAAAGTTATAGACTAACATGTCTTCCTCAGGTATCATAACAGAATGTCCAACTTTAGATGAACCTATATCGTTTAAACCTGTTCTCCACTGAGGTACTTCAAGTGGATGCGGTCTTCCATCTCATCGTTTATTGAACACTTCATAGTTGCTCTTGTCATGTTTTCCTCTGACAAACTTTAGCAATAAACAATGTGCGTTATTGGCATATTGAAAATATTTATTCTGAAGTACTAATACTGCTTTTTTATTATTATTATTATTATTATTATTATTATTATTTCTTCTTCTTCAAACATTACTGTACTTACTGTATTAGGACACTAAATTAGAAATAAATGTTTAAATAGTTAGTAATTAAATATATTAATTAGTAGTGGCTTTAAATTCGCAATCTTTTAAATTCCTATCTATACCTACTTAAAAAATTCAACTGCAGCTGATTATATACGCATATAAAAATGAAACTAAAATATGTTATAGTAGAGTTGGGTAATCAAGGAGCAGAACCAGGTAATCCCGATTTTACTCATTCGTTTATACTACCCGGTTTTACCCCAGGAATGGAAGTTATCAAAAGAAATTGTCAGTTATTTAATTCAACACTGTTTATAAAGCTATTTTAGAAGTCATATATTGTACTAACAAGAGTTAACTGCAAACCAGTTCTTCTTAATTTCCACAAAAAACCAACCCAAGCTCTCTGTCAGCAATACTTCTGTCACATTTGCGTTGTCGACTGTTTTGAAGTGTTAGCAGAGACAGATCCGGCCCTACTCCAAGTTCCCCTAAATACATTTATCAATAACGGCTTGAAAATGCAATATTCGAGCATGTTTGAAGGGAAAACTATTAATCAGGCTCACACGACGGAATCGAAAGGCAAAGAGCACAAGCCAGCTCATTTTGAACGTTGGCAATGAAGCCACGCTGGGTGACCGTGGTCACTGAGGGGAACGGGCAGGTGTATGTGTAGACACCTGCAAGTACGTCACATGGCCATCTCCTCTCCCGTTTTGGTTATGCGCTGTTGCGAGGTTCATAAGGTTCAGCAGTGCCACCAAAAGTGCATTTAACTTTTAAAAATGATGCTCTTTGCAAGCTGTTTGCTGGAAGTGTGTGCGGTTCGGTTATTTGTAATAGAAAAGCTGCAAATAACGACTTTTAACTGTTTTCCTTCAGCTAAATGGATTTTATTTAGAGGTTTTGCGCTACCACTTCCCTCTTCACAAGTCGTTGACATCTCCAGTGTTTTCTTCTTTAGTTGCCGTGGGATGCATGGATAATGTTTTCTTGTTAAGTTCACGGGCTTCGGGGATTAAGGTGCTCTTTCCATTGCCCCCCAAAATAACTCACGTGGTAGAGCTACCATTTTGTCCTTCTACTAAAGTATTTCGGTGAAAGTTTTTATTTTTTCATAATTTTTAATATGATTTAAGTAAGAAAATGGTATTTGTATCCTGTAACAGTGGAGTTAACTTAAAGTCAATCTTCTGTACATTCACCCCCCCCCCCCAAACTATGCTAATTAATAAGTTTCCGGTGGTTAGCAGGAGTACTTTGGAATTTTGGCATCAAGTATAAGAGGCAATTCTTTAAAGAAATCTACTCGGCTGTCATTATGTTCCTGCATTCATCACAAGAGAAAATGTGCTATGTCCGCATCCATTTATAGCCTAGAAAACCTTATAAACAATGAAAAGAAGAAGAGATTGAGCTAATGCAAAAGTACATGATATATACGCTAAACAGGTCTTAACAGTTTCTGAAAAGTACATTTTTTTCTTTTAATAACTGTATACTTCTCACATCACCAAGCTTTTTATAGCTTTTTTCGACGATAGTACATCAAGCCGTATTATTCTTAGTGCCTAAAGAAGCAGGTTAGTTGCATTAAGCACCGAAAAACAATTGCCACTTTCAATGTACAAACTTAAGCAATGATTTACCTCGATCTTTAATGGCGTAAGTATTACACGTAACACAAATAAGTAACAAATTTAACATTCACATTCGCATTTTGTTATTATTCTGTAATTACGTTTGTAGTGCTCATCGCTTGCGTTGTTTTAAGAATCTAAAGTAACTTCACTTTTCATTATTCGAGCAGGATGTGCTTCCATAGTACTGGTTCGTTTACGGTACCGAATTTAAGAATCATCACTTTCTGAACATGTAGTTCAGAGAACAAAACAGGTTCTGTAAATTTATTCATATTTTCCTTTGAATTGCCACTTCATAGTCTTATCATGCACTGGTTTCCACTATTTCCCTTTTTTATTTATTTATCTTATTTTTTTTATGTGGCCCCAAACTGATAGAGTGAATTCCACAAACTATAATCATTTCATTTTCCGTTTCCAATGTTTGACCCTCGGAGAGTACAAATTATTTACAATTCTCGAAATAACTTCCACCAAATGTAGCATTCAACTTTTTCTAACATTTTGGTTGTTGTTGTTGTTGTTATTATTATTATTATTATTATTATTATTATTATTATTGGTTTAGGCGGCCATGAAATGCATATTTGTAATTTGTCCTGTCCTAAGAAAAACATTGTATACTATTCTTTTTTTTTTTTTATAAAGAATTCGTGTTTTTAAGAAATGAAGTGAAAAAAAAAACTGACACTACAGGAGCTTTTATTATAAATAACTATGAAATATTCTACAGCTATAAAATAAAAATATACAGTTTATAAAGTTTGCATTTGTTTTACGTTTCCAGATATTATTATACGTCGAATATATAGCCGTACAATTGATGGATGCGGCCACCAACAGTTTTCTCTGCAATGAATTGCAGCACTCAACTTTTTGGGGAGTGAAGCATCTCAAACAATTACGAATTGTTTCATTGCACAAAGTGGAATATTTGGCACTTGCGGTTTGCAGTACTGCACAGCATTAACACTTAATTCATTTCTTAAGGGGATACGGAATGGGTTTTGAGTCAAAAAATTCATTTTTGGATTATTATCTAATATGAAGTTTTCTTTTCATTTTGTCGTTTGAATTATCTCGATATTTACCGTAGAGGTATGTTAATTATTAAAATGTCGTGGCCATCTATAATGACGGAAATATAACAAAATGTAAAATACTGCAATTATTAGGTTTAGTTGCTGGCTCAAATACTGTTGACACATGCAGGAGGCTCAGGAGTGCAAAAAAACAAGCTTAATAAACTCATAAATAAAGCAAAAGTTCAAAAGAGGTACCAAAAGGAATTTAGAACTGGAAAATGCAGATGCTCATGTGCCGAGCTATGCTGTAAGTTTCCCTTCGGAGCTCATTTCCCGAAAGTTTCTCTCACATAAGGAACATTTTCTCAATTGTTAATGAATATTTCAGCTGAAATTTTCAGGAGTCGTTTGTACAGGGGTTCTACACACTTAAATAATGGTTTGAAAATAATTAAAATTTGGAAAAATATTAAAAAATATGTACTATAAAATGTACGAAAATAATCGCCACAAAACACACACACACACACACACACACTCTCTCTTCAAAATTATTCAACATTTTTTTTAAAAACTGCTTTTTCAGCTATCATAAGGGTATATTATATCTACAGACTGTGGAATTCTATACCTCCTTAAATTAATAGTATGTAATTACATATATAAAATGTTAATCAGCGAATACGAAAGTAATATAAAAGCCCAGGAACGTGAAAACAGTTGGGCTTCAAATTTAAATGATTTCATATGACGAGCAGTTTAAGATTAAGTATATTTAATATATGAATTGAGATGTCTACTAAAGAACCATGCACCCAGTGACCTTTTAGTGATGTCTTTAAATCCTGTACTAATTATTTAAAAACAAACATTTTTTTTCTCTTCTGTGCCGACAATTGGGTTTTACAAGTACAAATGCGTCTTTTCTAAGAAATTATTCAACTTAATAACATAATTTGCATTCTTAATGAAACGGCTTGAATCATTTAGAAATTCATTTAGTAAACGCACAGAAAAACGCAGTAAAAATATCAATAAAATAATTTTATTTGTCAAAATTTTTTAAGTTTGTAAGGGACTACAAAATGAAATATCTAACATTCATCATTCTTATGTGGGAAAATTAATGTAATAACAGTAAATGTATTTTAAATCTCATGGGGAAAAAAAAAACTTATTTCGCGACATAAAATTACTCCCCCATATTGGACACATTATTTAAGGTGAAAGGTTTTAAGTACGAAAGAGAAAATGTGGAAGTAGGAGATCATTTTAAGGTAAGATCAGAGGTCATATTTTGAAGATACCTCAATTTTTATTATTTTTTGTTCCAATTATTTGAAAATGTCTGCTTAATTTGGTTTATCATTATTGAAAAGTATTGTTTTTCATGTGTCAAACTACCTTTTTCTCCCCGCCCCCTTTTTAATAGGCTGCTTAATTTCAGTGACTAAACGCCTAAATAAAATGTTGAAAAACTTCATTTGAATATGGGAATTAGCATGAACGTTGAAAACTAGCGGTGCTGAAGTGTTCAGTCAGCTCTTAAGTTGAGCTCTAACGCTGTCTGTCCTCACTGGAGAGGCGGTTGCAAGGTGGGAATCAAGGATTTATTATAATTGCGATACACAGAAAATGATGTTTTGTGATTCTAGAGCAAGGCGTCAAGAAGGTTTGAGAATAAAATAAATATAAAAGTATAGCGTGTTTGACCTAAGAGGTCAAGGGTGAGGAACCTCTGTGGGTCATTGTTGCCTGTCAGTATTGTTCATCAGTGGCGGGGTTCTCACGAAGTGCTGCGCGCGCAGAAGCGGTTTAAGTCCACATCCGGTCTAACAGTCGGACTATTTTGGGTCGGGATTTGTGCAACCTGTGCCGTTAAAGTATTTGCTTCTTTTTAACTTCTTTCCATTCTGTTATGACGCTTTCTAGCGGATTTATTTGTATGACTTTCCCATCTTTTGCTTGATGCGAGAGAGTAACTAAATGTAACTGCGAATACTTGCAGTGATATATTTTGTTATAGTGATCGTTTGTAATTATTGATGACGATGCTGGTGCATCTGGCCTAGCACTGTGCGTGACGAGACCGGTGTAAGACAAAAGAGAAATGAAAGACAAACAGCGCGTCGCTTACAGTATGAATATGCAGTTATCTTCATGACTTCCTCTTCTTCTTACACTTGTATCTCCTAATTCAACGGTTCCCCAACTGTAGAAACATCTCCAAGTGCTCCTTGAAGAAACTGGAGTAATAAAGAAACGACCAATCGATCCTGGTGGCCTAGTGGTATCCATACTTAACTTCTAGACCCAGGATCGCGGGTTCGAACCCAACCAGGATCGATAGATATTTTCGGACGTAAATATCC
This sequence comes from Metallyticus violacea, assembly GCA_030762175.1. Classification (NCBI taxonomy): domain Eukaryota; kingdom Metazoa; phylum Arthropoda; class Insecta; order Mantodea; family Metallyticidae; genus Metallyticus; species Metallyticus violacea. The sequence continues at coordinate 101,421,642 of CM060843.1, read as the reverse complement.
TAAGTATGACTTCCTTCGAAAGGGAAGTCAAGCCGTGGGTCCCGCGTCGTACATTTGAAAAACAACCTCAAGCCTGAAAGAAGAGGCCTGTGAGCAAAATTTGTAGACCGTTTCATGCCCTGAATAGAATGGGACGCTGATGTTAAATAACGTCCGTAAATAAACAAAATCAAAGAAATGCTCAGGTCTTAAAATTGTGAATTTTGTATGGCCATGGGTCGTTTGTCGGTATAAAAATCTAGTAGACGTAAATGAGGTGCATACTTGACCTTCCGCAGGTAACAATGGAAGTCATCCCATGCAATAAGGTGGCATGTCGATGTGTGCATAGACAGAACGGAGTCTGATGATATTTCCAAAATTAAACAAAATGCGAAGAGGTGCTGCAGTAGCCACTACGTCCTGCACCACCAAAGCCACTTCCCTAAATGAAAGTGTGAAATTAATTAATTCTATTAAATCACGATATCTCGCTATTCAAAGTGTTGTGTAATCACATTGGGAGTTTACTTCTTCACACACAAATAAAGTGGCTCTCTCGAGGTAAACGTTTCACTCGGCTCTTTGAAATGAGGGCTGAAGTCAGGACAGATTATGTGACGAACGCTGGCTAGTAAAAGTGGCATATTTAGATGATATTTTTCAGAAAATTAATAATTTAAGTCTCTTACAAAAAAAAAAAAAAAAATAACTGATTCCAGAGATAAAGCGCAAGGGTTCAAAAGAAAATCAAGTTTTGGGCAGAATCGGTGAACAATGTTTGCAGCTTCACAATAGTAAAAGAATTTGTAGAAGATACACCTGGGGGTATCCTAGTTTGAAGTTACCTACTAAGTTTGCTCGATAGTTTCAACAGTTAATTTCCGGAAGAACTCCATGAAAAAATAAAAGAAAACTTTTGGGTTGTAAATCTATCCTCTGCTGCGTCAGAAAAGCCAGAATCTCTGATAACGCAGCAATATGAATGCTTAGTTGCATTGACATCAGTTTCTATGATAAAAAGATAACATTTCAAATAAGAAACCACTACCTGAATTCTGGTATCACTTAAAAGAAGACTTTAAAGTTTAGTCTGGTAAAGCTGAAACTATTCTTTTGTCTTTTGCGATCACTTATTTGTGTGAATCGGGATTCTCTGCTTATGCAGGTAATGAATGATACGCAGATCTCGTCTCGATGCGGAGCCAGATTTTCGGTTCCAAATTCAACCAGATATAACTAGGTTATGTAAATTAATTCAGTCTCACCTTCTCATTAAAATAGTTCTGTTACCGTTCTAAGTAGTATTTTTGATTTTGCAACATTAAAAATGGTTTTATGTACTAGATCTATGAGGATATACAGAGTGATTCAAAATGGACACACTTTCACTTGGGTGTATTTCCTGAACTGTATGTTTTATTTTAATTCTGTAAATTACATTTAATTACACATACGTGTAGGTTTACAAATGTTCAGTATGCCCCCCTCCGGCTGCACGGATAATATCTAGACGGTAGCTAAACTCATCCCACACTCGATGAAGAACGTCTTGCGTCACTTGAGTTCACCGCAGTTAATCCTCACATGCTTCGTTTCTGTTTCTTAACATCTTGTTTATTTTTATGTTTTTTGCATCTTTTTCTTAAATGCCTTTCTTTGGCTTACACCTCACGTGATTACAGTTTTGCTTTTAACGAATTCTGAAGGAAGGTATTGCGGCTGCACTCGTGAAGCGATTTTGCAAATTTTTCTTCAAATCTCCGTCGATTCTACCCACTAGGCACCGAAAATGACAATGAAAAACAAACTGTATATGTCCGTTAACGCTCTAGAGGTCGCAACTTTCGTTTTTTCCCAACGAAACTCGGCATATAACCATTAATTAACAAACAAACCATTCGTCGAGTTCGTTAACACGCAAAATTGTACCATTTGGGGGGAAGGGAAGGAGTTAATCTAAAGCGAAAACTTTTTAAAATTTTTAAAATCGCTCTAGCGGCCACAATTTTTGTTTTTTCTCAACAAAACTCGACATGTTTCCTTGAAATAAATTGATGAAAATAGTTTCCATTACAATCAAGCCATTAAGAGTGGGGTTATACCTGAAAAAAGAGGGAAGGAAGAGTTAAAGCGAACAGTTAAAATCACTCTAGAAGTCACAATTTAATTTTTTTACAGGAAACTCTGTATATACCATAAAATAAAATAAGACAAATAGTTTTCAAAATCAGTGTAATCGAATTATTAGGAGGAGTTTGCCTGAAACCCAAAATTTAAAAATCGTTCTAGCAGCAACAATATTATTTCGCAACTAAACTCCGTATATTATATTTAAATAAAATAAGCAAAATAGTTCCATAAAGTATAGTAACTATTTTTGTAAAACATATGAACATCATCATCTTAAGTACACAATGTAATTCGAAACTTTGTTATTTTTCTCTTTGTTAGTGAATGTAAAGATGATATCAAGGACTCAGTTCATAAACATGTTACATTTAAAATATTTAAAAATATCCACACAGTATAGTTTTGTCTATCAGTGGTCATGTATTTCATTTGTATACTATTCATTTTTGTGGTTTAATCACAACAACAACAACAACAATAATAATAATAATAATAATAATAATAATAATAATAATAATAATAATAATAATAATAATTCTAAAAATGTGGTTTGTCTTGTGATACAGGTTGCAAAAATTCATATTTTGTTCCGCTAATACCACACAATAATACCAAAACTTATTTCATTTATTAATTAGTAAGATTAATTTGGATTTTATATTCATTTTTAATAATGTTATTCGACTCGGTGAGGAATTCATAGCTTCTGTATGACGGATTTTTTATCATTAAAAATCCAAAGCAGAGAAAGAAAAGAATATTAAACTGCCACCTGCCAACATTAGTAATTCTCATTGAAGACTAGTGTTAGGATTACAAAACAGCTTGAAAGTCTTTTAAGGATAAATCCAGTATTAATTTTCTTTGGAGTACAGGTTAACGGTTTATGCCTTTACCTACAAATATTTAATTACGACGGTGAAATGTTATTTCGATCAAGGGCGGTCTCTTATGACACTGGATGTTTGAAATGTAGGTAACACAAGTCTGCAATAATAGATTAATTCCACATTCTTTGACTCAGTTGCTGAAGAGACAAAGTTTAAATTAGTTTTCATGTTCTACGAATATTCCAATAGGAATACAATACGCAATTTCATAGTGAAAATAAGTGGTTATTTTTTCTTTTCAGTTCAATTGATTTTATCTTTCCCAATAGCAATCGCTTATTTTATATCATAAAATACAATACATTCCAGTCAGCCGTTTGCTGGCGGAAGGACGAACCTCTTTATCTATGTGTAATTACCCACTGAAGGGCATATTTCAAACGCTGCTTCACTAGAACAGAAACATTTGCGCATGCGTCTTGTGAGTTAAGGGGCATGTAAACAGTTAGTAGAGAAATTACCTGGTACACAGATGTCATCAGGAAGAATGTTCTTGGCTTATGTTAACGATGGAATTCCTAACCGAAATCGACAGTTCTAACGAAAGAAAATCTTAAGCATTTAGAACATTGTCCAAAGAAATCTCTACGCCGTATATCAAACAGGACAGAAATTTCGAAACGCTTGCTTACAGAAATATTCAACTGCTAAATTTGAAATCTTACGAATTGAATGTAATCCAAACAGCGGCTTGGTGACATGGCTCAGTGCGTTTCAGTAATTGTATTTTGCAGAATGTGGCCGATTCTCAATTTATAATTTTCTTATCAAATGAGAGATAAAGTTCCGGCACAATCCACACTCCCCATGGAAGTTATTTATGACAAAAACATTTCTAGAGCTAGGGCGCTTATGCTCCTCGGATTTTATCGCGTGTGGGTATTAACATTAGGTGCTAAAGAAGCTGCTATGACAAATTGCAAGGACGCATGAACTTTAAACTGTGCAAGTTCCATTCTTGTGCAACCGGTCAACTTTAATCTTTACCAGAGCTCTATATGTAAATCGCTGGCCAAGTACTAACCTTGAAATAGAAGAAAAAGAGAAAGCTCGCTAGAAGACTGACTTAAGCTTCTGCACAATGCGAATGGAATAAAATATTTTTCACTTATGCTTGTCGCCAAGCTGTGACCCCCTGTACAGCACTTTCTTCAAGAATAAGCCAGGCTGGGGTGACGTCAATGCCCATAGCGATGGCATCTGGCTACAGGTGAAGCAGCACGCGCCAAGCCAGAGAAGGCAGGTGGTTACCGTGCCTTATCTTCCACCTGGCGCGAACTCACGCACACTTCTTCATATCGCAGCATATTCGTCAAAATCAGCTTAATTATATTTCCCAAGTGCGAAAATATTGCGAATGAATGCAGTGAAAAAGCTTAAAAATAGATACACAGGAACCATTATCTGCGAAATATTAGGTACATTTCATTTAACTGTGCATTTGACGATTTTTATTGTACAGTTTCTTATTAACGGTAATTTTGTAACGAGCGCAACAGGGGGGGGGGGGTAGTAAGCATATTTTAAATTTAGCAATGTGTATAGTTTGTGTGAAATGTTAGCAGCATGAATTCACAAACGCAGCATAGCCCCGAAAACAAATTTTATTGATGACTCTATCGGCAGAGTCCTGAGAGAGCATGTAATGGATTGTAATTTTATTTGAATAGTAGCATCCTATGTAAGGTTTGAGTTGAAAAACTTATAGAAAAAGCATTGCTTTCATTTGAAACTAAAGTGAATATATGTCACAATATCCCCTATTAGCCTATGATGGCGTAACTTACAATAATGGACTACACATCATCTAAAACCAAAAGTGGAATATCAGCATCAGCGCTATCGAGTATTCTCACATAATCAACTGAGAGTCGTGGTACTTGCAATAAGAGGGTTATATTTCTAAGTTATGGAAACTAGGAAAGAAACAAACAGACAGTTTTATTGCTTTTTAAAAGATTCACCTTTAAGATTTCTACACTTCTGCATGCGTTCAAACCAATTCTCGAAACATTTTCCACTCTGAAGTTGGTATCACCAAAACATGGTTTTTAAAGGCATCGATAACTTCTTGAGATGATGAAAAGCGATATTCTCGCACTATTTGTTTGACATTCGGGAATAAAAAGAAGTCGTTAGGAGATAAATCAGATGAATACGGGCAAAGAGACATTAATTCGATATTTTTCTCTGTCAAATATCAATTGTTTGATGTGCTGTGTGAGAGCTGGCATTGTCATGATGAAGAATGATGCGATGTTTTCATTTGTTTTTTCTGATTTCGTCGATGACTTCTGGCAAACAAATTGTTGTATATCATTCAGCATTAACTGTTCTTTAATTCTCTAAAGGAATGGTTGCGACATGTCCAGTACAACCGAACAAACAAACGATCATTTTCTTGGAAGTGCATCGTGAACGAACAACTTTTGTGCGATTCGGTTCATCTTGGAACACACAAACAGCGTTGCTTAGTTTCCGGTTCATACGAATATATCCAAGTTTCGTCATCTGTTACGATACCTGTATACGGATTTTGCAGTTCCTCGGTGCAATTTCTTTTGCATTTCTTTACACCAATTAACACGAGCTTTATATATAAATTCATGATTGACGGACGCACTACCACGACGAAATTCTGCAAACTAATTGAAACAGTGTTTTCTGATGGTGCGTCATTACCAGAAGCGATTCTATACTTTCCTCTTGAGTTAGTCCTTTACTAAAATCGTAAAAAATCATTCAACAAAATCCTTCACGAGAAATTTCCATTTTTTCGCCAAATTGCTTTGTTTAAACGCTCATTGTAAACAAACTATTCGGTCTATTTCTAAGCTGCAAATGTTTTCACAATAACAAATGTCAGTTGTTGAGGAAATAGTAATGACATATCTGAATAGCGCCACTTAACAGTCTTTGTAACAACTTAAGAGAGAACCCTCGTATACGCCCGCATGTGGTGAATCACAGCTTTCTGCATACGTGCCGACTGGAGTTACCTTATCTCTCTTAACGCTCCAGAGAGATTACAGCGCCTTTAATGACTTTAAGTGGCGTTTTTTGTGTGTTAAAATAATGTCACTAGCTGCGATAGACTCTGAAAACAAGTGAAGGCGAGGCGTCAGAAATGTCTTTCAAGTCATAAGTAGGTAGTTAAAATAACTACTTGCCGTTGTTGTGTGACAATGACCTCCCGATGTTAACAGGTTGGAATATCTGCAGAGAAGTTAATAACGTTCACAACTAGAAGTGAAAAGAAGACTCTAAATAAATGCCGTTTGGCAGTATTTCCGAATTCCGCTGTTTTGCCTATTGCGCAGTGAAATAATTGACCCAGTTCTAGTTTAGATATCTGTTTATTTCCTGGCACAGGGAACGCTGCGCGCGCAATTCCAATTCAGATATTATTGCATTGCTTCTTAGTAGCTTTTCAAATAATAATACATGCTAATTACAAAGAAACTGAAAAGAGTTTCATATGAAGATAAAGTATCCATCTGAAATACATCAAGACATTTGCGTTACTTTCAGAAAACGTGGTGTAGTCTATGAATATGATGTAGTAAAAATATGCCACTTTAAAATGTGGGATAACGTTCTGTGAAGATGAGCTTGAAGGTGGTCTTTGGAAAATTGTCACCAAAGTGAATGATCGATGAGCAACTGTTAGGGGTATAGTAGAGGAAACAAATATTCATACATTATATATATATATAAAATATTATATGTATATAATATTTTAAATAAAGAATTAGCGAGCACCTTCAATGTTGACATCTATATTTATGAAGGTAAACGTTTGTAAGCAGCATCCAAGCCTCTTTTGTGTGGACAATGAAAACTTTTGACAGATTTGTGACTATGAATGAGTTATGAATTCATCACTGTGATCGTAAAGCCAAAAAGTCAAGGAGAATGGAAACAAAAGAGAACTGCGTTCCCTGTAACAAATTCAGTGCGTAGCTCCCCCCCCCCTACCCCGTTCAGTTATTCATATATTTCTGTTATTCAGACTTATTATTTGTGACAGCTGCCACGATAACACGTCATTATTATGCAAAATTAATTTAATAAGCACGAAATGCTATCAAGAAGAAATGTTACAGAAATTTCAGAGAGGGTAGAACTTGTGTTATAATTATCCAGGATTTAAACCCTTGGTATATCCCTCCCTGCGACTTGTCGGTCGTGGTGTAGTGGTAACTATACTTGCCTCGTAAATCCAAGATCGAGGGGTCAATCCCTGCCCGGGTCGATGGATTTTTTTTTTTTTTTTTTTTTTTTTTTTTTTTTTTTTTTTTTGCGTAAAAATCCTAAGCATGACTTCCTTCGAAAGCGAAGTAAAACTGTAGTTCCCGTGTTGTAGATTTACGTCACGAAAAAGAACCTCAAACCTGAAAGAAGAGCAAAATTTATCGACTGTTTCACGCCCTGATTTGAATGGAACGCTGATGACCTCAGATGTTAAAGAGCGCCCATAAATAAATCAAATCAACAATCAGCTCCCAGCAACTTAAGATTATGAAGTCATAGCGACTGCAAAAGGTGCATCGCCTGGAGGAGAAATCGAGTATGTTAAAAAATGAGCTGAAAATAAAATTCGTGATGATTCGAGCATAGGTAAAGGGGAATTTCAAGTCCGTCACGCGGGAGTTGCGTAAACTAAGCGAATTCCTCACCTAGTACAGTAACTTTAAAAAAGAATATAAAAGACAAAATCGTATTACAAAAGAGAAGTCGCGTTTTAGAGTAATAATTAAATATTGTTATTGTTGTTGTTGAGATTAAAACACAAAAAGTAATAGAGTACTATTAATTAAATTAAATATATGGACATTGATAGACAAAACTGTACTGTGTGGGTATTTTTAAACCTGTTTAAATGTAACCATGTTTATGAACTGGGGCCCTTAGCATAACCTTTACATTCACTAAAATAGGAAGAATAACAGAAGTTTCGAATTAATTGCGTTTTTAAGATGCTCATATGTTTCAATAAAATAAAAACGTGTTACTATTTAAAAACAATTACAATGTACTAAGTAATATACACAATCAACAATAAACAATGAAAGCTTAATTGATTTTCATTGGCTTTGAAATTTAATTTAAACGTCATTATAATAAAACATATAACGCAATCTGATGTTTACTACAGAGCGCTCTTACATACAAATATAATTCTCAAACACATATTATTTCACATTTCACATTTACTGTCTTCACGACGATGCTTTTGTTAAATATGAAACATATACACTGTTATAAATACAGTTTATACACTGAATTAATTCGTCCTTTTATTTTACAATAATATAGAGAAAAATAAAGGTAATAAAGCTTTTTAAATTTCGGTTTTTCAATATACCTTTACTCCTAATAATCCAATTTTCCTAATTTTCAGAAACTATTTTTACTTAATTTATTAAATTGATATGCACCGATTTTGTTGTGAAGAAACAAATATTGGTGTTGTAGAGCGATTTTTAAATTTTGGGTTTCAATGCTTTGATTTCTCTGATTTTCAGAAACTATTTTTCTTATTTTATTTCAATGGCATATACCGGTTTCCTTTGAAATTTGCGGCCGATAGAGCGATTTTTAAATTTCGCTTTAACACCCTCTCGTTTTTCAGATAAACCCCCAATCAATGGCCCTATTGCCCTGATTTTCGAAAACAACTATTATCCAATTATGTTAAAGAAATTAAGTTTCGTTGAGAACAAACAAAAATTGCGGCCGCTAGAGCGATTTTTAAATTTTTTAAAAAAATTTCGCTCTAAAATAATCCACACTCCCTTTGATTCAGTTTGCTGGTTAATGAACTGAATGAATCATTAGTAGTTGATGGTTATATGTCAAGTTTCGTTGAGAATAAACTAAAATTGCGACCGCTTGAGCGTTAACGGACACATGTATAAATAAATTTATGTATCACTTTTTCTTTCTTGTAGGTGCCTAGTAGTTGGGTACGATTGATGGAGATTTGGAAAAAATATTCAAAAACGCTTCCATGGGTACAATAGCCTACATTTCTTCGGAATTCGTTAATAAACGTTTAAATATTTTACGATATATCGTAGTGGGATTCTTGAATCTGCAAGCGAAATTATTGTAATTAAATGGGTTCAAAAGAAAGACAGGACTTTTGCAAAACAATTTGATAATTTGAAAATGGATACATTTATAAAATATCTAACATTTGCGCGATTAGGATCAGTTTTTTTTACCATATTGTGTAACAAAAACAAAAAATATACCTGCAGAAACCAGCAAAGCAATGTCGCTTGACTGCTTTTTGAACTAAACACGAAATTCAGTGTCATGCCTGACCATTACAGGAGGACGTTGATATGTGCCCTAAAATGTGCGTATATCTTCATAGAAATCTCTTTCGCCACTAATTTGTTTGCGCTTGACGGGGTTTTGAAATAAACGATTAATTTGTAATTGAAAAGTGGTTGTGTAACTTTTTGAGAGCGTAAGTTTTATTTATTTATTGTGGCACGTCACTACCACCATCCAAATACAAATCACAAAAAGAAGAAGAAAAAAATCATTCCACTATAGTTCAAGAAATCATAGAAATGTGGTATGGCAGATTCTGATATAATTTTTTTTTTTTGGGGGGGGGCTCAGAGTTTAAAGCAACTTTTTTTGTATTTTCCCAAAAGAGATTAAAAACGAAAACAGTCACACCAGTCGCATTAGTAATTGACACCGAAACCATTTTAGGCACTAGGTATTCAAGCTGCAGAATTCCCAACAATAT